>CM052708.1:47102301-47119939 GCA_028551405.1 Uromys caudimaculatus
GGCCTCAGAAAAATGGACATAATACTACCTGAGGATCCAGCTATACCTCTCCTGGGCATATACCCAGAAGATGCTCCAACATGTAATAAAGACACATGCTCCACTATGTTCATAGCAGCCATATTTATAATAGCCAGAAGCTGGAAACAGCCCAGATGTCCCTCAGCAAAGGAATGGATACAGAAAATGTGGTACATTTACACAATGGAGTACTACTCAGCTATTAAAAACAATGATTTAATGAAATTTGCAGGCAAATGGATGGAACTTGAAAATATCATCCTGAGCGAGGTAACTCAGTCACAAAAGAATGAACATGGTATGTACTCACTGATAAGTGGATATTAGCCCAAAAGTTCGGAATATTCAAGTTTCACTTTACAGTAACCAATGGACTGAGAGTGAGGTCCCAGATGGAGGAGTGGGAGAAGGGACTGAAGGAGCTGAGGGTGTCTGCAGCCCCATGGAGGGAGCAACAATGTCAACTGTCCTGACCCTCCCCCAGTCGTTCTGGAGGCTGGACCACCAACCAAAGAATACACATGGAGGGACCCATGGTTTGGACCACATATGTGGCAGAGGAGGGCCTTGTTGGCCATCAGGGGGAGGAGAGGCCCTTAGGCCTGAGGGTGTTAGAAGCCCCAGTGAAGGGCAATGTCAAGGTGGGAATATGGGAGTGGGTGGGTGGGTGGGTGGGAAGTGGAATACCCTCATAGAAGTGGGGGAGGGTGAGGGGATAGGGGATTTCTAAAGAGGAGATCTGGAAAGGGGGAAACATTGGAAATGTAAATAAAGTACCAAAAATTAAAAGAAAAAATAAACCACATACACATATACACACACAGAGGGAGGGAGTGAAGGGAAGGAAAGAGGGACACACACACACACACACACACACACACACACACACACACACACACACACCCGGCGGGGGGGGGGGAGAGGGAGATTAACAAGAAAGGGAGCACTTAGAGATTGACAAGGAAGGAAGCACTTACAGAGTTCCTGCCTTGGCTTCCCTCACCGCTGGACTATAATCTATTAGTGGAAACAAACCTTTTTTCTCTCCCAGGTGCTTCTGGTCGCAGTATTTATCACAGTAGTAGAAAGCTAACTAGGACCTAAGTACAGTGCTTTACTTGCATTGTGTGTGCCTTAGGGGCAGCCTGACATCTGATGATGTTTGTTAGGAAAGGACAAAAGTGCCTCCCTCATGCCACCAGCTCACGTCTCTTCTTGTCCCCAGTACTCTTCCCCAGACCTCCCCTCATGTCTTCTGTTTGTTCTTCCCTGTTCTCCTGTGATAGTATCAAAGTCACATATATATTATGTTAGTCACAGTGGCGCTCAGCTAGTTCGGGGCCCGAGGATCCTGACTCTGCATGTACACACTCGATGCAGCATAAACTTCATATCAAGCACTTGGAATGTGAATGGAGAGAGGAAGACAGGGAAAGGGCTTCAGGGTTGGCCATACTGCCTGGGGTTGGGGAACGAGGAAAACACGCTATCCTAACAGAGGAATAGGTTTTTTTTTTTTTTTTTTTTTTTTTTTTTTTCTGCTCTGAGGCAGGCTTTAAAGAGCATCAGTGATTTGCCACAATAGTGGAGAAACAGCAGACCTGAAGGAAACAGAGGCTTCTGGGAGCAGGTATAGTGACAGAATCAGAGAGAGAAGAGGTAGAGATGAGAGACTGTGGGTAGAGAAGGCCGTCAGGGGCTGCTACAGCCAAGTGGAAGACACAAGGGCCTAGGAAACAGAACCGTGAGACTAATACTCTTAATTCAACTCTTTTGGAGGCCTTGCATGGATGTTTTGGGCTAAACTTTCTCATCTGTAAAATGGCAATAGTAACAACCCAGAACACCGCTCATCTCTTCAAGCAAAGACCTAGTACCAGGATGCTGTTTTCTCACTTATTTATATGTGATAAAAAAGGAAAAAAAGAAAAGCAACCTTTTTCCCCCCAATAGAAAAACTGCTTGTAAAAACAAAAGGAGGATTCATCCCCTTGGACGCAATAATGTTTTGTAAAACTTACCTTTAGTAAAGAAATAGAAAAAAACAAGGAAAATTTACTGAAACAAGAGAGAAAGAATCCACTATGCTTCAGTAGTTCAAGGGTCTCACTGTGTGAAAACTTAGAAAACAATGTCTACCTCATGTGAAAGGAAATACTACAATAGAAGAGGCTACCACCTGCAGTACAGTCTTGTTCACAAAGGCAGGAAAGCTTAAAGTACCTATTTATTTATTTGCCACAGGGCCTTCATATGTAGCCCAGGCTTGGATTCTGAATGCACTTGGCCTGTCGGCATGTACCACCATTGCTGAGCTCTGGAGTTGCATTTTATTAAGACTTCCACAACCCCCACACCACCAGAAGTGCATAGAGGTTCTAGTGCTGAAGGGAGGGCTTTGTCCATCAGACAGTTAGTTAACGTAGGTGGGTATGCTCCTTTTCCACTGCGGGAGCTACCATCATTACGAAGCTCAAAGGCATGGAAGTTGAGACATCCATCCTCCAGGTCTACCCAGTGGATGCTAGAGGTGACAGGAGAGGTCATTACTCCCCTTTCATCAATCGGCATACATCTATCTTCCTTTTCAAATTCTATCCACTCCTAGTTTCTTTACTCCATCCTTAGCTTGGTACTCTTCTCTCTATAAGACGGTCATCAAGTCAAGGGTCTGCTAGACCACCCAGCAGCCTGACTTTCTCTGAATCCTTAACTAAGTCTTCTCATGGATAGATTTTGTTTCTTCACTCCAGTCAGTTTAACTTTCCTCATTCTTGGTGTTAGGGAAGTCATCCTTTTAAACTTAGTTCTTTTGTCATTAAGACAAGTTCCCATGTTGCCGAGGCAGGTGCCTAACTTGATATATAGCCAAAGACCACCTTAGACTCAAAGCTCCACTTCTCAAGCACTAGACTTCTCAGCATGTGCCACTACACTCCCTCAGAGAAGTCATCTTGTCTCCACAGGGGACAGGTAAGTGATGACTCTGCCCTGTTTTAGAAGGACAGGGCATGGTGGGAAGGACAGGGCATGCTGGGAATTCCCTTGGATCCAGAAGGAATCACACACTAGTAATACTTTGTTTGTTCCTTTTCCCTCCCATGGGTCTCAGGCGTCCCTTGTGTAGGATGAGAAGGGCAGTGATGGCTTGACTTCTTCCTGCTCAAACACATTTAGACTCTGAGAGTTGTTACCTTGCTGTAGTTTGCTGATATGGTTTGCCTAAAAAGAGCCCAAAGCCTCATCCTTGTCCCATAGCTAGGGTCTTTGGCACTTTGGAGGCACAGATTCAGCTTAAAGTGTGGGCATCACAGGCCAGAAGGATGTACCTCTGAGAAATGACAGTGTAAGGCTAATTTTGTTGCTTTTATCAAGAAGATAGGCTCGAACTGACCTTACTCCAGGTTTTAAAAAAAACCCCACAAAATTATAGAATTGGTATTAAAAGAGTTTCTAGAAGCTGGGTGTGGTGAACACACCTTTAATTCCAGCAAGGAGCTCTCTGTGAGTTGTAGGCTAGCCTGGTCTATAAGTTGCATACATGCCAGGGTCACATGGTAAGACCCTATCTCAAAAATAAAACAAACCAAAAATGTTTCTAGGGAGCTTTTGGAATTTGGTTTCCTTTAAAGTCATAGAAGCAGCACATGCTCTGGTAAAAATAAATAATCCAATAGTATTGGTTGGTATAAAGTGAAAGGGGCATAGAATAAAAATGCCTTTTAACTCCATCCTCAGTGCCTTTCCTAAGGAATCCTCTGTAAGGCACCTGTTATGTGTCAACTGATGAGTTTTCCAAGCATAATTGTGCATGCATATACATCCTTGTCTTAACCCCCCTCTCCTTATACATATACACATATTCATCCATAAATACGTATATATACATATCATATACATACATACATATATGCAGACATACATACATAAGCATATACACACATTCACAGAGGAGGCCGTTTCATAATATACGCACCATCATCTCTGTATCTCTGCTGTAATTTGGGGATTTTTCTTCATTAGCACATACGCACCTGGCCTGTTCTTTATAAAGCTGTCTAGTATTTGCTAGGGGGATGTGGTGAGCCTCAGCCAGCAGGGACATAGGCTCATCTCTAGCTTGTTTTCTGCAACAACAAAGAGTTGGTAAATCAGTGTTCTCTAAAGTTTGGTCCTCGGAACACAAGCCTTTAGAGACAGTGAAACCACTACAAACATAAAAACCTGTTGATTCTAGATTTCAGATTTCCTTTTTGAATACTGGTTTCTGGGACAATTCAGTAGGGAAACCCCAACAGCATGGTTTCACACAATGCTTCCACTTGTCTGTGACCATTTCACTACGGAAAGCATCCAGATCTACTGCACTGCACTAGATCTGCTTGTCGTCCGAGGATTGAAAACTAGGCCTGGGTGAAGCGCCTGTGGCCCAGGGGCAGGAAGCTGCCTGTGCAAAGACACAGTGCTAGTGAGCAGACAAGACCAGGGTGGAACCCAAATCTCAACTTTTGCCTCCACAAGAAGATCTACTGCCTGTTCATGGAAGGCAGGAGAGTTTATATGAAACCCAAAGGTTGTGTTGAGAAAATCATGCTTCATACAAGAAGGCTGATGTGATCCAGTTTGAAAGTTAGTGTGAAGTATAAATACAGAAATGATGCCTTATTGTCCGACTAATTGTTTATTTTTATTCTATGTGAATGAACTTGTGTGTGTGTATGTGTGTGTGTGTGTGTGTGTGTGTGTGTGTGTGTGTGTGTGTGTGTATGTGCACTACATGTGTTCTTCCTCCCTTGGAGGTTAGAAGGACATTGGAATACATGGAACTGGAATTACAAATGATTGTGAGCCGCCATGTGGGTACTGGGAACTGAATCTGGGGCTCTCTGAAAGAGCAGCAAGTGCTTTTAACTTCTGAGTTCTCTCTCTAGCCTCTGGCGCTTTCCTTTTTATTTACTGATTGACTGGGTTAATGTATATTATAGCTTGCTAGACTAGAACTTGCTACGTAATTAAGGATGACTTTGAACTTCTGGTTACCTGCCTTTATTTTCTAAGTCCTGGGATTACATGTGGGTGCTTCCATGCTCCATTTACATGCTACTGAAGATTGGACCCAGGACTTCATGTATGTGAGGCCAAGTACTTTATCAACTGAGCCATATCCCTATACAATTTATTGCTTTAATAAGAATAGTTTGGTAATTTAATTGGTTTATAAATGGATTAATGTTCACTATGCTTCCTGTCTCATTTTTTAATACCATAGCATCTTGGCAGCAATTGCCAGTGAACTGAAATTATATTTTATTGTTATTGTCTGATTTGAGAGGTGAACATCATTCTGAGGGTAGGTCATGTTAGGAAGGAATGATATGACTTCACCTTTTCAGAAATAATTAAGAATTGTTTTATTATTTTATGTACATGGATGCTTTCATTGCATGTATAGGTGTGAATCAAATATGTGCTTGGTGCCAGCGGAGCCCAAAAGAGGGCATTGGATCCCCTGGAACTAGTGTTACAGCTTATTGTGAGCTGGATGTGGGTACTGGAGACAGAACTCAGTCCCCTTGAAGAACATCCGGTGTTAAGCACTAAGCTGTCTCCAGCCCTCGATTTGATCTCTCCTGCTCCATCCGTTACAGTCCTCCAGTCTACCCACAGAGCTATGGAAGGTTCTGTTATGACTTCTCTTTCAAAGGTACCCAAAAATTGAGGTTGGCAAGGCGTATGTGGGCTGAGACTAATGATGTAGAAGTCAAAAGTCCTTATTGGACAATTTAGAAAGTTTAGAAAGCTCTTTAGCATAAATTCATGAAACACACACACATATTTGACATAATAATTACGCATATTTGTGGAGTACAGTATGATTATTTTATACATATACACAATGAATCATGTTCACATCAGGGCAATTGACATCTCTTTCACTTCAAACACTTGTTATTTCTTTGTGTGGAGAAAATTCCAAAATCTTTCTACTATTTTAAAACATGTAAATTGTCAGCCGCAGTTATTCTGATGTGTGACAGGATGCTTGAACTTAATTCTTCCTATGCAGTTGGGTTTCTATTAACCATCCCTGTTATAACCCACCTCCTTACCTTCCCAGCTTCTGGGTACTGGCACCTTACCTTCTACTTCTATGAAATCAAGGTTTTAGCTTCAGAATAAGTGAAAACATACAGCATTTGTCTTTGTGTGCTCAACTTACTTCACTTAACACAATGTCCTCCAGGCTTTTCCTTGTTGACACAGATGCGAAGATTTCATTCTTTCTTGAGGGTAACTATTCCAGCCTTTCTGAGTACCACCAGTCTTCTTTCAGTCACCTGTCCCTTAGTCATGCTTTCTTGGTTATCCAGAGCTTGGTTCTCATGCGTAGTGCTGCAATAAACAATGGGAGGGCTTGTATCTTGTAGACATGTTGGCTTCTTTTCATCTGGGTGTGTTCTGAGAGTAACATTTCAGGCTCAGATGGAGTGGTCATCACTGTCAGAAGAATGAACTCTGGACCTCACACAAGGGGTCAGTTTCTTCTGACTAGAGCCAGAGAACGCTGGAAAAGGTGAAGGAAGGAAGGAAGGAAGGAAGGAAGGAAGGAAGGAAGCAAGGAAGGAAGGAAGGAAGGAAGGAAGAAGCCAAGACTTGTAGACGCTGTCTCATTCAAACATCAGCCATGCTTATCCTCAGTGGAGAGACACAGAAGGAAACCCAGAACCCAAGCAATGAAATGCCTACTTTAGAGTCACACCCAGATTCACCTGCACCTATGGAGCTGGGTGATTGTCAACTCTGAACTCTAGTTAGTCTTGTCCTAGCCTTGAGCTACATGGCATAAAATACACTCCATTATTCCATTCTGTGATGAGGTTTCCTACACCGTACGACATAAACATACATTTACCTCTTCATTTTGTTAGGATTCACCCAGGCAGGCTAAGTGAGCACAGAGCACACCCAACTCAGTGCCAGCAAAAGGTTTTGATCCATTAGCTCCATGACACTGGCTCACGTTGGTTGTTCCCAGTTCTGACCTCTCCAGGTTTGTTTCAAGATCGGACCATTCATCTGGCACATTAGATACTTCTGTGGACTGGTTGGCTTTTACTGTTTATACCTTAGGATGGTAAATATTTGCTGCAAGAAGGGCCTTGGATGTATTGGGAACATCATAAACATTTGCTGGCTGATTGGAGAACTTATAGTCCTTTTCCCCCGTCTATCACTAGTGATCATTTTTCCCTTCTTCAAACTGCCTGTGTATTACGTGGCCATGGGAACTCAGCTGGTATCCAAGGAGAGGGAGGTGACCCAAAAATCATCTGCCTATTCTTTCCACTGTGGTAAGACAATGACTTTTGCTGTACTACCTACCAATGGAGTTGGGTGAGAGTTCACCCTTGGGAGGCTCCTGCTCTTTGTTGGTCCTGTTTTTCATGGGTGGTTGGTTAGCAAGGTCACTTGGCACCCCCTTCTAGAGACTGGCAGTCACCGCCCTCATAATTTCTCCCCTCTTTCTCTCTATATTGATAGCTGTGTGATGTGGAGTTGCCATGACGACTGATTGATTAGCATCCAATTCCCAGACCAGGAAACATGCAGCCATAAAGAATTACAAATGATGCCTGATTGTCTGCTGCCAATAGCCTGATTGCTGCCATTTTCTGGCAGGTAGCTCAGCCCTAACAGGAAACCCTATGCTGTGCAATTATTGTGGCGTGATTGATGCATCTCTATAGTTACAGTAGGCAGTGTTTCCAACTTGGAAGAATTTTTTTTTAAGGGGGAAAAAAAAACCCTTCCTTTTTTCAGATGGAAATGCCTATAAACCTAGAGGATGAAGTAAGGCATGGGGGGTGGGGTGGGAAGTAAGGTTGCCAGGAAAGGAGAGTGCAGATAGACCAAGTAAGACCCCAAGCTGGAATTTCAGAGGAGGGGGAAGGCCACAGAGAGCAGACAGGACTTGAGTCACATGGTGTGATTGTGGGTAGGGAAAGAGATCTGACTTCTGCTGCTTATGCTGCCTTCTGTCCCAAGCCCTACACCTCACAGCGAGTAAAGGATGGTTCAGAAATCACGTCCAAATGGGAAGTGTAAAAACGTGGGGTATGTGGGACGGTTCAGGATGAATAGCAAAAGTACCAGTGGGCCACAGGTGGTGTGCAGCTCAGTCCAATAATCAAACCAGCTCACCAGGGCTTAAATCATTTGTGATGGCCACAGAGCAGGCACCTGGGTCTGGAAGTGAAGCAAGGAGAGGCCCTGGCACTGGGTAGAGGGGGGTTGGAAATGGGCCAATGTGGGGGCTCCAGCTGTCCATGATGCTGGTTGCTCAGAGGCTGAGAGGATAAAGAGACATTTTGTTTGATCCAGAATTAGAGTGGTGTTTTATTACTCCACTGGATATTAAATATTTCTCAGGATGGTAGAGAAATCTAGGGAGAATGAGAATATTTGTGGTGTGTAGGGCTAGGCTTGCTGCTGAAGGCCATCTGTTAAGACTGCCTGTATTGAAAAGGCTGCCCCTGAGTATCTTATGAACTATGTGCACAGTTCAACGGTATAGCTGTCATTCAGATACTTATAATTTGTACCTATGGATTAAGAATGGCTGTCCCCATGTAGCCTTTCTTAAAAACTTAATATTTCTACAGTAGTGCTATTTAGACATATAACCTTAATGTGAATGTTTTCACCTTGAAATCACCGGCAGCCTTTTCCATCATTACACCCACTGTTAATTTTGCGTACACTTATTCTTATTTCTTGAGGGAAAAAACTCAATCATTAATTCTGGCAAGCAGCACAGCTGTAGGAAGTTATCATTGCATGACTGAGTGACTGGGAAGATGGATTTCATGACAGAGCAGCACAAAGTGCTGTGGCAAGAATGGCAGTAAGGAATGATGGGACTGGCAATGGGTGAAGCTGAAATGGGAACCACTGGGAATCATTGTCATTACGCCAAGCGAGGCCTGATCCGAATAAAGGGCCCAGGAAAACAGGGCTAGAAATCTGGGCAGATGTGCACTTTTAATACCTGATATTTTTAGGCATTGCTCCCAGATACTACAACAAAGAAACATTTTCTGTAAACATGAGTCTTTCATCTTGGTCACCTAATGTTACTTATCTATGGTATAACTTTACTTATCAAAAATCATGAACATCTATAGGTTGACACCAATAACCCAATAATTCTTTTCAATGGAAGACAAATAGGCCAATTTTTTTTTTTATTTTTGGTTTTTTTGAGACAGGGTTTCTCCGTGTAGCCCTGGCTGTCCTGGAACTCACTCTGTAGACCAGACTGGCCTTGAACTCAGAAATCCGCCTGTCTGCCTCCCGAGTGCTGGGATTAAAGGCGTGTGCCACTACTGTCCGGCTAAATAGGCCAATTTTTAAATTTAATATGTTGTAAGTCTATCAAGAGTAGGATGACTTCTTCTGCATTTGTCAGAGTCTGGCACAGAGAGAGAGAGAGAGAGAGAGAGAGAGAGACAGAGAGAGACAGAGAGAGACACAGAGAGAGAGAGACAGAGAGAGAGACAGAGAGAGAGAGAGAGAGCTCCATATGTTATTATTAAATGTAACACACAAATTCAGATCAAACACAATTCTTCTGTCTGTGGAGTAAGAATCAAGGAGGAAATACGAAACTAAATGTGGAAAATCAGTAAGTATGAACATGAACGCGTGTGCATTTTCAGGAAACAAAACACGTGTCATCTTAATTTCAAGAGCCTGGAAGACCCCAGGCAGGCTCCTTGAACCTTAGTTCGTCTATCTTGTGAATGGGAGAATAAGAATAGGACTTGTTCCGTGGGGAATGCAGAAAGATGCATGGAGAGACCACCAGAAAAGCCTGTGATACATAATAAGAATTCACTAAGTGTTAAGTGCTCAGGCATTGAATGCTCTTTTATATAAAATATGCAGTGTTAATTAATCACTCAAAGACACGGCACGCCTTATAATAGTGTTGTCGGGTGGCTGTCTCACAGTAGCAAGGGCTGGGAGGGCAGGGAGCGGGGCTTCTCTTTTTGTTTTTTTGATTTACCAGAAAGGCTGCCATCTACTGTCTTCTTGTTGAACAGTGGCCATAAGTGCTATGTGATGGCCCGGATGGAACTATCAGACCATTTATATTTAGGAGCATCACTAGATCCATCTTTGTAGGGCCATTTAAGGCCAATTCAAAAACATCAGGGCTGGTGCCTCTGACTTCAGATTACCTGAACAGATAAAAGCCGGTTCCCATGGGAACTAGTTTTGCTTTCTCTTCCATTCAATTAAAATCCATTTATCCAAGCCTGAATGTTTTATAAGTGCTTTCCAGTGAGTTCTGTGATTGGTTTGCCAGCACAGATGACTTGCCATTTGCAGTGGCAATCCGTTGCCTTAAGAGAGCACACACTTAACGTTTTTCTGAGGCTGATTTTTTTTTTTCTTTTAAATTTGGCTCCCTTG
The DNA here is from genome assembly GCA_028551405.1 of Uromys caudimaculatus. Classification (NCBI taxonomy): domain Eukaryota; kingdom Metazoa; phylum Chordata; class Mammalia; order Rodentia; family Muridae; genus Uromys; species Uromys caudimaculatus. The sequence continues at coordinate 47,112,802 of CM052708.1, forward strand.
CAGTTTATACTAGAAAGGATCAGTTTCCACAAGGCACTATATGCAACTTGTGGCATCTAACATTGTACAAAGAGTCTATCTGAGGAAACAGTGCCCTTATTTCATGTAACAAAATACCCAAGACTGGTTCTTTTATAAACTTCAAACACACACATTCTAGGATTTTTGTTTTGGTTAAAATGGAATCCTCAGCTATTCCATTGTCCCTTCTACCTATGAGCCCAAACAAACTTCCTTCCTCAAGTTGCTTTTGTCATACTTTGTCATAGCATCAAGGCAAGTAACTAATAAAAAACAGAGACCATATTATTATTCCTCCTGGACCTTCAGAGTCTAGCAAGGGCCTGGGAATAAATCAGGATGATCTTAATTTTGTCACTTTGAATGGAAATGACAGAAATGTATGATGTTTGTTTAGGACTAGTGGGAGATACATGGATGTCCTGGACAAGCTCAGGACTTGTCGCTACCTTAAACAATATTGTTAGATATTGTCTCAACAATTATTTAGAGATAGTGTTGTAGGCTAAGTGAGCAAGGTCTACCGAAGAGCTACAGCAGATTATGTTGATATTTGAGCTGCCACTCTCTGTTCTTAACTTTGTGTTTCAGGTCGGTATAACAGAGACTTAGCCAGAGGTTTCCATTATAGAAGTTTTGGGTTGTATTTCCATTGGGTTCCAAATAATTTGTGAGTTGTGTATGTGTGTGTGTGCCCCCATGAGTACACATATGTGCATGTATGCGTATATTTGTGTGTGTGTAAGCTAGAGATTGACTCGGGTGTCTTCCTCTATTACTCCCCATCTTATTTCTTGAGACCACGTCTCTCCCTGAGCCTGGAGGTTACAGCTTCAGCTAGGATGGCTGGCTAGTGAGCTTCAGCGACTGGCTTGTCTCCATCTCCTTAGCACTGGGCTTCCAGACATAATGCCATGTGCCAGTCTATTTTTGTGGGGGCTAGGAACCTGAACTCAAGTCCTCAAGATTTATGGGAAAAACCATTTACCACCTGAACTATCTCCAGGGAAGTAACGAGTCTTGGAGCAGTCCGCCAAGCAATTGACCAGATGGCTTCTGCATAAACCTATGCTGCACATCTGAAGAGTTAAGCTAACTACTACTGTTTTTGTTTTCTGGTGTTTAAAACTATGTCATTCTAATACTGTAAAAGGCCCCTTTAAAGGAAGAATAATGAATTAACTTCTATCATCAGATTAATAGATAGGGTTTTGAGTAATTGTCAAGACTGAGATAATCTTCCCTGTTTCATACCACCGCTTTCTTCCTTTCACAGTGTTTTTCTGTATCATTAAATTCTGTTTTAAAATAACTGCATAGTATTCCATAGAGTATGATAGTAAAATACTTAGTTTTTACACTTTATTTGCCGTTGGTAACAGCTTTTTTTTTTGTTGTTGTTGAAATTCTTCCACCTTCTCCTGCTTTATTGTGGTAGATGGACAAATAAAAAAATGTTATCTAGTTAGCCCTTACTGACTAATGCTTTGATATACATATACATTTTAAAATGATCACAGAGCTGGCCAGATGCGTCAGTGGGTAAATGTGGCAGTTGGCAAACCTGTTGACCTGAGATTAGTCTCTGGGACTCACATGGCAGAGTGACTCCTTCACAGTAACACACACACACACACACACACACACACACACACACACACACACACACACACACACACTATAGATACCTGATAATAAGTGTAAAATGATCACCCCAGTCATGGTAACTAACATTTCAGTCATTCATAGATTCTACCTTCCTCCCTATAGTTTAGGTGAGATCACTAGAATTCATGACCCTCTTATTTCTTAAAAATTTTTAACATTTTAATCCATGGTCATCATGCTGTGTGTTGTTTCCCCAGAACTCACTTATGTCCTTTGGCCAGCATCTCCTCATTTTCCTTACTCCAGATTCCTGGAAATGATCGCCTTATCATCTGCGCGTGCGAGCTGACAGTGAAGTTATGCCCTCCGCTGTATATCTTTGTTGATTTCACTAGTATAATACCCTCTGGGCTCATCTGCCTTTTCAAAAATGACAAGGCTTTCTTCTTTTGAATGCAAGCTAGCATGTCTTTGTCTTTGTGTATGATATATATTTTCTTTATTCAGTCCTCTGACATTGGCTGCCCAGGTTTTATCTGTAGCTTAGCTATTGTGATCAAAGCTGACTAAAATAAGACACAGGGTGAGAGACATCTCTTCAACAAGCCAAGTTCATTGTATTTCTTTGAGGAACCTCTAAACTCTTTTCCACAGTGATTGTATTAATTTATATTTCCACCAGGCTAGTGTAAGGCTTAAGTCTTTTGTCTCTTACTAAGTTGGGTGATTCTTTGATTCAGCTGCTGAATTGCTCGAATTCCTTGCACAGTTGAAGTATTTTTTTTTTCTTATAAAAGAAAGTATTTAATTGGGGTTACTTATAGTTTCAGAGGTTTGGTTCATTATCATTACAGTGGGAAGCATGGTGGCATGCAGGCAGACATGATGCTGGAGAAGGAGCTGAGAGTTTTACATCAGGAACTGCAGGCAAGAGCAAGAGAAAGCCACTTGGACCTGGCTTGTGTCTTTGCAACCTCAAATCCCACCTCCAGTGACACACTTCCTCCAAAAAGGCCACACCTCCTAATCCTTCTCAAGTAGTGCCACTCCCTGGTTACTAAGCATTCAAATATATGAGCCTACTGTGGTCATTCTTATTCAAACCACTACATGTAAACAATTGGTATTTATTAGGCAATAGTAATGCATAGAAAATAAAAGAAACATAGTTTAAATATTTTATCCAAAGATACTTTTTTTCATACACACACTATACATATAATCATAAGCATAAAAATAGAGCTGTTTATAAGATTGAATTTTGTGATATTCTTCTAATTTTCTTCTTACTGGTTGAGAGCAATCTGTGAACATTTTCAGGAAAATAATTAAGGTTTTAATGGCTATTTACTATTCCTTTTAATGCTTATATCATTTTTGTTAACATCTAACGTTATTACAAGCAGTATTTTAGTACAGTTTGTTTATTTGTGTGTGTATGTGTGTGTGTGTATGTGTGTGTACTTGAGTGTGTCTCAGCAGTCATGTAGAGGTCAAAGGTCAAAGTACAACCCACAAGACTCAGGTTTTTCTCTCTAGCATGTGAAACCTGGGGATTAAATTCAGGTCATCAGATTGGGTAGCAGGTGCTTCCAATCATTTAGCTATCTTGGTGGGACTTCCTTCAAAATGAAGCATTTTGAAGGCTGGGGTTTTAGCTCAGCAATAGTAGAATACTTCCCTGGCATGCATAAATCCTGGATTCAAGACCCAGTACTGAAATTAAAAAAATGAAAAGTTAACATTTCACAGATGTAGAGATGGTTCAGCCATTAAGAGTTCTTACTATAAACAGAGGACACAAGTTTGGTACCCAGCACCCATGTCGTGCTGCTCACAACTCCTGGTAACTACAGCTCCAGCAGATCCCACAGCCTCTAACTTACACAGATATACCTGCGTGTAGACACACATGCATATATACACATTAAAAATGAAGAAAGATACATTTCATATAAGGTAAGGGTAAGAATTATGTGATCTATTAAGGTACAAAAGAGCACAGTTGAAGTATTAATTTCTTCTTACCTAATCACGTGTCTCATCAGCCATATAATTTCAATACCTTTATCACTTTGTATATTGTCTTTGCACTTATTATTTTGTTTTCTCTGATGGAACACTGGTTTATTTTTGCCTCTGTCGCTTGTACTTTAAGTGCCACACATATATCATCACGAAGGAACTTTTCCTCTGTATTTTCTTCTAAGATGTTTTAGGCTTTACATTTAAGTCTTTAATCCTTGTTTCTGCGGTGCTTGACATTGAACCCAGGGCCTGACACATGCCAGTCAGGTGGCAGTTCATTTTATAATTTTTATTTTGAGACAGGATCTAAGTTGTCCAGGCTGTTATAGACATGTGACCCTCATTTTTCAGCAGCCAAGTAGCTGAGATTATGGTTGGTTTAAAGTGCACTCATTTAGCACCATGCTCAGAATTTCTGTAGCGTCTTACACATACTAGCCAATGCTCTACCACTGAGTTACAGTCCCAAACTTTATTCTTTAATTAATTTCTGTGTGTAGTGTACAGGAGGGGTTACATTGCACTTTCTAGAATGTGACTATTTAGCTTTCCCACACTGTTTTTCAGTTATTCCTCGTGTAAGTGCAACACCTTGAGTAGATTCCTTAGAATTTTTCTCTCTATAAGATCATGTCTGCAGAGATAATTTAACTTCTTCCATTGGTACTTAGATGTCTTTCATTTATTTTTCTTGCCTCGTTCGTTGCTCTGGTTAAGCCTTCCAGAACGAGGTTGAAAGAAGTGGAGTGGACATCTTTGTTATGTATTGGACAGAGGAAAGGCTTTCCTCCCATCACTACTGGGTGTGAAGTACCCCTGGGTTTGTTACATTTGACCTTTATTACATTGCTGTACATCCTGTGTCTGAATGCTTGGCAGGGTTTTCCTTTCTCTGTGAGATGAGCATTGCGGTATAAGCCAGTCTGGCCTCAAATTCATGATCTTTGTTTCCACTTTAGCTAGTAGATTATTATGTTTACTTTTTGCTCTATTTTTAGTTTTTTTTTATTTTTTTCAAGAAACCTTTTCTATTATTGTCCTTTATATACTTTCCCCCAGGCTTTGTTACTTACTTCTTATCGTTAATTTCATGCTTGGTCATAGCTCAATAACCACTCATGATCAAAAGCTGTCAACAAATTTTGGGCATGGTGGCTCATATGTGAAATTCCAACAGTCATGATTCAGGGACAGGAGGATTGCTATGGGTCCTAGGACAGCCTGGAAGTTCAAAAAAACAAATGAAACCAAAATAAAACAAACATAGCCACAAAGACAAAACAAAACAAAACATGGAACATTTTATAAAAACACACAAAACGACAAGAATGAATCAGAAAGAGACAGAAAAATTGAAGACCAAAAACTGAATAAGAACATAACTGGTAACCAGAAATTTCCATCAAGGAAAAACCCAGGGCCAGATGATTTTAAGGATGAGCGTTAGTAAGCAGTTTTTTTACTTTATGTGTTAGTGTTTTGCCTGCATGTGTTTATGCAATGCCTTCAGAGAAAAGAAGGAGGCACTGTATCTCCTGGAACTGGAAGCACCATGCAGGTACTAGGAACTGAACCTGGAGCTTCTGAAAAGAGCTATAAGGGCTCTTAACTGCTGAGCCATCTCTCCAATCATCTCTGCAGTCCTTAATTCAAATATTTAAAGACTGGCAATTATTAAGCTAATGCAAATCACTCTCAAACTCTTCCAAAAGAAAATGAGGAGGAAGGAGTTGTCAGTTTTATTCTGATATTAGCTAGCCAGAGACACAAGAAATTAATGCTACTGGTCAAAATATTTGACAAATATAGATGTAAAGCACCTTCAACAAAATTGTCTCAAACTGAATTGAATAGCACATTAGAAGGACCACACACCATGATTAAGTACAATTACCCCCGAGACACAAAGATGGTTCAATATACACAGATCGATACATTATACACCACATTAACAGACTGAAGGATAAAATCTTATGTTCACCTCAATAGTCACAGAAAAATCACTTGACAAAATTAATTTCTTTAGAGTTAATTTGTAGGATCTAATGGAGTGGTATAATGGAACTCAGCCACAACAATGCAGGAAAGCCTATTTTTATCTGTTTCCAATTCTTCATTCAGGGTATTACCTTAAAATCAGGTCAGATGGGACAGAGTGATGGTTCAGAGGTTAAGAGTACCAAACTGCTCTTCTACAAGACCCGGGTTCAATTTCCACCACCTATATGGTGGCTCACAACCATCTGTCACTCTACTTTCAAGGGATCTGACGTCCTTTGTGAACACTACACACACACACACACACACACACACACACACACACACACACACACACACACACACAGTGCACAGACATGCAGGAAAAGCACCCATACACACAAAATAAATACAAGTAAATAATTAAAAGAAATCATTTCAGGTAACTATGAATAGTCATACTACAAAAATCGACAAATGCTCCAAATTGGACAACTTTATTTTTCTATTATTTCAAGGCTGTTTGCCAGCATAGCGCAGATCAAAGCAAATTCATACATATAGTTTTTGTGTAAGTATGGCTATGATGGTTAATATTTATGATCAGTTTGGCAGGATTTAGAATTATATAGAAGACAAATCTCAGGTTCTATCTGTGAGGGAGTTTCTAGGTTGGGTTACATGATACTGGAAGACCCGTGCTGAATATGGGTGATGTCATCCCATGAGCTTGACTGATATCTGGACTGAAGAAAACAGAAAGTGACCATTGGCTACTGCTTCCTGACTGTGGATGGAGCACAGCCCATTGCTGAATGCTCTTATCACCATGCCTTTCCTGCCATGGTGGAGCATTGGTCAGAATAAACCTTTCCTTTTTAAAATTGCTTTTGCCCGCAAGAACAACCTAGACACATTTTCCAAAGACATGGAACCAATATAGCTTTTTTTTTTTTTTTTTAATCACCACTGTGGCAAATAATTGAGAAACACTTTAAGAGAGGAAAGGTTTATTTTGGTTCATGAATTTAGAGGTTTCAGTACATGGTTGCTGAACCCACTGCTGTTCACCATGATAGGGAGGGTACAATACAGAAGGTCTGGTTATCTCACGGAAGGCACAAGGCATATGGGAGGTTGAAAGGAAGTGGGTATTATAAATATGGCTGCTGTGAACATAGTGGAGCATGTGTCTTTATTACATGTCGGAGCATCTTCTGGGTATATGCCCAGGAGTGGTATAGCTGGATCCTCAGGTAGTATTATGTCCATTTTTCTGAGGGTCTGCCACACTGATTTCCAGAGTGGTTGTACCAGCTTGCAATCCCACAAGCAATGGGGGAGTGTTGCTCTTTCTCCACATCCTTGCCAGCATCTGCTGTCACCTGAGTTTTTGATCTTAGCCATTCTGACTGGTGTGAGGTGGAATCTCAGACTTGTTTTGATTTGCATTTCCCTGATGACTAAGAATGTTGAGCATTTCTTTAGGTGCTTCTCAGCCCTG
>CM052708.1:47120439-47142175 GCA_028551405.1 Uromys caudimaculatus
TGGAAATGTATATAAAGTATCAAAAATAAAAAAGGAGGAAGAAAAAAAAATAAAAATAACTTGCCCAGAGAGGTGCAAGTATGTATCAGCAGAAAAAAAAAAAAAAAAAAAAGATACCCAAAGCATTCCCATTTGTATTATAGGCATTTTGGAGTGGGGCTTAGTCCTTTGGGGAACAGAACCAGAGATTCTTTAAGTTTCTTGAAGAGATTTTCAAGGTCAAGGAGATCCAGCTCTCAGGTTGATTATAATAGTAACAAGTGTAGTTTATTGTTTATATGCATTGAGTGTTTTGTTTGGTCTTTGTATATCTTATATAAGCAAAGCAACCTCTAGTCTAAATTCTTTTTGTTAATTTTACTTTTAAGAGCGTACGTGCATGTGTGTGTGTGTGTACATGAGAGTGCAGGTGCTCATGGAGGTCAGAAGAGGGTGTCTGATGCCCACAAACTGGATTTATGTGTAATCATGAGCTTTCTGGTATGGGTTCTGGGAACCAAACTTGGGTCCTGTGCAAGAGCAGGAAGCACTGTTGGCTGCTGAGCCATCTCCCCAGCCTCTCTGAACTCGCCTTTGCTGTTTCCTCAGAGTTTCTTAGAACTGTATTCTGTTTGTCAAGCATCTAGTGTTCATCCCAAGTTGTGTTTCTTCATGTACTTCTTCATCCATATGCATGCTTTTCAATACCTCTTACGGCAGAGCCAACTCCATGAAGATGGAGATCATGCAGGCTTTGCTGTTTGTGATTAAATGGTATATTTCAGGCCAGTAAGATGGCCCAGTGTAAGCCAGTTGGCACCAAGATTGATGACCTGAGTTTGATCCCTTAGCCCCACAGGGTAGAAGGAGAAAACCAACTCCTGCGGCTTCCACATGGCACCTGTCCTGGTCCTCACACCCAGTAGATACGACATATCACTATACTAGCAGATAGACAGGAAATGAGTAAGTTATGAATGCAATAAATGAATGACTTCTTGTGGATGAAGAAACTGACTTCTGAGAAAAGATATCAATCTGGGGCCACTAGCCCCTGATCTGCTTCTCACATGTTTCTCTATGCACACATTGATAAAACTTTGCCATGAGCTTATCCCAAGGCTTAGAAGCAGCTCAGTTCCTTTGCCAAACATGTCTCCCTGCCTCACAAAATTTGGTAGCATAGAAAAAAGAAAAAACAAACCAGGTGGTCAGAAATAGAACTAACCTAGGTGCTGATGTGTGTGGTCTAGCTCAGCTGGAACTGAGATGCAGCCCATGACTGAGAGCCCACCTGCCACGCCTAGTACAGTTGCCCTAGGAAGCTTACAGACATGTGACTCTAGCCCAGCCTACCTGTGAGGGTTGTGAATATCAGAAGTGACCATGGGCCCTGTTTTCTCCCCACCCAAATGTCAAGGCAACCTCGTGCAGGTCTTTGGAAGGACATAGCTAAGAACTTATCATCCAACAGTGCTGGACCAGGCGATCTCCTCTCATTGTTTTCAGCTATAGAGTGTGAAGGACAAGGCTGGAGAAATAGCTTTGTGGTAAAGAGCTTGTTGCCTGAGCTTGAGGACCTGTGTTCAGATCCTTAGCACTCCTGTAAGACGCTGGGAGTGGGGATGTAAACCTGCAATCCCAGAGCTGGGACACAGAGGCAGGCAGATCTCACAGGAGGCTCTCACTGGCCAGCCAGCATAGCCCATCAGTGAGTTTCCTTTCAGTGAGAGACCCTGTCTTCAAATAATACTGATAGTAATAATAATAATGATGATGATGATGATGAGAAGATGGAGAATGCTAGACTAAGACATCCCATCTGAAGGACCTCTGGCCGCCACAAGTGTATCCATGGGTATATATACCTAAAGAGAGAGGGGGTAAGAGGGGAGGGGGGAGAGAGAGAAGGGGGAGAGAGATCAGAGGATAAAAACCTTCTCTAAGGGATATGGCAAAAGTTAATGTGTAGCACGATGATTATAATATTATACCTACTATTTATTATAACACGCATTGCATCCTCTGACAAGTTTCTATTACCATAGATGACACTTAGTACTATTCCAGGAAGTGGTATTATTCATTATCAGATATGTGATGAGAAGAAAGTTGCTCGCCACAGCCTGTCTATTTTATAAAGTCAAACCTTGGCAGCATCATCAGTGTATACCAATAAAGAAGTGATTAAATCAACCGATTCTCCCATGAGGAAGCAATATGCAGCCATTGCATACCATGGATTCTAGTGCTAAAGGAGAATGTTCATAAAAGAAACGTCAAGTAGAAAAATCCATATCACCTGTCTACATGGAAAAAATTAATAGCATCATTATTCTGTGCATGGATGTAATTAAGTAGGACCTCTTCTCTTCCCCATCAAAGGATTTGCAAAAATATATCCCTCGAAGTTATGGTTTAAGTGGTGAGAATACGGATGGATTGTACTTTCTTTTTTATTTTATTTGCATTTTCTAGATTTCCCACAATGAATTCTGACAATTATAATAGCAGAGAAAGCAAACATTATTACTTTGGAAAAAATGATGTGGGGTGCTGTACCTCATTTTTAAAGAAAGCAACAGCTGCTGGGAACCATTAAATTTTTGGATCCATCCATCCATCCAAATTGCTCCCCCTTCCAGCTTGGGAAGTGTTGGGACAGTGATGGCTTCCAGTCTGCCAGGGTTGCCTCACAGATGGACTCCCTGGCCAGGGGCGTGGCTAGGTTGTGTCCCCTCCTTATCTCTGTTGGTAAGTCCTTTGGTATTTATTCACTCACATGGCCTACAGAGTTAAAAGAGGTTTGTTTCTTTTCAGGCTGTTGAGTGCAGCCAGGGTAATTTAGTAGAAAAATGTCATGCTAATGCAATTCAAAGTTCAAATGATCTTTCATTTCGAGGGAGAGAAGAATGTGTGTGCGGCTGGAATGTTAAAACTCACTCCTTGCCCTGCAATTCAAATAGAAATATGAGCTGCAGGGGCTACATAAGTCACATGAAGTACTGTGAGTGAAATTCACGAAATGAATAAAAATGATCCGGAAGCCATTTATTAGCATTGCTGGGGGCCAGCGCCAAACAAGAACTGCAGCGTCAGAAGCTGCAGTTGGGGAGAAGGCCTGTTTGCATAAAATTACATTAATCCCGAAATAATGAAGAGGAAGTGATTAGCCAGGTCCTTCTTACCCATGTCACCAAGGCCTCCCTGGGCTCGCCAGCGAGCTGTGCCCTTTTCCTGTCCACACGCCCTTTCCAATCCTTGCTCAGCTCCTGCTTGGTTTGGCTGTACGTGCCAGGTGGGTGGGTGCGTGCCTACAGCGCTGCCTGCTCTGGCAGGGTGTGGAAGGGTAGATGGAGAAGTTGTGACTCCCAGGTCTCAGTTCAGACTATTCCAGAGGAGGACAGAGTGTGGTTGGCTCCCTGAGTAGCAAGCAACAGTTGTCTCAGCCTTTGCTGAGCGCATCATGGGTAGTGGGTCCATTTTGTTGAGCTGAGCTTTCTGCTCCATTCCAGGCATCTAGTCTTGCTGTTCTAGGAGGAGGTGCTTGTTTCTAGGAATTTCAGTTATGTCTGTACCAGTGGTTCTCAACTTTCCTAATCTTGCCACCCTTCAGTGTAGTTTCTCCCTTTAATATAGTTTCTCGTGGTGGTGATCCTTATTGCTACTTTGTAACGGTAATTTTTCCACTGTCATTAACTGAGATGTAAATATCTGATATGCAGATGGTCTTGGGCAACTCCAGTGAAAGGCATTGGTCCCCCACAGGTGGAGAATCTCTGGTCTATATGAACTTCCCACCTGGCTTCTGCTTGGAAGAGATTAGCATTTTTAGAAGTGGCTGTGACAAGATGCTGAAATTTTATTTTCCCTCTTCCTTCTGAGATGAGTATGAGGCAGTGGTGTGTTCTTTATTTCTAGATCTTTAAAAATTTAAATATAAAAGTTTTGAAATTTTATGCTTGAGTACTGTATTTACATCATTTCTAACCTTCCCTAACTCTTGTTTCCCCATTATCATTTAAATTGATGACCTCTTGTTTTATAATTGTTATTATTACTACTTATATACTTATATGTAGACACATACAATGACAATACCAGCTGATATGCCAATGTAGATGGTGGGAATTTCACAATGCTGCACTGGTACATGAAGATCTACAGCCATCAGTGGCTGCTAAGAGAGGGAGATTAGTCTTCCCCAGGGATGAGTCTCCTGATTTAAAAAAATAAATCTGATATAAAGCAAGGAGAACATCTTTCCCAATCATCAGCACTACCTGATTTGATGTCTTTATATTCTCCATTATTATTATAAACTGAATTATATGTTCCCTAAATTCATATGCTGAAGCCCTGACTCCCAGTGTGTGATTACATGTCCCTGAAGGGATGAATTAAGGTTGTATCAGGAACGGTGGGACCTGCTTCATAGGTACATGAAGAGGACTTCACATGAGCACGTATTAGAAGAGAGGTTACTTGTAAACCAAGAGGAGGAGTCTCAGAGTGAGATCTGCCCTTGCACACCAACAATGACTTTATTGCTTCTAGAACAGAAATAAATGGATGTCTGTGGGCTACATTGCAAGGTCTGGGGCATGTTGTTATGACAGCACAGGCATGCAGATTAGTATATTTATGAACATGCAAATCCCAAAGAAACCATGGAAATCCAATCTTCACGGATGCAAAAGACTGTAGTACAGCGAGAAATTAAAGAAATTAAAGAAATAACCCACAGGGGCAGGAGAAAGGCTCAGTGGTTAAGAGCACTTGCTCTTAACTTGCAGAGGACCTGGGTTCAGTTCCCAGCATCCACATGGCAGCTCATAACTGTCTGTAATCTCAGCTCCATGGAAATTTGACACACTTTTCTGGTCTTTGTGGGCACTGAATACACGAGGTGCACTTACATACATGTATGCAGAACATTCATGACACATAGAAATAGGTATATAAATCTTATTGTTTAAAATAATTTTTTATGTGTGGGGTGTTTTGTCTACATGTATGTCTATCCACCACATGAATGCCTCCAGTGCCTAGTGAGGCCATAATAGGGTGTTGGGAGCCCTGGAACTGGAATTACAGATCGTTGTGGGCTGTCTGGGAATCGAACCTAGGTACTCTGGAAAAGCAACCAGTGCTCTTAACTGCCATCTCTTCAGCCCCAATAAATAAATCTTAAAAATAAAAATAAAAATAAAGAAGGCAGATTCTGTGATTTATACGTGCAAACCCAGAACTTGCAAAGCTGAGGAAGAAGGAAAATTAAATTGACATGGTTTAAGGCTAGCCTGAGCTACATAGTGAAGTTTTAAGTGCTCTCTCTCTCTCTCTCTCTCTCTCTCTTTCTCTCTCTCTCTCTCTGATTGTAGGACTTAGGAGTAGAATTGTAGACTTTATGGTGTGGAAAGAAATGGAAGGTTAGAAAAAAAAATGATGAAGAGGATCTTTTTATTTTTTTTAACTTTGCTTCTGGCTCCAAGAGCTGAAAGAACTGTAATTATTTATCTGCAGGTATCCCAATATATCTGTTATGCATTGTTTCCCAAATTGACTCCCATAGAATGCTAGTTCTGCAAAGGGATATTAATGGGAGGCATTGTATGTTTCTTTGGTCAAGTGAGTTTATGAGCTGCTTTGCAGATTTTTCAAAGCCTGCATATCATGACTCTCCAAGAGCAGAGACGGCAGCTTGCAGCAGCTTCTCACAGATGTGTGAGCAGGATTCCATTTTCACGATTCATTCCGGGAATCAGGCTCTCAGACATGATGCTGTAAGAATGAGCATGGGACAGAAGTCATAAACCCCAGCTCTAGATCTGCTTTCCTGACCATTTGCTTCACAGTTCAAGGCTAGCCATCTGTCTGTCTGTATTCTGAAATGAATAGTTGGGATGTACAGTATTTCTTTTTAACATTAACAATTCATATTTGTTTATTTACTGTGCGTGGGTGCCTGTGTGCCACAATGTGCATGTGGACATTGGAAGGACAACTTGTGGGAGTCAGTTCTTTCCTTCAGCCATTCGGGCCCCCAAGATTAGTGGTACTCAAGGTCAGTAGCCTTGGCGCTAGCACCTTTACCCATTGAACCATTTTGCCAGGTTAGGTTGCATGATCTTGACTCTCTGTCTCTCCCCAGCATTCTGTGATTCTGAGGCATTAATGTCATGGCTTTACCAACCCACTTTGCATTCTTGGGTAAGTCATCCATTTCTTTAGTTGTAGGTATGCTCAATCTACTTTCTGAAGATTGATTGCCAAGGTCAATGAGTTAATGCAGGTGGAAACCTCTAGAAGGAAAGGAGCCAAAGAATTCCTGACTCTAGGGGAAGGAGTTATGATCTCTTTGTTATCACAAGTATGGCACACGGTTAAACACAGTGTAAGGAAGGATGTACCTTTCAGAGCTCACTCAGCTAAATTGACAGAAAACAACCTTGGGTGTTGATCTTTGCCTTTCCACTTGTTTGACACTATCTCTTACTCATCCCTGAGTATACCAAGATAAGTTCAGGGGTGAGGGTTGGGGTTATGAACTTCTGGGGAATCTTCTGTCTGTACCACTCATCTGGGAGTCCTGGGATGACAGATATATGTTACTGTTTCTAGATTTACATGGGCTCTGGGGATTTAACACTTTTGGGGCAAGCACTTTACCCTCTGAGCCATCTACCCAGGTTCCCGTTCTAGGTTATTTATTTATTTATTTATTTATTTATTTATTTATTTATTTATTCTGAATGCTCTGGGAAGTCTGGGAAGGGCAGTGGTTAAAAGCTTCATAAAGAAGGTAGTATATGATCTTGAGGAAGATTGGCTTGGGAAGCAGAGAGATAAGGGGTATATGCTGAGGAAAGAAGAAGCTAGCATGTAGTGGAGAAAGAAGATTCCAAACTGCAAATCTAGTGCACAAATGGTGGCACGCTCAAGAGAAGGTTAGGTTGTTGGGTATGAGGCAGGTAGAACTCAGGCTTCACAGGAGGGGAAATCAGCAGAAGACTGATCGCCTTGGCTGTGGCACTGTCTGATTTCTCCTTGGGAGAGCAAAAAGGTCATAGAACAAAAATGAGTCATCGCTCTTCCCCACTCACTCAGCACTCAACATAAATCAGTGTTTGCCTTGGGTGAGTGGGCAGGTAGTTATTTGCAAGGCTGAATGAAATTATACAGCCAGGTATGAGTGTTGCTGGTAATTCTCTTCCCCTGCCACTGGTCAGGGTTTCAATTAGTGAGAGTAGTCAGAGGGGAGCTGGGGGTTTGTGCCCAACAACGAAGGGAGCTCTCATGGCAAGTATTTCCTAATTTGCTGGATTCCGAAACCTTGGAAGTGGGGACATGCTCCTGGAATGTGATTTGGGGTGACCTCTTTAACTCATACCTCTGGGTATATTGTTTTACAGAGCAGGAAGAATTGTTTTTATGAGCAGTCATAAAACAAGAATAAATCATTTCCCCTTTGTACCTTAGAAATTTGGGCCTTTAATGCAGCCCCTTTAAAAGGCCCAGTGAACATGGTTCCCTCACCACCCTTGATGGCATGAGCTCCGTGCCTTCACTGTGACCAGTGCTACCAAGTACAGCTTCTGTCCTGGCTGTACCTGGTTACCAACATGAACACTAAGCCATTTAAGCAGAAGTTAACTTTGCTCTATATGATTCAGTACTTTTGCCCTTTGCCTCAGCTCTTTCTACCAGCTCCTCAGCCAGGTTTTCAATTGTCTTTGGTGCCTTGTAAGGAGTGTAGCACTGTGGGAACAGTGGCTGTGTTCCTGGTGTCTGGAGGCTCACAATTTATGGGGTTTTCGTGCTGGGCAATCTGAAGTTTTTTTAATAGCGCCCTGGGTAGATTGAAATCATTTTTACTTAGAAATGGTTTGTTTTTCATAGTCTGTGTTTTACTGGGAGCTTTGCTCCTTTGTCTTTAAAGTCAGAGCCAGTTCCTAGAATGAATGTTACGTGAGTAAATAGGACAGACAAGGAGAAACAGGTTTCTAGAACATTCGGACACCAGCAGTGCATTCAGGTGGTCTGGGGAATACACTGACTATGGAAAAATCCTTGCTAGTCAGTCACCTATCACATGTAAGGCATAATGTGAGGACTGTGGAGAGCATTGAATATGAATGAAATCTTACTCCCCCAACTTCTCAAACACGATGGCTTCCCACTGTTTACCAAGTACAACTAAAAATGCAACCCGGTGCCTAGGGCCTCACACAGACAGCCCTAGCTGGTCATTTTGTATACATAACATACAGCATTGATGGTTCCAACAAAATGATTTGCTTGTATTCTTATCTGAGGATAAATGCCCAGGACTATTTACTTACTTTTTGTAGGTTAGTTTTGCATGTCACATCCTCTGTGAAGAATGCCTTGACTTGAATCCCAGTTGTATGTGAACTTTGGCCCCTAAAGGTTGCCCAGAAGCCAAGAGAAGAGGCCTCAGTAACCTTCTTTTCTTTAGAACTGACTTTGACAGACCACAAAGACCAAAATATGTTTGTTGATTGGCTAATCTACTTAGGTTGAAGGATTCTTAGGATCCTATTGGATTATAAATAGCGTGCGTGCCAAGGAGGTAAGTGACAGCTTTGTAGACACAAGGACCTCAATTTAATTTGTAGGACTCATGTAAAAAAGCTGGTTGTGGTAATATGCATTTGTATCACATTACTGGGGAGCTGAAGATAAGTAGATTTCTAGAGCTTTCTAGACAGCCTACTTTGTGAGCTCCACGTCAGGGAGAGACCCTGTCTAGAGAAAAAGAAAGATGGGCAATCCTGGAACAACATCCAAAGCAGTTCTCTGACCTCTACACCTACAAATAAACATAGTGATGTGCACCTGCCCACACAGAACATGTGCATGAGAAAATGCGTGCACATGTGTGTGCTCGCATGTGCGCGTGCGCACGCGCGCGCGCGCGCACACACACACACACACACACACACACACACACACACACACACACTCATATCCCAGTTGTGGGAAGAAGTAGTCATGAACTCTTATGCCAATTCTGAGAATAAAAACAACAACCAAGGACATTTAACTGAACTGCAAACAGATAAAACAGTAAGACTTGAAGATGTCTTAAGTTCTGATCCACACACATGAGTGATAATTTTATAGACAGATTGGAATATAAGACACTGAGACGAGGTTTGCTCCTTTAGAACAGTCCCCTTCAGAGACCCATTTCACTGCGCCTGTCACTAAGCTTGTTATTAGCAACCAGAAGATCCAGCCTGGTCCCTAGTTCCTGCTGTGTTGATGTAAATCAATCAACTTAAGTCCCACTTATTGAGTGGGGAGGACATCATAAGGTCCACAGGGCACGATGAGCAACCGAGGAGGCAGTGTGATGCAGACCGTTCTTGTTAGGAACTTACAGACACACCGAGGTGAAGCAGATGCAAGACACACCATGATGAAGTGATGAAGCGAATCACTCAGAAAAGAAGGGCTCTTTGAATTTTGGGGATTCTGGGCTCTGCACGTGGGCATTTTATACTCTGCCTTGTGGATGTAAAACTTCCAGAATATTTGCATGTCATCGAGTCTAATAGCTTCCTCAGTGACAAGCAAGTTCAATGGTGCTCAAACTATAGTCTTCAACATCACATACCTTGGTTGTGTGATATAAAGAAATCAAACTGGAAGAAAGCTGGAAGCTTCCTCTTTGCTGGCTGACTCTCACAATCCTAGAAGGTGCTATTCAGGAAACTGGGGGAGAAAAAACTTTAATTTTCTTACTTATCCGTGAACCCTAGAAGCAATGAGATCAACATGTCAAGCAAAATATAGACACTTGTGCATCAGTGGTACCCATGTTATGAGGGTGTCTTAGCTACTTTTCTATTGCTGTGAAGAGACATCAGGACCAAGGAAATGTATAAAAGGTTTATTTGGATTTATGATTCCAGAGAGTGAGTCTGTGACCAGACAGTGTAGAGTATGACAGAAGGCAGCCATAGCACTGGGGCAGCAGCTGAGAGCTTACATCTATCTGACACTCAAGTATGATGCAGAGGCGACTAGGTGTAAATGATATGGACTCTTGAGGCCTCAAAGCCCACCCATAGAGACACACCTCCCTATATAAGGCCACAGCTCCTAATTCTTCCCAAGTAGTTGTACCAATTGGGGACCAAATTATGAGCTTATGGGGTGGGAAATTCTCACTCAAAATGCCACAGGAGGTAGCAACTTCTCAATTATTGAATTTAATGTCTACTTCATAGGAGGAAATCTATGCCTGGTACTGTAAATATGATTAAAATAAAACAAACCCCACTAGAGGGAGAGATGACTTGGTGATTAAGAGCATGCACTAACTTTCTAGAGGACCTGAGTTCAGTTCCAATATCCATATCCAGTGGCTCTGAAATGCTTATACTTCAACTTCAAAGGATCTGATGGCCTCTTCTGGCCTCTGTGGGCACATAAAGTCATGTGTACATACCAACACACACACACACACACACACACACACACACACACACACACACAATTAAAAACTACATGCTAGGGGAGATTGTATGCTCTGAGGTTGTGCAGGGGGCACTGAATGCTATCATAACTAAGATGACATAGTTCAAAGTTTCTTCAAATATTTATGTTTATTCCCATAGACAAATGCTCCTCAGTCAGAGTTAGAGACAACTCTCTTCAGGAAGTAGTGGTGTAAGCAGATGGCACATGGTGCTTAGAACAGGTGGCAGATGAGGGCTGAGCTCTAACCAAGACCTTTATACCATTCCTTCTAAGGATCATGGAACATGGTGGAAGAGGGGCAGAATGATCCAGAATATAGGGAGAAGGGTTATAAAATGCCATTTCTGTTCAAAACACAGCCATTGCAAACATGAACTCACAGACACCCACACTGGATCTGGACAAGAGTGAGCCTATGAGATCAGGGGTGGCTAGAGGAGTGCTCAGAGGACCCAACTCACTACTGAGCTTTTTGCTATTAATAGATTCAGTGAGAGGAAGGGCAATTGTCTTTAGTTCCATGCCAGCTAGAGTATGCCAGCTAGAGACCCTACTCAATCTCCAATGCATAGTCTCAATCCATTGTTCACACAGATGGTTCTAGACAAACAAAATGAGTCACAAAACACAACCAAAAGCTAAGAATCTGGAAAAGGGACTTGTAGGGATGAGGGTAGGTGGTTGATTGGGATTTGAGGGAGAAAAAAGGGGGCATGGTGGAAGGAATATTAAGAGTACATTACATATATATATGAAACTGTCAAAGCACAAACTAATCAACAACACAATCGTGGTCTTCCAAACAGTAGTGCCAACATCCCCCGAAAATGTATTAGAGAAAAAGCAAATTCTTAGGTTCTGTCCTAGAATCACTGAAGAGGATCCATAGGTGAGACCTAGTAATTTGTACTTCCTAGAGCCCTCCATGTGATTACCATATGCACAGAGACTGGAGAGCTCCTGGGTGAGGTGACCTCAGAGGGCTCTTTCATTTGGTTTTCTGACTACAGAGGCACTTTCTCCTCCTACATGATCTGAATGGAGAGTTAATTAATTGACAAAAAGCACCAATTAATACTGAGAAATTTTATTGATATATTCAAGACTTCTCATTTTTGTGAAAGAGGGGGTCAATCTTTTGACATCTGGCCAAGGCATTTTGTGGAGGATAAGTGTGTCCTGGTTGGATTTTTAGACAGTTGATTTGTATAAATGGTACCCTCATGCATAATCTAAGATTTTCAACTCTCTTGAAAGAAGAGAGAGAGAAAAAAAAACCAACCAAAAAACCTCTAGACTTTCAAAGGAGTCTAAAATTTTTATTTTTGACTAATTTTTATTCACCATTTTTGATTATCAATGTTGTTGGTTTATATGGCAAAACATCTGTAATACTTAAGTGATGCCAGTACAATAACAAAAATAACTGCAATAAACTAGTTTTGGAATTAAGTTGGAGACTGGGAGCAGAGGCTTACTGCCTGGAATGGCTGTCATCGGATGGGCATCAATTGCTTTGTTTTGTGTAGAGATGAGGACTTTTAGCTGATGTGTAAGTTGGCCAAGTGGGCAGTAAGGGAGCCACTTCATTCTTTACAACACCTTTTCCCCAAACCCTTGTCCCTCCATTCTCTTGTATCGTATTCTTGAGTTACTTCTAACTTAAATCCATTTTATTCAATCGTTGACTTTTCACACAAGGGCCCTTAAAGGCTTGATGCTCCTGTACGTGTCTCCCAGAGTCGTCAGAAACATTTGCTTTTTGGAATCATGTTCCAGTCCTCAGCATAGCAGAGCTGGAAACCATTCCGCGTAACCAAGTGGCCAGGCTCCAGTGTTAATCTGCCATGTCTAGGTATGTGGTGTTGATCTTCTTCAGGCAAATTCCCCTCTAATAATGAGAAAACTAACCAGTGTTACATATTTCAGAGATTGTTGTAAGATCAAATAGTTCACCCCTAAAAAACCACAAAAGATTTTGAAATCTGAATAGACCTGTACAATTGTGTTTTTATTTCGTTATTACATGCCATGGTTTGACCTTTAATATTTCCCTCAGACTTATTTATTAAAGACTTGGTCCCCAGTGCAGTGATGTTCAGAAGTGAAGCCTATAGGAAGTGATAAGCTCCTAAGGGTTTTGCTCTCATAACTGGATTAACTCATTTATGCATTCATAACTCAGTGGCCTGTAAGATGTAGGGCCTAGTTAGATGAATAGTTCATTGTGGTCATGTCTTAGAAGGTATGCCTTGACCCTGGTTCCTGTTTCTCTCTTTCTCTCTCTCTCTCTCTCTCTCTCTCTCTCTCTCTCTCTCTCTCTCTCTCTCTCTCTTTCTCTCTCTCTCTCTCTGTTTCTTCATGAACATAAAAATTTATTTAGTGACAATAATTTTGAAGGACAAACCTCTAAAGTATTATTTCCTGGATGCAATGATAATGAACAGTTTTGCTCTGTCACCTACTCTATGCTCTCATGTTCTGCCTCATGACAGGTGTAAAAACAACAGAACTAGGCAACAGAATAAAATTCCTGGAACTGTGAACCAGAATAAATGTGTCTTCTCTGGAATTTGGTCAATGATGGAAAGCTGAGCAACGTTCTATGCTATCTATCTCAACAATCACACTGTTACATTACAGTACATGGCTTAGCTAATATTTTCAGTCTTTGCTCAAAGCATCTATGTGTCCTTTCTACTTTGTAAATATGGTCCACTCAGGATCTCATGTGTAGATTGGTAGTTTCTGCTGTTTCTTTGATGACTATTCCCCTCCAAATTTCTTTTCCATTTCACTGGCCCCTTAAGCTCTGCCCCTGAGTATGCATTGAACAAAAGATCAACTTTCACTTTCTGAGTTGATTCTCTATTAATGGTTGATTCTGTATTTTTCTCCACTCTAGTGGGCTATTACAGAAGACACAGATCCACAAAGCATGGATAGAAACCAAGCAAGAAAAAGCAAGCAAACGTCTGCCTGTTAAAACCCAATGGAGAAGAAAACAGATTTCTAATGAGGAGGGGAAGGAGTTTGTAATTTCTCACTGCTCTGCATAAGGTTTGGCACACTCTGCAAGTAGAAAAGAGAGTGCTTTGCTCTGATAGCTCACTAATGGAATTGCACCTTTCTTTGTTTTTGTGAAACAAGATTGCACAGTTGTTAATAGATGTTAAAGACACAGCTGTAACATTATAGACCAGATGGGCTCTCATCAAGTCATCTATTCTATCATCTTTTGGTTGGAATTACTCTTATTAAGACAAAGTAGACACTCAGAGCCTGAGCAGCCAGGTGTAAACAAAACATTGTGGTATGAACGTGAAATGTCTCTCATAGGCTCTTGTATTTGAGTGCTTGATCCCTAGCTGAAAGCACTGTTTTGGGAGATTGTGGAACTGTCAAGAGGTGAGGCCTTGCTGGTAGAAGTAGCTCATGGGGAAGATTGTTGTCTTACCCTGCTTCCAGTCCACTCTCTGCTTCCTGATGCAGTACAAACTATGCTGACTCTTGCTATCAGGAACCATGCTCCATCCGTTCCCACCATGATGGACCATCTACTCTGACTCATGAGACAAAACAAACCCTTTCTGCCTTTAGTTTCTTCTGTCAGGTACTTTGTCATGATGGAGAGAAAAGCAATGAGCAGAACCAATATGCCCCAGATTCTTTTACAGTGGGTAGACTGAAGGCTGTTCAGACTTCATTCAGAATCAGTTCCTTATGTGTCCACCTGCCATTTTATATTGTTTTGTTCCATTGATCCCTGTTTGTTTTCACTCCCTTGCCATGCTGCTTTAGTTGTGGGGCTTTATAGCATGTTCTGATGTTAACTAGTAATGCTTACCGCTCCATTCTTTTTGCTCAAGATTTCTTTTGCTTTTCAAGGTTGTTTGCAGTTCTCTGAAAAATTTGAAGATGAATAGAAGTCTTATTTATAATAGTCAGAAGATGGAAATAACTCAGATGGACCTTAATAGAAGAATGGATACAGAAAATGTGGTACATTTACACAATGGAGTACTACTCAGTTATTCAAAAACAATGACTTCATGAAATTCGCAGGCAAATGGATGGAACTAGGAAATATCATCCTGAGTGAGGTAACCCAGAACACACATGGTGTGTACTCACTGATAAGTGGATATTAGCCCAAAAGCTCAGAATACCCATGATGCGACTTACAGACCATATTAAGCTCGAGAAGAAGAAAGACCAAAGTGTGGATGCTTCAGTCCTATGTAGAAGGAAGAACAAAATCACAGGAGGCATAGGGAAAAAGGGACCTGGGAGTGAGAGAGGAGGAGGAGGGAAAAGGGTGGCCAAGATCAGGTATAGGAAGGGACAGGAAAGAAGTACAGAGGGTCAGGAAATTGAATAGAAAGATGTAGCAGTGGTGGATGGGGTAGCCACTAGACGCTAGGGAAGCGAGAGGCTCCCAAGACCCAAAGGGGATGACTTTAGCTGAAATACCCAACAAAGGGGAGATAGAACCTGTAGAGACCACCTCTAGGAGATAGGCATGGCCCCCAGTTGAGGGATGGGACCACCCACCTGTCTCAATATGTTTAACCCAGAATTGTTTCTGTCCAAAGGAAAGACAGGGACAAAAAATAGAGTAGAGACTCAAGGAAAGGACATCCAGAGACCACCCCACCTAGGGATCCATCCCATTTGCAGACACCAAACCCTGATACTATTGCTGATGCCAAGAAGCACTTGCTGTCAGCAGCCTGGTATGACTGTCCTCTGAGAGGTTCTGCCAGAATCTGACTAATACAGATGCAGATATTCACAGCCAAACATCAGTCTGAGCCCAGGGACCCCAATGGAAGAGTTAGGGGAAGGAATGAAGTTGCTGAAGGGGATTGCAACCCCATAGGAAGAACAACAATATCAACTAACTGGACCACCCAGAGCTCCCAGGGACTAAACCATCAACAAAAGAGTACACAGGGAGAGATCCAAGACTCCAGATACATATGTAGCCTTATCTGGCATCAGTGGGAGGGGAGGCCCTTGGTCCTGTGGAGGCTTGATGCTCCAGCATAGGGGGATGCTAAAGGGGTGAGGTGGGAGTAGGTGGGTGGGCAGAGGAGCACACTCATAGAGGCAGAGGGGAGGGGAGATGGATGGGGGATTTGTGGAGGGGAAAACAAGAAGGGGATATTATTTAAAATGTAAATGAATAGAATGATGAATAAAAAAAAGAGCATCAGCATTTTGATGGAAATTCCATTGAATCTGTATGTTGCTTTGGGCAGTGTGACATTCTAAAAATATTAGTTGTAACTCACGAATGTGAGATATCCGCTTACTTTACTTGTGTATTTTTAAGGTTTTGTTTCATTAGTGTTTCAGAGTCTTCAGGGTAAAGTCTGGGACCTACACCTGGCTAGATGTATTCCTCACATTTGTGACATCAAAGGTAGAGCCAGAGCAAGTAAAATACATCAAGCACAGAAAGGCGAACATCGTAGGGTCTTGCTCAGCTGAGCAATCTAGAACAGATAATGTCACGGGTGTAAAGAGTGGAATGGTGGTGACCGGAAGCTGAGCAGTGGGATAGCATTCGGAGATGAAGACCAGGAGAGAGACCCATTGGCAAACGGGTAGCAAGTTAATTAGGTTGACTTACTTCTGGTTTCGTACCCACCCTTCCGAAGGATGACAACATTTAATAACATTACTACATCTTTCCAAATAGCCAGAAGAAAGGAGTGAGAGTGTTCCTACCACAAAGAAATGATAGACATGTTAATTACCCAGATTTAATTAATACACAAAACAAGCACATTGCACTGAAACCCATAACATGTGCAATTTAAAAGTTTTCAAATAAATACAAAATGAAAATTAAAAATAAAAATAAAAAAGAATTCCTTTCATCTGACAAAGCCCTCAAATAAGAAACACAATGAAAACCAGCCAGTCACACTCTTAGATTTAAACATGACATGAAGGAATTGCAGTTTTTCCAGGTACAAGCAACAGAAAACACCACGAAGACTAGTTTCAAATACAACTCATTTATCAAATGCAACATGGACTCTGGAAATAGGCATTGTAGAGGTTCAGCCAAGCAGGCTGGTCAAGAGAGGTAACCCCCAATTCTCTCCTTTCTTCTTATCAGCTTTAGCTTCTGGTGTGTGTGTGTGTGTGTGTGTGTGTGTGTGTGTGTGTGTGTGTGTGTGTGTGTGTGTGTTTTAATGTAGGGTCTCATATATGTACCCCATGCTGACCTTGAACCTCCAATCGTCCACTACAGCCATCGGGAGTTACATCACCAGCCTCTAGCTGTGCGTCTCAGTGAGAAGTGGCTGTGGGCGTGCCCTTAGGCAGTGGGTCTTGCTGGAGGTAGGGTGAAAGGAAACCATAAAGTAGTTAAGTGGGTGAAACTGGACTCATTTCTTTGAAACCTTTCCTGGACACAGAGCTATGTTTAATTAATTGTTTATAACAAGCATCCTTTACAATTGGTACTAATTTATTTTGAAACATTGCCCTTGGTTAAAATCCTCACCCATTAACTTCTATTTTATTTAATTATCTATAACTGGACTGTGTGACACCCTCTTCTGGGAGAGTCTGGGAAACTCACTCCCAAACAAACTGGACTACTGTCAAGAGGTGTAAGAATTAACTGTGAGCAAACAGTGCAGTTAGAGTTTGCTCTTGTGCCTAGATTCAAACTTGTGATTCACTACCGAATTGTACCACCCAGGTTTATATTCAAAGCCTGCATGCTTCAATTATTATAGGGACAATTAAGTCATCAAAGAAAGGAAACATCACATTAGGGTGATTTTTGTTTGTTTGTTGGGGGAAAGCATCAAGTCTTCTCAGACCTACTTTAAATACCACAACCTTTTGCAAAGCTTTGTTCAGCCTCCCGTTCCCTCCCAGCTCTCATTGCTGACACCCTTCGCTCGGCATTGATCTTGCATGGAAGTCATTTTCCACCCCAACCAACCTGTAAGTTCCATGGGGGATAGAATACATTTTCTTATTTTTTTTTTTTTATTCCCCATGGCTCCCTAAACAGTATTGAAAACACCAGGAGGGCATAGTAGATATTCATTGCTTGGTCCACAGGAGGTAAAGTCAATTGTGGAGGGAGAGGAGATAGAACAGGAGGCCATGTTTCTGGGTCTGGGTCTGGGTGAAGGAATTGCAAGAAATAAAATCAGAAAGGTCATCCTTTCATTTACTACCCCCTTGTGTGTGTGTGTGTGTGTGCGTGTGCGTGTGCGTGTGCGTGTGTGTGTGTGTGTGTGTGTGTGTGTGTTGCATGTGTTTGTTGGTGTATGAGCACACATATACACGTGCTAATGGAGGTCTGTGGTTGATGTTGAGTGCTTTACTTGATTGTTACCCACTTTATTTCTGAGGCAGAGTCTCACCGATTGAGTGAGTCATCTCGTCAGCTTCCCTCGAGAATCCCCTCTCTCCACACCCAGAGCTGTAGTATTACAGTCAGACCACCATGCTCACTCAGTTTTCCCTGGGCTCTGAGGTGCGAACGTTGATTCTCAAGATTGCACAACTAGCACCTTACTGACTGAGCCATCTCTTTGGCTCCCACTCCTTAGCATTTGTGTAGTTGTTGAAGGAGAGAGAGAGAGAGAGAGAGAGAGAGAGAGAGAGAGAGAGAGAGAGAGAGAGAGAGAGAGAGAGAGAGAGATTGAGAGAGACTGTGAGCAGATTTAGGACATGGGCAGACCTTCCAGGTCTTTGGGTGCTGCCTCATTTTAGCTACAGCTAGCTGACTCTGGCATACAGTCAGGCATCGTGCAAAGGCGGATCAGCAGATGTGTTTGTCAAGGGCTCTCAGCTCCCATTTCTAAGCACTTAAACTAAGCAATAGCATCATTCTAGTGCCCATAGCTCAGCTCACTTGCTTGCTGATAAGTAAGTCATCTGAGTTGTTCTCAGCTATCTGGTGCCTTGATGTGGTCAGAACAGTAACTGGTTCCAGCTCTCAGTGGATGTCTGTCTCATACCAAAAGCTAGCACAAAAGAAGCAACCATAAACACATCACCAAAGAGTCCCTGGCATCATGAACACTGTATGACAAGAAATAGAACCATCCTGCCAGCTAGGAAGGGTTTGAAGAAATTGTAGACACATGCCAAAAAGTTCAAGATGTTGATGATTCAGACTAGAGGGGTCAGGAAAACACCAGCATAGAGGGATGCACAGGAAGGAGACTGGGGACTCTGGGGACTGTGTAAGGACCAGTTGAGAAAGGGACAGTTGCACGAGACTCATGGCAAGCTTCCTAATGCCAAACCAGATTTGGGAGCATCCGATTTGGCTTGAAAATAAAACTTAGTATTTTTAAAGTCAAAACAGGAGAAAAAAAGAAATCTCCTAATACTATAAATACCATGAATGAAGGTGTGGACCATAACTTTCTTGATGTCTGGCAGATAATGCATGTGCAACAAATATGTTATAAATGATGCCGAATAAACCTGAGAAAGCATTGCTCCTTCACACATTCCCCCTTTCATTCAAGTGTTGTGGCATCCTCATGAAGGAAACAGATGTAGATTAAATGTGGGATGTCTCTCACAGATTCAGGTACCTGAAAAATTGGTTCCCTGGTTGGGATCAGTCTTTTGAGAGACATGGAGCTATTAGGAAAGAGGACCTAACGGGAGGAAGTGGGGTGCTGGAGAGAGGGCTTTGAAGTGCCCAATGATTCCAGTGCCTTCAAAGCACACTCTACTGCTTGATGGTCATTTCTGAGGAGTTTCTAAATTTGTAGGTGCCTTGACCTTCGAGTCTTAATCTTTCAGAACTGTGTGGAAGCATGTTTGTTGTTTAAAAGCCATTCACTTTTATAGCATATTGTTATGGTAACTCAAAAGGACTCAGGGACATGATGAACCCCTCCTACTTTTTTTTCTAAGGAGCAGGACAGTCTATGAAGACCATACATAGCAGAGTCAGGATCTGAAGTCAGGCTTGTGTTTTCTAAAGATCATGACCTTTCTTCTTTGCCTCAGTTTCTCATTCTGCTCACTTTGGCTGCTTGTCTATGGCTGTTGGACAGGACTACCACCTGAAAGTACCTTCACCTCAGGACTCTGAGTGTCAGCTTTCCTGTTAGTTGTCTGGGAAAATTCTGTTGTGGGCAAGCTTTGCTGTGGCCATAGGCTTGCTTCTGGTGGCTTTGTACACACAGTGGATGGCAGCAGGATGCATCTTAGTGTGAGTTAGGAAGTGTCAAGTTCAGTGGCAAAGTGTTTAATCTATATCACAGGAAAGACTCAGGGGGCAAAGAGACAGTTCAGTCATTAAGAGCACTTGCTTTTCTTCTAGAGAACACAAGTCTGGTTCCCAGACCATATGACTGGTGGCTCATGACCATCTGTAAACTGAACTTTATGGAGTCTCACATCCTATCTGACCTCTGAGGATACACACACACACACACACACACACACACACACACACACACACACACACACACACACACACACACCTCTGACACATACAAACACTGTGACACATGTACAGATAAATAAAAATATATCTTAAAAGAGTCATAGACTAAAGTATAAAAGTTTTTGTGGAGAGAAAACACTGGTTTGTGGGCTGAATTGTGCCCACATATATATACAGAAACCCTAACCCTTGGTATGCTAGGTATTTGGAGGTGGAGGTGAATTTGACTTACGTGATGGTGGGATCCTTAAGAAGGTATTGGTGCTTTTATAAGAGGCCTGATAATAGAGCATGGAGAATCTAAATCTCTCCCCTCAACTTTCTCCTTTCTGTCATGTGAGCATAGCAGGATGGCATGTTTACACAGCAAACAAATAAACAAGCAAAACAAAGGTCCTAGGGTGAAACCTTCCTGGCACGTTGATCTTGGGCTTTCCAATCAATCTCTGTAACACTGAGAGCTAAGTGTCTGTTGTTTGGGTTACACAGTCTGTGGTATTATTCTATTGTAAGTAGCATGGGCAGACTAAAAAACTGCTTATTTATAAATGGAAATATCACTTGCAGAGGCAGGTGTATCAAACCAGAGAGGCCAGGCATGTGAGAGGAGACAATTATGAATGCCTGGGTATTGAAGGTGGGTATCTTCCCGTGTCAGTGATGAGGTACATAACTGAAGTGCTGACCAGGGTTTAACACCCTCTTTAGGTCGTGCTATTTAATCTTTGGACTCACTGTCTATCTGTCTGTCTGTTTATCTATCTATCTATTTATCTATCTATCATCTATTTTTTTAATTTTTATTTTTTTAATACTTTATTTACATTTCAAATGTTTCCCTCTTTTCAGGTCTCCTCTTTGGAAGCCCCCTATCCCCTCCCCCATCCTCCTGCCTCTATGAGGGTATTCCCCACCCACCCACATGCCCACCCACTCCCGTCTTCCCACCTTGGCATTCCCCTATACTGGGGCCACAAAAACCCTCAGGCCCAAAAGCCTCTCCTCCCCCTGATGGCCAACAAGGCCCTCCTCTGCCACATAAGTGGTCCGAGCCATGGGTCCCTCCATGTGTATTCTCTGGTTGGCGGTCCAGTTTCCAGGAGCACTGGGGGGTCAGACCAGTTGACACTGTTGCTCCGTCCATGGAGCGGCAAACTCATTCAGCTCCTTCAGTCCCTTCTCCAACTCCTCCATCTGGGACCTCACACTCAGTCCAACAGTTATTGTAAAGTGAAACTTGGGTATTCTGAACTTTTGGGCTAATATCCACTTATCAGTGAGTACATACCATGTTCATTCTTTAGTGACTGAGTTACCTCACTCAGGATGATATTTTCAAGTTCCATCCATTTGCCTGCGAATTTCATGAAGTCACTGTTTTTAATAGCTGAGTAGTATTCCATTGTGTAAATGTACCACATTTTCTGTATCCATTCCTCTGAAGAGGGACATCTGGGTTGATTCCAGCTTCTGGCTATTATAAATATGGCTGCTATGAACATAGTGGACCATGTGTCTTTATTACATGTTGGAGTATCTTCTGGGTATATGCCCAGAGGTGGTATAGCTGGGTCCTAAGGAAGTATTATATTCAATTTTCTGAGGGTCTGCCAAACTGATTTCCAGAGTGGTTGTACCAGCTTGCAATCCCACCAGCAATGGAGGAGTTTTCTTCTTTCTCCACATCCTCGCCAGCATCTGCTGTCACCTGAGTTTTTGATCTTAGCTATTCTGACTGGTGTGAGGTGGAATCTCAGACTTGTTTTGATTTGCATTTCCCTGATG
>CM052708.1:47150758-47173258 GCA_028551405.1 Uromys caudimaculatus
TCCTCCTCCTCCTCCTCCTCCTCCTCCTCCTCCTCCTCTTCTTCTTCCTCCTCCTCTTCTTCTTTCTCCTCCTCCTCCTCTTCTTCTTCCTCCTCCTCCTCCTCCTCTTCCTCCTCCTCCTCCTCCTCCTCCTCCTCCTCCTCCTCCTCCTCCTCCTCCTCTTCCTCCTCCTCCTCCTCCTCCTCTTGTTTTCTTATTAATTTTACATTTGGTCTTTTCACAGTGTCCCAGATTTTCTGGATGTTTGTGCCCAGAGATTTTAGATTTAACATTTTCTTTAACCAATTTGTCTATTTATTTTATCCTATCTTCAAACCTGAGGTTTTCTCTTCCATCTTGTGTGGTGTACTCTGTTGTTGAGGTTCATTTCTGAAGATACTGTTCACATCCCTAAAGTTTTCATTTCCAGATTTCCTTCAGTTTGGGTTTTCTTTATTGATTCTATTTCCACCTTTGGGTATTAAATGGTTTTGTTCATTTCTTTTCACTGTTTGTTTTCATAGGATTCTTTATGGTATTTGTCCATTTCCTCTTTAAGGATCTCTTTCATATTCATAAAGACTATATAATATCTCTTTCTTGTACTTCAACTATGTGGGAATACTCGAGGCCTACTGCAGTAGAGTTGCTAGGCTCTAGTGGAGACATCTTATTCTGTCTAGTATTGATTGTGTTTTTATGCTGGTATGTTTCTAAGGAGACCTGGTTCCATGAATGACGTCATTCCATCTCTGGCTATGACAAAGATGGCCTATGTCTTTCACTCCTCCCATCAGCTGGACCACTTAGGCCTATCTATTGTGTCTCCTAAGTGCTTGTTGTGTATAGGGACATGCACACAGAGATCAGATGATAACTTAGAGTAGTCACTTTTCTCCTTCCACCATGTGTTTTCCAGGGGGTTGAACTTGGGTTGTCAGCTGTGGTCACTGGTGGCTTTGCCTTCTGAAACATCTTGCCAGCCTACCATCTTATTTTAAATTTACAGTTCAGTGGTCTTAGAAAATTTCATTGTTGATCAGTCACTTTTACCTTCCATTTTTGTTTTTTTCTTTTTCACCTTCCCATATTAAAACTTTATCCTGACACCAGTTCCCCTATAACCTTCTTTAGGGCATTCAACTTCGTGTCTTGAACCTGACCTTACATAATGGGATCACACAACATTTGTCCTTTGGAGTCTGGACTATTCCATTCTGCATGCTGTCCTGAGGTTCATCTATCTTGATAAACTCATTTTTGTAATTTACTTGAACCAAGAATCAGCTCTCCATGTTCTTTGATGCCATGCTGGTCCATGGTGCCATTGTTTTGGGTAGGACTTGTGTGAATCCCTAAACTTCATGGTGGTCTTTCCAGGAATGCCTTAGGGGAGATATATGCCAAGATCTGGAGATAGCAGAGAAAAACCCTCCAAAGTCTGTATGGAGTAAAAAATAAAGAAAGAATAAAGAAAAAGAAAATGCTAAGACTTTGAGCTCTAGAGAGGCATGTGTGAAAAGTAGAAAGGAAGCTCTCATGTGGGGTAAGCAGGGGCAAAAAGAGCAAATAGTGTGGTCACGAGAGAGCAGAGGAATAATCTGAGAGTGAGAGTGGGCTGGGCCAGGGCTGGCTGTACTTTTCAGTGAATGTGCTGCCCAGGCTTGGGTGGTGACATTCTGCTGAGTCTGTCTGTCTGTCTTCTGCTCCCACACTGTCTTAGTCAGGGTTTCTATTCCTGCACAAACATCATGACCAAGAAGCAAGTTGGGGAGGAAAGGGTTTATTCAGCTTACACTTCCATGCTGCTGTTTATCACCAAAGGAAGTCAGGACTGGAACTCAAGCAAGTCAGGAAGCAGGAGCTGATGCAGAGGCCATGGAGAGATATAACTTACTGGCTTGCTTGCTTCTCCTGGCTTGCTCAGCCTGCTTTCAAGACTACCAGCCCACAGATGGTACCACTCGCAAGGGGCCCTCCCCCCTTGATCACTAATTGAGAAAATGCCTTACTGCTGGATCTCATGGAGGCATTTTCTCAACTGAAACTCCTTTCTCTGTGATAACTTCAGCTTGGGTCAAGTTGACACACAAAACTAGCCAGTGCACACACTGACAGTTCTTGGAGAAAGGGGCCATGGCATCTGTATAATGCCCTGTTGTGGCTACTGATTTTTCATTGACTGACAAAGAGACATAAGGCTTGGGAGAAAAAATAAGTCACGGGACAAAGGGTGTCCAGCTGAACCCTTAGGATGCCCCACTGGAATCTGTGTGCTGGCTGTCTTTGCTTCCTTCCCCTGGGAGAGTATAAGGGCACTCTATTGGGCTCTGCAACTCTAGCAGATCCTGGCTACTGTCCTTCCATTATACTCAGCAGAAGAATCTTGCTATTCTGATAGAAAAAAAAATATAGATTCTTCAACATACAGACACTCACAAGTTTAATAATCTTAGGTGCAAGTTATTGGTAAAACCATAGACCTTTTCCTCGAGGCCACAGACCCTATCAACCTCTCTGAACCCCACTCCTGCCATCAGGAGTCAGGGAATGCTGAACAGTGAGGAGCTTTGTGTTTACTCCACTGGGCATAGCTTTGTCCAGTATTCGATGCAATTATGGGTCCACATGTTGTCGCCCGCTTTATTTAGTTATCCTACATATACTGAAATTTGAATGAGTGCTGAGCCCATGAGGTTTGTAGAAACATATGCTCAAGAGTCAATGAGATAGCTCAGTGGATAAAAGTGCTTGACATGTAAGCCCCTGAACCCAAGTTTGACCCTTGGAATCCACATTAGAAGGAGAGAATTGACTCTGCAAAGTTGTTTCCTGACTGCCGCACAGGCTTGCACTCACACATATAAGACACACAGAGAGACACAGACACAAACACACATAAATGATTGAACAGAAAAACAAACAAGCAAGCAAGCAAACAAACAAACCCTATGTGTTCAGAAGGTGAAGCAGCCCCAGGCAGATGATTTGTTCTGCCAGGCTATTCATAGTCACTGGACCTTCTCCAACATCAGGGCCACCAGAACAAAGGTCCATTCACCAGACAGTTCTCCCACCTGCATTTTGAGTGCTACTGCTCAAAAGAAAAGATGGAATTAATCAACAGAGAATGAGAGAAAAGAAGTCCCATGACCTGTGATTTTTATTTTAATATTTCAGTACTTTAGTAATTTAAAATACATGAAGTAGGATGAATGCTGAATCTCCTGCTTGGCTTGTGTGTGTGTGTGTGTGTGTGTGTGTGTGTGTGTGTGTGTGTGTGTGTATGCACATGTATGCATGTGTGTATAATTCTGTGTGTATACATGTCTGTGAGCATGTATTTACACATATATGGATACACATATATGTGTGTGTTTTATTGAATAGGAAAACATGTATGTTTTATATTTTGATTTTATTATTATAATCCATAATTACATAATGCCATTTCATGAATGTATATAGAGCACTTTAAACATAATTTTCCCCTCACCCCCTACTACCCTTTCCCTTCCACGCCTTCTCCATTCCCATTAGTTCCCTTTGTTCCATAGATAGTTTCTCACTCATTTATTAGTTAATTAGCTAATTAATTAATTAGAGGCAAGGTTTCACTATATATCCTTGACCATCCTGGAACTTACCATGTAGACCAAGCTGGCTTTGGACTCACAGAGATACTCCTGACTCTGCCTCTCAAAAGCTGGGATTAAAGGTGTACACCACATTGACCACCAGTTTCTCTTCTATTATGTCATTAGTACATATATACTTTTATACATCATTAAAGTCTAAGACACATAAATTACATAAAACAAGGTATTTTTATTTCTGAGACTGACTAAATTTGGTAAATATTATTATCTCTAGTTGTATCTATTTTCATGTAAGTGACATAAAGTCTTCTTTATGGATGAAAAAAATCTCCATTATGTATATAACCACATGGTCTTACCCACACCTCTCTCCTTCGACATCTACACTGGTTCCTTACCTTATCTGTTGTATGTAGTGCTGTAATAAGTATCTCCGTGGCACATTAACTTGGGGTATTTTGGGTTAATACTGAGAAGTGGAATAGCTGGGTCATATGTTAGATCAGTTCTGCTCTCTTGAGGAATTATCATGGTAGTCAGACTACTTTACATCTGTACCAAAAGTGTCTAAGAGTGTTTTCCCTTGTTTTATCTCCACCAACATTTGTTGTTACTTGCTTCTTGATGATTGCCATTCTAACAAGGGTGGGATGCAATCTCTCAAGGTAACATCTCTATCTCATTCATGTGTGTGTGTGTGTGTGTGTGTGTGTGTGTGTGTGTGTATGTGTGTCTGTGTGTGGTTGACCCAGACCACTTGGTTCTCCTGTCTCCATTTCCCAAGTACTATGATTACAGATATACACACCAGAGGCACCCCATTGACTTGGTACAGATAGAATCCTTATTTCTGCATGTAGCTGTATGGAGGGAAGGGAGTCAGGAATATAGCCAGCTCCATATTCATCTATGTATTAGTTCTTTGCCACTCCCACTTGAGATGAATGGCCAAAAGGGCATTTTTTTTTAAATTTGTGTTTTCATGTTGGTTCAAGCCTTCCTGAGCAATGCTAGGACAAGATACGACTTTGCCTCTCCTGCCTTTAATTTATACAGCAGATTTTTCTTATATTCTTCCTGACTCCTTCAGTCTAATATCTTTTCAGTTTTAATTTGCATCAGCTCAGAGCCAACCCTTGCCTATCTGTACTTCATCACCCAGGTTTTAAATGCATGGCAAACTAAAACTATTAACAAACCAGGGACTTTACATAATAACACACAGACAGCACAACCGCCTGGAATACAGAACAGGAAGCATCTCCTTTCCCTTTGGAGGTAAAGGACAGCCAGACTGGCATTTGTTAGCGAAGACTTCCTTGCTCTAATGCGGGCCTCAAGCGGCTTGAGAAGGATTAGAGTGTGTACATGCAGATGAAATTGGGCTCATTTGGAAACAGAAAGAGCAAAAGAGAGAAAGGAAATGGGTCTACTTTTTGTTTTTTCTATTCTCCCCCCAGCCTATGCTCAACGTAAGGGTCAGATCCCCTGAAGGAAGCCAACTCGGACAACAAGTTCATGCTCTGAGGAAAGGCCAGGACTGCCAGGTTTCCAACGTGAATTTCAGCTTTTCCTGTGAAATCAGGGACAGGGCAGGATGAAAGAATCTCTGTAAAGAGGGTCAGAAAACAAATAAAAGTGGGAGACAGGATCTCTGGATGCCCTGTGGCTGAGCATGATCCAGGCACTGTCTTCGAGTGTGGGCACAGTCCTTCCCTGCCCTGTCTGGCCTTGGCTATACGGCTTTATGGTGTCAGAAGGACACACCTGCCAGAGACTCTGGAGACCTTAGTCCTCTGTCTTGTAACACACACACACACACACACACACACACACACACACACACACACACAAATGTGTGCATGTATGTGCAGATGTGTAGATGTATGTGTAGATGTATGAGCACACACGCGCATGCGCATGGAGGTTGGAAATTGATTTTGGATAAGTTCCTTTGTTTCTTTCTACCTTAACCTTGAGATGGAGACACTGAACCTGAATCTTACTGATCATGCTAGATTGCCTGGTCAGTCAGTCCCAGGATCCTTTTGCTTCTCTCTCTGCAGGGCAGGGATTACTTGTGTGCACTACTTCACCTTAATCCTTAACATGCTCTCAGGGGGATCCAAGTCAGTTCTCCATGCTTGGATGGCAAGCACTTCATTATTTAAGTCATCTCTGCAGTCCATGACACAATCTTTCTTATGGTGTTTTCTCAGTGCCAGGCAAAGGTTAGATGAAAGGACTTTTTCATCTTTCTTAACATCCCTCCCCCAATTTCAGGACACACCTCTTCACTTGTCTGATAATTCACAGACTCGGCTCCCAGGGTTACATAACAGTTTTGGCTCCACATTTTTCCTTTAAGGGTGTTTCTCATTTCTTTGTTGCCAACACTACATTCTGGGCCAGACTATCCCTGGGGCCAGTGTCATCCGAGCCAGTTCCCACTTCGCTAGACAGATGGTTGCTTGTGCTTCAAGACTGTGGCCCATGACAACTAGCCTTGTGACTGGCACTGGGAAGAAAGAAAGGAGTTGGAAGTTCTTGGGGTGGCTGAGGAGGATCTGGGACAAGTGAGACAGCAACTCGCTGCATTCCAGTCTTTTGAAGCAGGAGAGGGGGTAAAAGCCTGGGTCGTGGTGTGTTGTTCATGACAATGATTCATGGGAAGTTT
The DNA here is from genome assembly GCA_028551405.1 of Uromys caudimaculatus. Taxonomy (NCBI): domain Eukaryota; kingdom Metazoa; phylum Chordata; class Mammalia; order Rodentia; family Muridae; genus Uromys; species Uromys caudimaculatus. The sequence continues at coordinate 47,157,014 of CM052708.1, forward strand.
AGTCTAAAAGTCTTGAGCAGATTGGAGGAAGAGGGATGAGTCCTGGGACCATAGAGCAGCCCTGCATTGCCAGAGCCTGTGGTAACACACTATGGGTTGACCTTTTCCACAGCGCTGGTGTCCTACAAGACTGCAAGGCTGCTCTGGCTTCCGCTCTATCTCAGGGGTCATGAAGCCCTTTTTAGGGCTGAATTTCCAATGAAGAAGTTGGCCAGGCTGCATTCATATTATCTGCAATAATCATGCTAACATTTGTACACATAGTGAGGAGACTCGTTTGTACCACAGATGCTGGGTGAGCCTCGGATGCTCAATTACAGGGACACATTTTCTCCTGAACTGACTGCCAGAAAATGCCCTCGTTGTTATTCTGACAACAGGAGCTAGCTCGTTAGTCTTCCCCTTTAGAGTAAAAAGGAGGAGGAATGAAGTAAAAGACTATTGCCTCCTTCTGCTAATAGCATGACTTAATTCTTCTTCTAAGACTGAAGATGCCTAATGAGGTAGGTGCGGAGCCCAGAACAGACGAAGGGCATTAAGTCTGGCTGTTCTTGGTTTCAGAGAGTTTCCATGTACCACCCATGTTTATTAGTGACACCCTATGCAAGCCAATGCTAAGACACTATGATGTGCCAATATTGATACATTATTATTAAATGTATCCACCATTATCTATATCACACAAAATAGTTTCACAGCTCTTGAAGCTGCCCACCTTCCTCCTATTCCCTCTCTTACTCCCTCCATGCTTCCAAACACTGGCAAGCACATTTTCCTTTTTCTTTCTTTTCTTTTTTTGTGAACTTGATACACGAGCACTATATTTATACCAGTCCCGCCCCTTCCTCCTTCTTCATCTCCTTCCATGTTCCAACCTTCCTTCCAGATTTATAACATCTTCTCTAACTAATATTTTTACATGTGTATGTGTGAATGCACATATGTATGTATGTGTGTATGTATGTATGCATGTATGCACGCATGTATATGCAACCTGCTAACTCTTTTTCTTACTGCTCACAAGCACAGTTATTCAGGGATTAACTCCTTGGGATTGGACAACCTACTTAGGAACCCATTCCTTGAGAAAACTGATTCCTTCTTCACAGTCACTGGCCACACATAACTCTTCATCTAGGCAGGGAACCAGGTCCATGTTAGCATGCCAACTGGTGGTGTCATTATAATGATCCTGTTCAGACAATGGGATTTGTGAGATTTCCTGGGTGATTTCTCACTGTGTGCTCTCAACTTGACACAAGTTAGTGTCACTGGAGAGGAGGGGACCTCAATTGAGAAAATGCCTTGATAAGATGGGACTGTGGACAAGCCTGTAGGGCATTTTCTTATTTAGTGATTAATGAGGAAGGGCTCAGGCCTTTGTGATTGGTTCCCACCTGGGCTGGTGGTTCTGGATTCTATATGAAAGCAAGCCACAAGGAGCAAGCCAGTAAGCAGCACCCCTCCATAGCCAGTGCATCAGCTCCTACCTCCAAGTTCCTGCCTTGTTTGAGTTTCTGTCCTTGATTGCTTCAATGATGAACAGTGATGTGGTAGTGTAAGCCAAATAAATCCTTTCCACCTTGATTTGATTTGGTCTTAGTGTTTCATCACAGCAATAGAAATCTTAGTAAGATAACCTGTCAAGGTCTAGGGGACACTACCTAGAAGCAGATGTCCAGGTTCTCTGGCTCTTGCAACCTTTATGGTCCCTCTTTTGAGATTTTTTCCTAAGCCTTATATGTAGGGATTGCAGTGCAAATGTATCAGTTGGAGGTCATTTATTTTCTGCATTTTGACTCTATAACAATTCCCATCTGTTGCAAAAAGCTTATTTGATGAGAGGTCAGAGCTACACTTATCTATAGGTATAAGAATAGATACTTAGAATAGAGTTAGATACATTTCCAACCACTCTTTCCATTCTCTCCATAGTTTTGGTTTTTCGTGTGTGTGTGTGTGTGTGTGTGTGTGTGTGTGTGTGTGTGTATTGGAATCATATAGGCCATTTTTCTTTTTACAATGTTTTTTCTTAATTTTAGCTTTTCTTGTATTTATTCGTTCATGATAGAGCCAAGACTCTCCCATCCTCCATGGTCATCCAGGCACAGACATGTACTGAGAGACTGTGATGTACAGGATAAGAGGGTTCTTGCTTAGTAAATAGAGTTGATCTACCATCAGCCCAGAGGGGAGAGAGTATATCTTGGCAGTTCTCTTTTAATCACTAATGCTTTTGTAGATGAGCTGGGGATGACTTTTATCATTTAAGTCAACTCTCATCTGTTTCTGATGGCTTCAAATAACGGAAATGAGAAGAAAACAGCTTTTAAAAGTCTCTTTGAAGCTGCTACACAGGGATTGAGAATGATCCACACTCACCTGAAACAAAGCTTCCCCTTGGAAGTGATGTGGCCTTAGTGTGATGGAGCAGTGACTGTAAGCTTCCCCAACCCTGTGCCCCAGGGCTCACGTGGTGATCAAGGGGACTCTGGCCTTGTTGTTTTCTAAAAGCACAGTGAGAAGAGGGGACCCTGTGAAGGATGAGCTCGGGAAGGGTGAGCTTGTGTACCATCTTGCTGAGTTATTTGTCAGATTTATGAGCACTGATGGCACTTATCAAAAGTGACGTTTATTGGGTGTGAAATGTTCTCATTTGTTAGATAACACAAGCTGTTTAGTATTAAAGCGACTTTCACATGGCACAATCTCCTCTGTCATTAAAGACCTCCTAGGATTAATTACTGAGATCTATGCTCGGATGCCTAGATGTCTCCCAGAACCATAAACTTATCAATCACACATGAGCCAATTGCCAAGACATTTTCCTCAAAGCCATTGTCTTCCTGTGAGAGGGGTGAGGACAAGACAAAGGAACAGACAGTACATGTAAGTGCTCCTAGGAGACCTGAGATTGTGACCTCGGTCAAGGCTGTCCTGCTTCATCAAACTTGAAGCTGCTACAGCTAGACCTAGTAGACAGCCGCTCAGCCGCTCAAAGTGTTTTAGCACAAAGGTCTCTATTAGTAACTTTTCCTCTTCTGTGATGAAATACCTGACAGAAAACTACAAAGGAGAAACATTTATTCTCCTCGTGGCTTCAGAGTTCCGGTCCACCCTGGTGTGTAAGGCATGATGTTGGTTCACAGTGGAGGGTTCGTGCAACTGGGTTCTTCTCCCTTCACAGCATCAATCAGGAAATAGAACAGGAAGCAGGTTTAACCTCCAAGGGACCACTCCTAGTAACTTCTCCCAGCTAAGGCCCACATCCCAAAGTTTCCACAACATCTCAAGGTAAGTGCCATCAGCTGGGGACCAAGTGTTCAGACACCGGAGCCTGTGGGGGAAGAGTTCCATTTAACCATGACAGGTGTTTTCCTTGTCATTTATCACTCCCTTGGTGTTACATGGGACATCCTGGCACATGGTAGGTCTTTAATAATGGTGAATGACAGGAAACGTCTTGTCCTAGATTATAAAGGACTCTGAGAGTGAGCTAGTACTAGGAATCCAGTTTGCTTTTTCTGAATTCAGTACATCCTGCCTTTGAACTTATTCTTTAGAATATCTTCCCAAGACTCTGACTCCTTAAGGCACCAGACTCGAGCTTCCCCCACAGGTTCATGTGTAGAATGTGTAGCTACCAGCAGGTGGTGCTATTTTCAGAACTTAGTGAAACATTAGGAGAGGGAGGCTGCGGAGGAGGAGTCAGATGTGGGTTTTTGTTGTTTATTTGTTTTGTTTTGGTTTGGTTTTGGAGGTGATGGTGGTGGCGGTGGCGGCAGCGGCGGAGGTGGTGTGTATCTTCCTCTGTCCCTTTCTCATCTTCTGTTGCCTCCCTACTTAAGGTGATCAGCTTCCTCCACCACCATCTCCCATCATCAAGACGCCCAGCTGCACCTGAGGCTCAGCAACATGGAACCAGTTTACTAAGGGGTGAAACCATGAACCCAATAAATCGTTCCTCTTTGTAAGCTGTTTATCCTCAGACATTAGTCAGAGCAAAAGCAAGTTTGACTAGCACAAGCTCAAATGTAAGACAATTGTCAAGGCACCAAAATTACTTGCAACGAAGGTAGAATTCACTCAAAAGACCCTGCAACTATTGCTAAGAACTCCAGGGCACAAAAAAAATGAATGCATGATGCTACCAGTTGGATGAAGGTGTCCATGAGGAAGAAATTTCATGGATATCTGAAATATTGATGTGTATCAGGTAATAGAGCTGTTGAAGGCCAACAGAAGTGTCCCCTCCATTACAGTGTGAGCTGTGTAGTTTTATCTTCACACAGACACCATCTCCACCCTACCATAGACCAAGGCATCTCACCTGTTACTTGGCTGCGGAAGTCTTTCCACTGCATCTGTCTACCCTTACTGAAGTGCTCCAAACATTCCACGCCACTGCTTTAAACATCTGATTGGCTTGTTGAACTTAAATACAATGCAAAATCTTCATCTGGACCTAGAAGGCTCTCTTAGATGCAACCCTTGACTGCTTCCTGAATTCATTGCTAACTGATATTCCCCTAATTGTCTTCAGCCACACTGGGCTTCTTCAGTGGACCATCTTGCCATTACTGAAGGGTCTTTGCAATATGTGTGGAAGGGTGTGCATTGTTCCTCTGCCCTCCCACATGACCAATTCTTCTGCAACCTTCCATGTCTTCCTGATATCATCAGAAATGTGGTCTGTCAGTTAGGGTTTCATTGCTTTGAAGACACACCATGACCAAGGAAACTCTTACAAAAGAAAACATTTATTTGGGGCTAGCTTACAGTTTCAGAGGGTCAATCCATTATGATCATGGTGGGAAACATGGCAGCATCCAGGCAGATGAGGTGCTGGAAGAGCTGAGAGTTTCACATCTTGATCAAAAGGCAGCAGCAGCAGGAGACTGGCTTCTGCAGGGAGCCAGCAGGAGGGTCTCTTCCACACCGGGCAGAGCTTGAACACTAGGAGCCCTCAAAGCCAACCTACACAGTGATACACTTTTTCCAACAAGGCCACACCTATTCCCACAAGGCCACACATTCTAATAGTGCTATTTCCCATGAGCCAAGCATATTCAAACCACCACATGTGGTTTCCTTAGAGAAGCCATGCTGACCTTATGACCTTAATCGGGTTCTACTCATTCTTTCTTAGTAGTCCTCTCTGCTTTCTTCACAATACCTATTATTCGTGGTTTATTTTTATGTGTGTTTCTCTCTCAGCTTTCATCTCTCACAGGCAGGGAGTGCTGTATTTACTGTGCCGACAGCACCCAGCAGCCCAGTGTGGCACCTGACCTTAGAACAGGCATCTAAGGAGTATCACTCTACGGCTAGGAAGGAGGAACTTGTTAGTGCTACTAAATAATAGGAAAAAGCGCTTTGTTTTCTGAGATAAATTATTTCTTATGTAGTTCAGGTTAGTTTTGAATTCCCAATCCTCCTGCCTCTGCCTCCTAAGTGTTGGGACTACATACATATGTACTGCCATGTCCCACAATATAATGCATTTTTAATGTTCCCAAGGGGAGTTTATCATTCCTTTGTGTGGAGAGTGTTTGTATATATGTGTGTGTCTGTATGTAACACTTAGATCCTAAAATCTCAGGGACTTTTAGCTTGTTTATTTACATAGGTCTGATACTCAGAGAAATGTTTGACCCACAGATGCTCAAATACATATACACAAATATCTGTTGGTTGAATGGTATAAGGGATATAAGACTATTTATCAGGGATAACTAACCCACTGGGCAAGCCAGAGTAGTGACATGAAAGAGGCTTTGAAATAGTTCTGGTATTGGTGGGCAGGGTATCATGAGCAGTCAAGGCAACCAGAGGCAAAGGAAAATCGGTTTAATAAAGGTCTAAAACTAAGTCAATGTGCTGCTAGGCAAACTTAGCATCATTACACAGGTCTCTCAGGCAAGCACTGACACCCAGGGTAGGCTGCTCTGGGTACCATTCTGTGTACTTCCCCTGTATAAACAAAGAAATGGGAGGGTTTTTTTTTTTTTTTCCATGTCTGGGCCATTAGATCAGCTGGTCAGTTGGTTCCTCCAAGTCTGAGCAGCCCTGTTGCATGATCCAGGTCCAGAGCCATCATAAACTAATCGCTGATTGTGGCCTTGCAAGACTGTGTCAAGGGCCAGCCTGCCTTCCTGCAGTCATGATCAGATTCCAGAGCTCAGTCTGGATGTGTCCCATGTGATGGGACAGCTAATAAATATTATAACGGAGTTGTGTGTTATTTGCACAGCCTCCTTGGGGTTGGAGATTTACTGTAACAAATTGGTACAACACCTTGTGTCTTCTCTCTGGATTCTCTGCTCTCATCTTAGCAATCCTTCTACTCTTGCTTTGTGAAATGCAGGAATTCACCTAGGATTCCCCAACCTCACGGACCCCTAAATCTTGCATGTCACTGGCATTGAGGTACTGAAGGAAACAAAGTGATAAAGGACAGCCCAGCCACAGACCACCGAACCTCTGTAGCCTGTGCTTGGTTTTCCCAACCTTGTCTGTATTTCCAGCCTCCAGTTTACCCAGAAAGCCTTTCTATGACTCCTTCCAAATTTCCCTTCTCCTCCAGTCATGGAAACACTAAGCTCAGAAGTAGTCCCATCCGTGTTACTATAACAGGACACCTGACACTAGGCAATGTAGAGAGGAGAGAAGGCTCTTTAGCTGATGGTAGTGTTGAACACAAGAATCCTGGCTGTGATGTAACATGTCAGAGAGGCAGAAAGGGAAACCATTCATGGAACAGGCTTTGTGTGTGTGTAAGCAAGGAAGCAAGCGAATGAGGAGGGCCCAAGCTTGCTCTGTGTGCTCGGTTGCATTGGTTTGGTGTATGTGTGTGTGTGTGTGTGTGTGTGTGTGTGTGTGTGTGTGTGTGTGTGTGTGTGTACACTCGCGCGCATGTGTGTGGAGCCCAGAAGTCAACTTCATGTGGTCTTTCAGGGGCCATCCACCTTATTTATTTATTTATTTTTTTGCAGGGGATGACTAACCCAAAACAGTCTTCTCAGAGTGGTTCCCCATGACATACTCACCTACTTAACCTTCTATCTATCATTTTAAACCTTTTGTTACCACCCTACTCCCAGACTCACTACTCCTTAAGATTGAAGACCACATGCGACCTTTTCAGGAATCCGTATCCAAAACACAGAAACCTCTATTTAATAGAAATCTGAGGGCTTTTTCTTTTGCTGAAAAAATATTGATTAAAGGCTGACTGCCAGCTGGGTTGGGTATTAAGCTCTGGGGGATATAATGAATAAGAAATAGGCACTTTCTTTGCCCTCAAAAGGTTATAGTTTAGTGTGAGACTCAGATATTAAATTTAAATGCATGAGTAAATACAGAATCCAAGTTGTGACATGTGCTATGTAGGAGAGTCAGAACTCTGACAATGTTTGGTTGGCCGCCCCTCAGGACTCCTCTAGGTGACATTTGGGATGAGGTTTTGATACTAAGGGAATCGACTGTGCGGGGTGGGGTGGGGTGGTGGTTCCAGGCAGAGGCAAGGGAAGAATCCAAGTTCGGTGTGTAGTGGTGGCGAACAGAAGCGAGGCTGGGCCTGGAAGGACACAGATGCTTAAGTATGGTTAGAGTCCACCCTCTCTACCGGTTAAACAGCACCAACTTCACCCTTCCTGCATCTTGGGGCTCCTGCAGAGCTTTAAGCGAGACTCCGTAACATGATTTGAATGTTTAGAAGCCTCTTCCAGCACAGCCATCCAGAGAATGAGTTGGAAGATGCTAATGAGGATGGGATTGTGGAAGATTAGGTGAGAAATAATAGTAGTTTACACCTGGGCATCAGAGCTGGAGAGAAGCAGAGGGAGGAGAGGTGGCAAAAGCAGCGGGAATGGAGACTTGACCAGGATTCGGGAGGAGAGAAAAGGACATAACAAGAAAGACTTCGCTTTAGTCTATTCGGCCCTTGCAATGGGGCCAGGAGGAGGAAGCCAGACAGTTTTCTCCCTGGTTAAGACCAGAGAGTTACATTTTCCTGTGAAGCCTTGAGGTGGTTGCCCAAAGCCGGGCCTATATATCAGTTCTTCGGCCTCTCCTTGCCGGACAGGACAGGACCAGGGTTCTTTAGACCCCAGCGTTTCCTGTCCAGTGGTTCCTTGTGTTTTGACCGGCTGCCTCTCCCTTAGGCTACGCTCATCTTGTGCGCCCTTCTCTGCCAGCTCCAGGTTTACTTAGACTTTAATGACACTCAGTTCCCAGCAAGTTCCTTCCCAGAATCACAATGGGCGACATTACACACTCCTCGTGTCTGGTGATAACTTTTTATGAGATTTTTATTCTCTAACAATATATTAAAGCCATATTTTTGCCAGGTTTTTACTTCGGTTTATTTCTTGCCCTTGACTTGCTGTTCTCTGCCCCACCCCCATACCGCGACTCCCGTCCCTCCCACGACTCCCTCTACCTGAGCAGGTTTGCTGCGAAGATGTTTAATTCTCCTTTAATCCCAATTCCCCGAGATACATGAAAGCAGCTTTACGAGCCCATAAATCCACTAAGATAAAGTGCATTTTTATTAGTTGTGTTGACATCAAAGGAAAAAAAAATAGAATCTAATGTGGAATAGTCAATAATGAATTTGCTTAATAGCCCCCCTCATCACCTTAACAGTCTCAGGAGGCCGTGGCCTCCGGGGTAGGGCACAGAGGCTGGCAGCATTGCACCAGAGAGACAGGCAGGGTATCACCCTGGTAGATGCTGTTTCCTCCAAGAAGAAAATATTTCTTTGCAATGGAGTGTGGAAGCTTGAAGGCAGACTGTGGAAAACAGAGAGCCTGGGGCAGAGAGGTGAAGGGAAGAGGTGGGTGGACCGGGAGTTAAGCCATTGGTGGTTCTGAGGCTACTAGGGTTCCTGTCATTCTCGCTGTCAGCCTTGGTGAAAGCTGAGAGCTGCTTCGGTGACCAGAAAATGGAGAGAGGAATCATCAGCGGAGGTATGATTTGCTGCCTCAGGGAGCAAGTGATTCTGCAGGTGGCAGCATCTCTGAGAAGAGAATGTAATCCCATGATCCAAGCTAGGGTCAAGATCAGCGTTGGTGCGTCTGCACTGCCTGCAGATCCCAGGCTTGCCTTTCTGCCCCTCGGCCACCTGCTCCGCTTCCTTATCTCCGGGCCACAGGACTCCCTTTGCTCTTCCTATCAACCAAGGCTTTCTGCATCCCTTTGTAGCTACAGATCTAGGGTTTGCAAGATTCCCTGGTCCCCATCTCTCCCTTCTTCCTTGTTTTTCTTCTCTCCATGCTTTCCCCTCTTGTTCCTGAGCTCTTCAGAGAGTCTCGCACCCAGGGTATTACTGAGAGTGAAGTCTGCACTCAGGTCCATGTCTGAGAACAGGGACGCTCTCTGCTGCTTACACTTGTTTGTTTGGTTGGTTTGGTTTTTCAGCACAGAGTTTCTCTGTGTAGCCCTGGCAGTCCTGAAACTCCGTTTGTAGGTCAGGCCTTGGACTCAGAGATCCTCCTGCCTTTGCCTCCAGAGTGCTGGGATAAGGCATGCTCCACCCCGCCTGGCACAGGAGAGCATTTATTAGGCTTCGAGGCAAGGGTGTAGAGATAGCCCCGAGGTTAGGAGGCTTAGTGCTCTGGCAGAGGACCTGGGTTTGAGACCCAGGTCACATATGGTGGCTCACAACTATTAGTAACTTTTCAAATAATCGGATGCCCTAATGTAATTTCTGAGGGAGCCAGGCACACGGGTGCTCTATGTCATGCAGGCAAAACGCTCATATACATGGAAAACAAACAAACAAAAAAACTGGAGGGGAGTTGAAACTATTCTGGATGGCCACTAGATGGCAATAGACTAACATACAAAACTAAGTCTCTGACAGGCAGGTCCAGGATAAGGTGTTGAGCAAGAGGCCTGTAATGAAAATGTAGGTGTGGTCTGATGGAGGTGTTTGTTTTGGCCCATGGGGTAGGTCTTAGTGGCTACGTGATCACTTCTCATAGAAGGGCAGATGTCTACATTGTCACCCTCCAGGGTGCTTAGCTCCTCTTCACACCCCTGGCCAGGTGAGGTAAGAGCCTCAGACTGGATATGAACACACCTGGTTACTACTGAGTCCAGGTGTGAGCTCCTGTTTCCTCGGTAGGCTCTGAGGATTTGGGCATGTAGTTTCACTTCATGTCAGGGATTATCTGTGGTCACTAAGAGGAGGTCACAGTGCTGAGACTGGCATAAGCTATTCAAAGGAGTTTGCTTGTCTTCGGGGAAAAGCCTGTATGAAGAATGTCTCGCCGTTGACCCATGCACAGAAGTGGACAACACAGATGTTTGTGGAATGGAGTTTGCATGGTCTCTATTCTTCAAAACCTTGTGTGTGGGGGAAGGGGCGGGTACAGAGACAGGGACAAGGAGAGATTAAGAGAATACTGTAGTAGAAGGCTTCAGCTTACTGCTGGTAGAACCAGACTTCAGAAAAGAAGGAACTCACTGGGCTAATGGGCCTTGAGCTTGTCCCTGCAGGATTTAAATTAAAAAGTCACAGCTTACCTGGTTCTGGAGGGGCTTGAGCTGGCATAATGAGGACATTTTGCCTGCAAAGAGGGAGAGATCTGGGATCCTGGTCGGAAGTCAGGACGAGCTAGTGATAGTGCAAAGCTGTGACAGGTTGCTGAGCAGGGATGTGGCCTTTCTGTTGTTTAAGGGAACTCTCAACTCTGGCTCAGGACTGGTAGGTAATTGGCAGTGGGGATGATGTTTCTTTTGCATAGTGCACGGCCTTGGTGTTCAGTAAATGCTGAACAGACATGTAGCAGGAGCCTCAAGGACACCGAGGCCATCAGGGGACCCCTCCAGGGAGGTTAGCTTCACTGGTGAGGGTGGAGCAGTCTGCTCCTCCTGAAGGCTGGCTGGGAGCCACTCACACTGAGTGCTGCTTATCCAAAGACTGCTTTGTTCAGTAGCTCAGCAGAGCATAGGAGATGTGATCACTAGCTGCGAATCACATAGACAGTCTTTGCCCTGTGCCACTTCCAGTTTTGCAGACACACTTATTTGACAGTGTGATAAGGAACCCCTGAACCATCCTTTATCTCGATGCAGGGCTATAGCTAGACTCCATCGCTGCTCCAGCCAAATCCCATGCCTGTTGTGCAAGCCCTGTTATGTGGGTGCCACTGTGCATACAAAGCAGAATGCACAAAGGGTCTGAGCTGTATGTAAATGGAGGCAGTGAGGTCAGGGGCCAGGTAGGATAAAGGCACACTTGCAGAATTTAGAGATACAAATGTAGTCTCAGAACTGAGTGCTACCTTACCGGACACAAGGGATGAGCCTAGTAGAAGCATGATCCTGGGTTTCTCTGGAGTCAGCTCAAGCAGAAAGAAGGGATACTTGGGTATCTGGCAAAAGACTAGGCCAGCTGTCAGTGGGCAAGCATCTACTGAACTCCAATGAGGCAGAGCCTGAGTAAGACATGCTTCGTGACCCTATAGGTATGGAGACAGGAAATCAACAGTTATGGTCACAGTGGTACTTATAGTAAAGCACAGACAATTGTGTTTCTGTTGAGCTGGTGGGATTTTGTGGTCACATTAATTTGAACTCCCATTACTGATACAGATCAAAGCACGACCAAGCACCTGGTCCCAAACAACAGTCTTCTAAGTGCCAGCAAGAGGTCCTTTGTCAACACTGCAATGGCAATCTGAGCAAGCTGAGTCCACTTGTCTCCTAGGGCACCGTTCTACTCCTCATGAGTAGAACTTGAAAACCCAGAGTAAGAGCCCCAAACGGGCTGTTCTCATCCAAACCACCACAGCATGCCCAGGACAACTTCCTGTTTTCTGTAACAAGATGAGCATCTCAAATCCCAGAAACTTTGAATGTTGACATGATGTTCAAATTTCTTTTTGAATTTTGGAACATTCCAGATTTCACACTTTGGGATTATAGATGCTTAGCTGGTAAAGTCTATGCAAATATTTTCAAATTTCAAAAAGTGAAAAAAAAAAAAAACCTCTTCAATCTTCACGATTTTGAGTATTTCAGACAAGACACGCTCAATGAGCACTAATAGTCTCTCCTCTCAAATGTTCTTTCACCTAAACAGCTGTCAGCTAATGTTTCCTGATTCTCCAACTCTCTACTTGCCATGACCCAGAGAACAAAAGTCCAGGACAACACAGAATTATAAATGAAATCTTGTGCATACTGAGGGCTAGAATGGAGTGCACACAGTGTATTTAGAAATGTACCTCCAAGCATAGCCTTCTGGTAGGTCACACATGGGGCTGGTGTCCTCTGCTTGCCGCTAGTGGGCATAGCTGCTGACACCAAGCTCCTGAGCTGATTTCCTTGATGGGACTAATGTTTCTGGAGTACATTTCCTGGCTCTTCTGTAGTTTAAGGTGGTTTAATGATGGTTCATTTGTCTATGAGATGTGATGGGGAAGCCAAGTGTGCTATTGCTGTAGGCCTGGCTGGGAACAGCTTCCTACCCACAAGCCCCTGCTTCTTCTCCTTCTTCTGTGACAACCCTCCACACCCTGTGGATGACAGAGCCATAATGAAAGCAACCTGTGTCCTTGCATTATCATTATGACAAGTGAAACTTCTTGTGTGACTTCCCTGGGGTTTTGTCTCATAGGATATGTTGTATGACCTTGGCTCAGAATCAGGCTTCTCAGGTAGAGAGACAGAGGTTGGTAGGTATAATATTATGAGGAGACTCTTCAGAGGGTAGCATCTTCTGTCTGTTTGTCACTGTGAAAGAGAACAGCAAGCTCTACAAGAATGACCGTGAGCTTGAGAGATAGCTCACTGTGCACTCCTGTCCAGCGCTTGACCTTGGGGAATTTCATTTGAGGCCAACTGCTACAGACCCTTCTTTCCTGGGACAGATGACTTAGCAGGACCCTCCTCCTCTCTTTGGATTGCATATGAAAACGAAAAATAACCATTAATAGAGACATCTTTTGTATGCACTCAGTGCTATATTAGGCATTATTATTAATGATAATATTGGGACTTGAAATCAACAAACACCAGGAACTAATAAGCGATCATTTTAAGTGTGACATTTACTCTCAGTGACATAATATTAGCTCAAATGATGGTATAATCTATTTTATGTAAATCTACTAGATGGAGATTAAACTTTTTATGCACAGACAGATTAGAGAAAAATTATTTTCAAGTCAAGGATCTTTAACTATCAGGTTCTTTATGTTATATTGATTGGTACTGAGAGAGAAGGGCTACTTTAGACCCAGAGGTCATCAATTAAGGATTGATTAGCATAACTATGAAGTAACCTTGAGATGGAGGGAGAATGGAGTTACAATGAATAACTTACATTTGATTATGTACATAGTAACACATAAAGGAACTTGTGTTATTAAGACTGTTGAGACACCCCCACCAGAGTATTTTTGCATTTCATGTGTGGATAATCTTCAAATGGACTGAGAACACAGAGCTTCTGTTCTCACAAGAAGACAGACAGTGGTCCTACAGAGTCCCATCCAGCTAAAAGTGAGATCGCTGTATCCGACCTTGTTCTTTTCTAAGCATGTCATTGCTGTTAACTCTTGTAGGCTGTGTAAGGATAAATACTGCTCCTCCTCGTTGGAGAAAGGTCTGAAGGAGCTGAGGGAGTTTGCAGCCTCAAGGAGGGAGCAACAGTGTCAATGGGCCTGACCCACCCTCCCACCCCCCGGTCATCCTGGAGTTAGGACCACCAACCAAAGAATACACATCTGTGGACCCATGATTCAGACCACATATGTGGCAGAGGATGGCCTCGTTGGCCATCAGAGAGGAGTGGCCCTTGGGCCTGAGGGTGTTAGAGGCCCCAGTAAAGGGGAATGTCAAGGTGGGAATATGGGAATGGGTGGGCAGGTGGGTGGGAGGTGGAATTCCCTCATAGAGGCGGGGAGGGGGAAGGGATAGGTGGTTTCCAAAGAGGAGACCTAGAAAAGGGGAAACATTGGAAATGTAAATAAAGTATCAAAAAACAAACAAACAAACAAACAAACAAAAAACTGCTCCTCCTCAGCTTACAGATGGGGAAACTGAAGCACAGAAATGGATGCTCCCATTCATTGCCAAGGCCATGGAGTCCGACATCTCACATCAGTGCTAAGGACTAGAGAGGACATAGGTCAGAGAAAATGCAAAGGGAGAATGCAGTCAAGAGACTAGAATGGTTACAGAGGGATGGCATTGAGCCAATGACAAGTGAGGAGAAGAATCCAGGGTAAGGACAAAGGGCAGTAGTGTTCTGGGTCAAGGGAAGTGGAGATGCCAAGGTCTTGGGTAGAAAAATGGCAGTGTGTTTGAGGAGCATCAGGAAGAGGACTGGATAGGAGGGAGTGGCTAAGCAATGGGATATTGACTGAGGACACATTAGAAAGACACCAGAGCTGGGTCTTGATGAGCCTTGACATCCACTATTGCTTTGCCTTTCATGTGACGTATTAACTGCTGAACTATTTGAGTAAGGGCAATAATGAGATTGATTCCAAGTATTTTAAAAGAATGGACCATTTTGGATACTGGCAGATGTAAGTGATAGAGGAGCAGAAACAGGAAAGATCAGAATGGAGATGACACTCATAAAAAGACGAGACTGGATGGAGGAGAGAATCTGACTGGAGCTGAGAAGGACTGGAAGTGGGACATGCAATAAAGAGAAGAAAACCATGGCACCAAGTGGCTGGAACAACTTGGGTGATAGTGACGCTATTTATTGAAATGAAGACCGGAAGGAATGAAGAAGGAATGTGGTCTTGAGAGAAAGACAATTCAGAGCATTGGTTTGGGGATGCAGATGGAGATGTTGAGTAAGAAATTAGATACCCCAGGCTGGAACTCAGGGGAGAAGAGATTGCACAATGAGTTTTGAAATCCTAGCCACAAATTGATTGGATTACCTATGTAAACATGGTAGATAAGAAGCATGCTTTAGGACTTTGATATTCATACTTAAAAGATAAGGCTGATGGAGAGCTGGTGAAACTGGAGAAGAATCAGACAAATGTGGGTTTCCAAATAGCAAGATAGGTTTGTACCGCTCTATACAGGAAGATATAGTCAGTGGTATTGTATACTATCTATAGATTTGTTGTAGTTTGTATGTGAAATGTCCCCTCAGGCTCATGTGTTTGAATACTTGGTTTCCAGAGGATGATGCTGTTTTGAACTCTTTAGAAAGGCTGTAGAACCTTTAAGAATCTTGAGGTTTTATAGCATAACCTGACTTC
This sequence comes from Uromys caudimaculatus, assembly GCA_028551405.1. Classification (NCBI taxonomy): domain Eukaryota; kingdom Metazoa; phylum Chordata; class Mammalia; order Rodentia; family Muridae; genus Uromys; species Uromys caudimaculatus. The sequence continues at coordinate 47,172,262 of CM052708.1, forward strand.
CTGTCCTGCCAACTCTTTGCTTCCTGACTGTGGGTTATATGTATGTGGGAGATTTAACATGAGCAGCTGCTTCACACTTTTGATACTATGCCTAGCCATTTTGAAGGACTGTACCCTTAAACCAGGAGCCAAAATAAACGCTGCCCTTCTTAAGTTGCTTTTGTCTGAAATTTTGACACAACCATGGGCAGGCCACTAAAACAAGGTTCAGTAAGGAGAGGATCAGTAATTGACTACTCGGTTTGGATGTAGAGTTGGCTTTGAAATGGGAAGTTTTTCCATACAGTGATATGGACAGAAGCTTGCTTCAAAAGTCAGTATATGCTTGGTATAGTTGCAGTAACAATCAACGCCCACATCTCCAAGGCTTATATAAGAACCATGCCTCTGTGTTGTCCATGTTACCCATTCATGAGTATGAGTTAGCTGTTGTGCCGCTCCAAGTAGCTTCTCATTTGAGAGCCAGGCTGAAGCTGAGTTTAATCTGTAAGTGCTGTGACTGAAGTGAAGAGCTTGGTGAGACTGGGATACCCTTCTAAGCCTCTTCCTACACATGCCCCACAGCATGTCCTTCTGAAGCTGTGGATGATGCTAGTCCACTGGTCAAGCCTGTTGAGCTGGGAAATCTGGCTTCTTGTTGAAAGTCAGTGTAGGTCACGTGGTATATTTAATTTCTCATCACTGTGACAGAAGTCCTGTTAGAAACCACTTACAGGTGGAAGTCTTTTAGGGAAGAGCATTGCAGCTGTATAGCTGTGTCCATGGTAGCCAGAGTTTACAGTGCAGCCCATTCACATTTTAGCAGACCAGAAGACAACCATTTGGACCAGAAACAGAGATTATATCACCTTTAAGGTCTGTCCCCCATAGTTTATGTTCACCAGCTAGTCCACATATTCAAATGATTCTACAACCTCCTCAAACTGAGCCATCAGATGGTGACCAGATGTTCAAGCACATGAGCTTGTGGGAAACACTTTCAGTTTAAACCGTAATG
>CM052708.1:47178258-47204778 GCA_028551405.1 Uromys caudimaculatus
CCACTCCCTATAGGACTTATACAATGCTGGAAACCTGGAAGATTGGGTTTAGGTCCAAGTGATCCTAGGATGAGATTTAAGTAGCAGATAGACAGGTGTCATGGTGTATGGCTGAGGCAGGAAGATTGCAAGCTCTAGACTAGCTTTGCTACATAGTGAGATCCTATGATGGTGGTGGTGGTGGTGGTGGTGGTGGTGGTGGTGGTGGTGGTGGTGGTAATGGCAATAACAATGATAGTTCTATCTGTGATGAAGATCTGTTGGTATCGCAGACTTACTGAAGGCACTAGAACACTATTCAGAGCTCGACTGAGGAGAGTCTAAGATTTTCAAGGTAGATATAACAGCATAATTCCAACTTTTCCATAAGTGCCACCAATGACTGTAAAATCTTATGGTCCCTGTTGTGGTTTGAATGTAAAATATCCATATTAGGCTCCAGTTGGTGGTTATATTTTGGAAGGTTGTGGAACCTCACTGGAAGAAGTGGGTCACTAGGTGTGGGCCTTGAGATTTTGTAGACTGGCTGCACTTCCTGGGTATTCTTGGGTTCCAGACTGTGAAGTTGATGTGACTGGTCCCTTCATTTCTTTTGCTATCATACCTTCCCTACTATGACGGACTAGCAACCACAAACCTGTGAGCCAGAACAACTCCTTCTTCCATTAAATTGTATTTCATTAGATATTTGGTGCAGCAATTAGAAAAATAATTATTAAGATCAGTGACATATAATAGCTCACTGAAGTGCCATCCAGGGCACCCATATTGACATCTGCTTCAACTTCTTTTATATAGTGTTCTTTACTGGACTCCCAAAGGCCAGGATCCCATTGGTTCCCATTGGTTCCTGAGCATGTTGGGAGAGAATGGAATCAAGAGGTTATTTTTACAGCAGCCCACACTTTTGCTAGGTAGTATCATGGAGCTTGGAGGTATTTCAGAGATGACTCTGCCTTTTACATGAGAGGTTGGGAGCATTTGCACTTTCAGGGGGCTATTAGAAATCTTGGCTGGATTCAAGTCTTCTGAGTCTGGATTGAGGCTACTGGCATAAAAATGCAGGAGTAGGCACAGACTTTCCCCAGTTTCCACTTGATGAAACAGAGCATCTCTTCAGCCTGATATTCATCCTCTTTGTCTATCCCACATCCCCTAATGCTGGGATAAAGAGCTTCCTGACAATGCACAGTGATGGGGACCACTTACAACTCCCTGTCCTCTCTGCGCCTTATTCAGGCACCCAAGCATACACTCTTTAAAGCACAAAGATATTTTCAAGTGTTCACTTCTCTCAGAATTGGAAAATTGTGAGTATAATTCTGTAGGGAGAAAGAATGTTCTCTTTTGTGAGCAAGATCTGGATCCTGACTCTCTCTCTACAGGCCTGGGGTTGCCTGGTTACCTGACCATGCCCTGACTCAACCTGGACCCCTTGTTCTCTAATTTCTGACTCCACATTGCATCTACATCCTTCTGTGGAGCATCCTTGTCTTGCTCTGGTTGGCTGTCTGTCCTGTCTTCCTCATGACTTCCTTCTTTAATTACACTGAGGTCATCTACAGCTATTTAATAGCTTGACACTCCCAGCTTCCTTATCTTCCTGTTAACTCTGAAGGCCCCAAGTCTTTCTTGTGCTCCCGTCCTCCCAAAAGTCCTTTCATGGGCCTTTTCCTACCCTTTCCCTGTTAATTATATTACCTCCCCCTGAATCTAAGTAGCTTGCTTGGGCTGGGTAGATGGTCCCTGTCATTGTGGTCTCATTTGCATCACTGTCTGTTGCTCTTTCTGTTCTCCAAAAAGAGCTAGAGAGAGAGAGAGAGAGAGAGAGAGAGAGAGAGAGAGAGAGAGAGAATAGCTATGTGAACCCTAAGGAGGAAAGAAAGAAATAATTTTGAGGTAGGATAAAGGAAGTTGAGGTTCTAGTTCTAGTTTCTTTCTTTCTTTCTTTCTTTCTTTCTTTCTTTCTTTCTTTCTTTCTTTCTTTCTTTCTTTCTATTTTTTTTTTTTTAGTATAGAGTAGAGTTTATTCAGAGCGTGGGGAGGGGAGTTAAGAGGGTAGTACAGGCAGAGAAAGGCAGACAGAGGGAGAGAGTAGAGAAGTAGAGGCCAGCCATGAGCACATGGAGAGAGAAGGAAGGGAATGGGGAATGTGAGTGAGAGGGCAGGGAGCAAGAAGGGAAGAGCAAGAGCAAGAGAGAAACAAGAGAGAGGCAAGAGACTAGTTGTAGTTTCTTGATATTCACCTATTTATATATTCATCAGACTTTTGAATATTACTACATATTAAGCATCCAGTGATCATTAGGAAGTACCAAGATGGACAAAGGACTGTTGGCACTGAATCACTGCATTTCTCTGGGGAAGCAGGCACTGGGGCTAACAGAGCAAGGCAATGTGGTCATGGAACAATTGTAGCATGGGCATGGAGGTGCTCTGAAAGCAGACCCTTTTCAGCCTGGAATGCTTAAAGAAAGACACTGAGATGGGGCTTTGAGTTACCAGATTCAGCCAAGAGAAAATTCAAAAGCAAGACACATAGGGGCGAAGATGCTTTGCAAAAGGTCTGCATCCTGAAGCTGTGGCATGTGTTGGAGCTGACTGCTCTAGAGGGAGACTTCTTTCTGGGTTCTGGCTACAGTGCTTTGGGTCAGGAAGTGTTTAGGAATTACTTAGAGACAGATCATGAAACACATGACAGGTTTGACAAGAAGGTTGGAGGATTTGCACTTTAAGTGACCAGATATCACTTAAGTTATCAAAATGGTTATATAATTACCATGTGTATTTTCAGCACCAGTTATGGAGGGAAAGATTTGGTTGAGGGAACAGATAAAGTTTGGAGCTGTAGCAGAAATCATGGAGGGAAGGAATGGAGGGCAGAGGTACACTGGAGGAATGTTCAGGAAGTAAAAGTAATAGGTACTATAGACAAGCTCTTTAGACATGCAGAAGAAGGAAAGGGTGTGCGGATGGGAAGAAGGCTTGAAAGAAGATAGGGGATGGAGTGGGGATGGCATTGGGGTCTAATGGGGAGGCTAGGGAAAGGTATGGCTGAACATGGAGACTTGTAGTGTCTTAGAATTCAGTGGTGGTTCATACCTGAGAGGATGTGACCATTTGTCCACGGAGTAGCCAAATGCCACCAAGGGAATGGAAAACAATCATAGGCTACAGATGGAACTGCAGGAAGAGGGAAGGTACCAGTGTAATAGGTTCTCAGAATCAAGGACAGGAAATAATTACCCTAATGTTATGGGCCAGATGTCTATGTCCTCCTCTTCCAGTTCACATCCTGAAGCTCCATTCTCCAACACGATGTAGTTAGGATGTTAAGTCCTGGAGAGTTGAGGGTATTGAGAAGATGGTGCAAAAGTGGGGACTAGATGATGATATTAGTATTATTGAAATAAGATACCAGAATTACCATCCCTACCCCATATCGGGACACAACAGTTCAAGAAAGATGCTAACCAAGAAATGAGCACTTTTCAGAAATCCAGTTGACTGACACCTTGATATTGCTTCCTGTAGATCCCATTGCTTCTCCTAGTTTTAGAACTATAAGAAAATACATTTCTGTATTTAAGCCCCTCCAATCCTGGGTGTTCTGGTGGTATGAATAGGAGTGGCTTTCATGGGCTCATATATTTGAATGCTTAGTCATCAGAGTGTGGCACTACTTAGGACTGAGAGGAGCATTGTTGGGGTAGCTGTGGCTTTGTTGGAGTGAGTATGTCACTGGGGTGGGCTTTGAGTTTTCAGAAGCTCAAGCCAGGTCCAGTGTTTCTTCTCTCTCTTTCTTCTGCCTGATAATCCAAATCTTAGCTCCTTCTCAAGCACCATGTCTTCCTGTGTGCCACCACACTTTCTGTCATGCTGATAATGAACTAAGTTTGGAAATGGTAAGCAAGCCTCATTTAAATGCTTTCCTTCATGAGAGTTGCCATGGTCATGGTATCTCTTCACAGGAACACACCAAGATAAGTGTTTTGTTATAGCAGCTGAGTTGACTAAGATACCTAAAGACCAAGAGGCCCATAGAGGGCAATCAAGGATGAGTTGGCAGAAATTTAGTTGAATGAGTCTAGGAACTATGGATTCAGGACTCTGATCAAAATGGATTCCTTAAAGACTTTTGCTTGACAAAAGGAAGAAATAAAAGAATCCATGAGCTGTCCATGGTCTACTTGCTGTTCATCAGTACTCTAAATTCAAATGCAAATATTACTTTAAAAGACTTGATTTTTATTTGTAATATGCGCTTGCTTATATGTCAGTATGTGTACATGAGTACAGGTACCCTAAGAGACCAGAAGATGACACTAGATCCCCTGCAGCTAGAATTGCAAGTGGTTGTAAAGCTGCCTATTGTGGGAACAGAGTCTGTGTCCTCTGCCAATCACTGTACTGGCTCTCTGCCCTGCCAATCATCTTCACAGAGTTGTTTCTACATCCCCCTCTCAGTTGCTACTAAAGAGATGATCTAATGATGCCTTAGTTATAATTACATAAGCCTTCTCTAATGAATTTTGCTTAGAACCCTACACTGGGAAGTGGTTACTTCTGAATAGAATGTCTCTCTTCCCTCATATGACAGTAACAGCTTGTATTACCTTTTCACTTGGCCTGCTAGGAGACCTAGAGGCCAATTTCAGACAAATCATAGGAAAGAGAGTCTTTTTGGTCATCAGCACAAAAATCCCCTCCTTTGTCTAGAAGATGTTCTGATTTCCTTTTCATCTTTATTTTCTATTCCCATGTAAACAACTAGCAATGTTTCTAAAATGTTCAATATAAGTTTATTGAGCAAATAAAACCTGCAAACGGCGATTTTCTCCATAAATTGGAGTACTTAAATTGTCATAACATGTGTTTTGCACGTTGTTGTGACCAAATGCTGAGATGTTTCTACAGTGAAACATTAAATGCTGTCGTTATGTAAATATTTTATTTTAAGTCTTAGAAAATGGCTTTCAGAGTCTAGAGAAATATAAATTCCAGAAATTAGGAAGAGGCAAAACCTCTCTGGATTCAAGTTCCCCTGTTGTGAAGTGGTGATGAAAACTTTGTCTTTTCATTCAGGAGAGAATGAAGACTGAAGCCATATGAGGGTAAATGTCTTGCAGATAGTAAGTACCGTCAATAGCAAGGCTTAATTTCTTTCTTAGTTTCCTCATGTGTGCAGCCCATGCCTATGGATGACCAGTTTGGTGCAGGTGTGGTCTTAATTACCTATCTATGGCCTTTTCAACTCAAAGATCCCACTAGTCAGAGACTTACTTTTGGGCTAAGCAAGGATTTGACATGGTCAGTGAAACTCTGTATTTATTGAGTATTATGGTTGCTCTCAATTGGCAATGTGACGCAATCTATAATAATCTGGGACAAGGGCCTCTAGGCATGTCTGTCAGTGGCATTAACTTGGTTAGGATAATTGGTATGGTAAGACCACTGTGAGTGGCACCATTCCCTAGGCAGGAATACTGACCTATTGAAAAAAAGAAAGTAAGCTGAACGTAAGCATCCATTGCTCTCTTCTTCCTGACTTGATATGAGCAGCCTCTTCAAACATCTGCTACCTTAAATTCCCCATCATGATAGACTGTGCTTGAAGGGCCAAAATGAACCCTTCTATCCTGAAGTTGCTTATGTCAGGATATTTTTTATCACAGCTACAGGAAAGTTTGGGCACAGCACAAAAGAGTGGTGGGATCAGGTAGTTATGTCCGCATCTGATACCAAGGCTAGCTCCAGAGATGGTCCCGGTAGGCTTTGCTGGAGGCTCTATCCCTTAGAAATAAAATCTGGGTATCTGGCAAGAGAAATGATACTGAAGCTGATGATGAGCAGTCCATTGAAGACCTAGAGGGCACTGCTTCTGTTTGCTCTGCAGTCCGTGTGATTATAGAGGGAGAAGGGATGACTAATGAGAACCAGGTTTCCTCCCTGCATGGTCAGCTGGCTGGCACATCACTCACAGCCCCTGATGAACTACCACCTTCCTCAAAGGCCCTGTTTCAGGGTGGATTATGGATGAGCTGCCATGAAAGCTATTTTTTCTAATTATATTTTTTGAGCTTGGGATACAGTTGTCCATGGGAGGTGCCTGGTTCTCGAGGAAGAGATAGAGGCAAAAAGTTGGAAGGGAGTATGGGAGGTTTGTTCTTGCTGTGGTGGCAGAGACAATTTTATTTAAAGAGTTAAGAATGAGCTCTGGTTTCACCAGTTAAACTGGCTGAGGTTTGACAATCATCCTGACATTCAGTCACCTGTTCATTCAACAAACACTTTTCTGAAAGACTGTGGTGTGTAAGACATGGTGCACACACTGTTCTTTAGACAGAGCTTGTCACAGTTTATAATGTTTTTGTTATGTCTAGGGATTTTGTTAAAACTGAGGGTTTCCATGGCTTTCCAGTAAAGCTTGAGGGTTTGCCTTCCTGACAATCACTCCCCCTAAGGGTGCTTCTTCAGTTGCTGACACATAGACCCTGTCTTGTGGATTCCAGAATTGGTATGTGTATCCAGATAACACATGACTTTGGCTCTCCAGGAGCTTTCAGTCCAGTGAGACAAACAGACAATCAACAAGTTAGCACCACAGTTAAGGTAAAAGAGGAAGCCTGGGAATGCTCACAGGATGAAACAGGAGTAGGAGAAAACTATTCTGGGCTAGAGGATCAGGGGAAGCCTTCAGCATGGGAATGATTAAATTACATCTTGAGGGGCTGGAGAGACAGTTTAGTGTGGAACAGGCTTGCTGCTCAAGCAAGAGGACCTGAGTTTCAATTCCCAGCACCCATCTAAGAAGATGGGTGTACTAGGGTAGTGGAGGCAAGAGATCCCCTCAAGTTTGCTATCTAGCCAGCCTAGCCAATCAGTGAGCTTCAGGTTTGATGAGTGAACCCACTGATAAAAATCAAGGTGGAGAGAGATGGAAGGCACCAGGTACCATCTCTGGCTTCCACACACATGTGTACCTGCATCTTGAGGGAGAGCTAAATTTTAATAAGTAAACATGGATAAGTGTGGCATTGAGGATATTCCATGGGCTGAGACCAGAGCAAGATACTAAGCTCTTTTGGGGCTGGCTTCCTGCCAAACAAAGAAGGATTTCTGGGCACATAAATGGATGAGGACCCGAGGTCTTTCTGCACAGCAATCAGAATTGCTCTGGAATTAGAGGGAAAGATCCAACTTTCACTATGCTCTGTGAGGAGGATGTGGGCTGTGTCAGAGGTGAGGTGAGTCTGGGATGCTATTCCTCATTCTTAGATCTAGGGAAAGATGGAAAAAAAAACCAAGGGAGTGACCAGCAGACTAGAGACATCATAGCTCCAAGTCTACCCTCTGCCCCTAGAGCTCTCATTGGTCACCCTGAAGGTGCTTGGCTTTATAGCTTCTTCTTCTTTTTTTCCTTCATAAAAATATGCCCTTTTGCTCTTCTTTTGAGGACAGGAGCTTTGCCTGCAGCTGTCAAAGCCACCTGTGCTCAGCAGTTTTCACTAGAGATTTGAAATGACACACACTGGAGTCCTTGAGCATGTTCAGAAGGTGGTGAAAATGAGCTAAATCATACCACTTCTGACTCAGTTCAATGGTTCACAGTCCCTCTGTCCTTCCTTGCTCCTGTCCTTTCTTCCTTCCTCTCTCCCTCTCTCTCCCTCAGATAATGCTCTCCCTTCTCTTCTCCCTCCCGTTTCCCTCCCCCTTTCCTTTTCTCTCGCCTTCCTCCTCCTCTTACATCTCCCACCCCTCTAAGTAGGCTTACCACCTAGCTGCTACAACATACATCAATGGGAAAGAGGCTCACTTGTTTTCTCAGAGGAAATGACTGGTGAAGGTCATAGTGGTTGGTGTAGTCAACTCCCCTTCCAACTTCAGCAAGTGCACAGAAACTAGAAAATTCTCTGAGGCCAGGCTCAAGACCACTGCTCAAGGGAGGGGGGGGTCCAGGTATCTTAAGGGTGCATGGCTGGCCAGGGTCTAAAGCATTAGATATGCTATATGCCTGATAACAGTTAGACACTGTTGGCTTTTCAGATACCACAGATGGACCCCAGAGACATTCCTCACACTATGGTCTGGATGAAATCAAAACAAAGCTAGGCATTTCTACAGTCAGGGAGCTTTGTACATAAGCTCTACAGCTCAGTTCAATACACACCAGTGGGTCTCCACCCAATAAAAGATATCTTAGCCTCCTAGCTACTCAAGGAAAGATTCCAAGGTTCAGGGAATGGAGGTGGCCAGTTGAGGACTGACAGTGTTAGACCTGGATCCCAGGCACAGCAGCCTGGCTGAGTGTGCATGTGTGTGTCCCCTGTGGCTGGTGCTGCAGACAGCTGGAGATACATGTACTAACACAGACAATTAACACCAGCCTTTGACCCGCAACTTGGAGGTTGTGAGGGAAAATGTTTACAACTATCATCAGCAGCTGTTCAGGGAAATCTGGAAGAGAGTGGCCTGGGTCATCTCTGCTCACAGGGTATTGTCATTCAAGCGTGCTAAGTCCAGTTTCTGGGATCAGATGAGCAGGAACAATCAGAAGTAGGCAATTTTGTATCAAATAAGGCCAGATAATAAAAAACATCCAGGTGTAGACTTCAGCTCCAGGCTACGGTCAGGGTAAAGCAAGTACTACTCATGGAAAGAAGGATGAATCCAAGGAATCTGAATTCAGAATACCATGGATGATAGGAAGGGAAGAATATGACTCCAGGGTCAGAATAATTTTAATTTGAGATTAAAGTCTGAGTTTTTCCCATATGAGCTGTGTGACATTGGGTTGGTCCCTTTATTACAGATGCCTGGCTCAGAGCTATTTTGCTCTACCCAGGTAGAAATCCTAGGTACCCAAATGATATCTCCCTTAGCACCATCCACGTTGAGTTCCACATGCTCACAAGGTGGGCTTCCAAACCCAAACGCTTGTGATTCTTAGCCTGCAGAGCTAGAGGCTTATGGCTGTAAGATTTTGAAGCTGAAGGTTTACTATGCAAGATGTTCAAGGCAGAGATGCATTGTTCTAGATTTAGCATACCACATCCAGTTGCTAGCTTCACAGTTCCTGGGTTTTATGGACCAAGACATTTGGCTCTTTCATCTTTGGTGCCCTGTAGACTTTGCAGGTTTGGATCTCTGGTTCTCTTACAAATGCTTATATTGCATGGCCTCAGCTGTGCCTTTCACCTTCTCAAAATATCCACATTGTCTTTTATAGTCATAGCTTCTTGAAGAATCTGATCTTAATCACTCTCTCAAAATGTGTGTGTGTGTGTGTGTGTGTGTATGTGTGTGTGTGAGTGCACGCATGTGCTCTTTGTGCCCATGCATGCATGTGTTGGAGACTTACTTGAACCTAAAGCCTTAGGCTTGCTAAGGCTTTTCTTTATCATTGAGCTAATTTCCTAAGTCTTATTTTCTGGAATTCTTAGCGGCCTCTCGTTGTTATATTCCCAAGCTTGGGTACTGGGTCTCTTTGTTCTTTTGGTTTTTGTTTGCTTGTTTTATTGCTGTTGTTGCTTGTTTGTTTGGCTTGGTTTTTATTCTTGTCGTTTTGTTTTCTTTTGTTTTGTTTTTATAAGATCTCACTGTGCAGCTCTGGCCTGTCCTGAAATTCAATAAATAGACCAGGCTGTCCTTGAACTCACAGAGATCCGCCTTCCTCTCCTTTTCAAATGCTGAGATTAAAGCATATGACACCATGCTTGGTAACTCTTTGGCACTCTCTAATCACTACATCATTATTCCTGATGTCATTTGCATGGGAAACCCTGGGCTTCTGTTTCTTCTACCTGCCACTAGCTCCGTCTATTCAACCTGTGATAAAGGCAGCCAGCAGATGATTCATGAAAAGCTGTTCTTGTGATCTAACGTCAGAACACGGATTGAGGGTAATACATAGGTGAGAAGCCTCCTGGAATAATCTGAAAACATTGACAAATAGCGAATGAAATTTTTTCCTGCCTGCAAGATGTGCTAGGGTGAAGGTGTCACAGAACTTGTGGAAGTGGCCAACCAATGGCTGGTCCAGCTTAAGATCCATGCCATCAGTAGGAGCCCACCTCCTACACTACCTGAAAGGCCAGCAGGATAGGTCTCAGCAGAGGCGGGATAGCTGGAGACCTAGGAGAGAAAATGATTCCTAATTCCACTAATAAAAATAATTCTTGATATTATGCTATACTCATAGATTGGTGCCTAGCACAAAGGTCATCAGACAGTTTGAATTTTTAAAGAGATTGAACTTTAAAGTGTTTGAATTTGTAAAGACTGTGGGACTTTTTTAAGTTTGTAAAATGTTTTATACTGTTATGTTGATGTTAATGTGTAGTCTTGGGGATGACCAAGAAAGGAAAGGTTGTGACTTAACTGATGTGTTTGTGTGTCAAACTGATAAGGGGTCAGTTGTCCTAGCTAGTTTTATGTCAACTTGAAACAAGCTAGAACCATTTCAAATGAGAAAACCTCAATTGAGAAAGTGCCTCCATAATATCTAGCTGTAGGTCATTTTCTTAAATAATGACCGATAGGAAGAGTCCAGCTCATTGTGGCTGGTGCTATTCCTGGATTGGTAGTTTTGGTTTCTGTACGAAAGCAGGCTGAGCAGGCCAGTAAGCAGCACTCCTCCATGGCCCCTGCCTAGCTCCTGCCTCCAGGTTCCTGTCCTGACTTTCTTCAATGATTAGCAGTAATGTGAAATCATAATCCAAAGTAAACCCTTTCTCATTGACTTGTACTTTGTCATGGTGTTTTCATTACAGCAATATTAACCCTAACTATGACAGTTGGTGTACTGTTTTGAGTCCCACACAGTATATCCCCAATGACTGTTGGGTAATAGGCATGAGCCTAGCGTAGTAAATGCACCATGAGTTCAGGCTCCCAGCAGTGAGCTTACCATAACATCTGCACTATGAATCCTGGGTTATAGGCATGAGCTTCTCACAAAAACGTGCAGCAGAAGCGCTACCATTGAGCCCACACTAGACAGTCCTATCAAGGGCTAGGTTTATAGGCGTGGTCTTCCCATAGTTGCGAATGCACATTGAGTGCATACTTACTTTTTCTCCCTCACAGTTCATTCCAAACGAGTCCTGGGCAATGGGCATGCACTCATTCTACAGTTCAAATGCCATGTGTTTTAGAATTCCAGGTGTCACTCTCCCACAAGACATTCACCATGAGCGCTGCCTCAAGGCAAGCATCTTCAGTGTCCATGCACGAATGTGAGGTTACTCGTACAAGGCTCCCACAGTACATGCTACATGACAGCAGGCCTACACTTTTAAGTCTTACGCATTACTTTCACAAAGAGTACTGGGTCATTGGAACTAGCACTGTGACTAGTACCTTACTGCTTTGAATATTGCCTTCATTCACAGTGAGTTTTAGGCACGAGTCTCACACAGCACAGGTACCACGAGTGCTGCTTTACTCTTAAATTGTGTGTAATCCATTCACAATGAAGTGCTGCGATATAGACATGAGCCTCACACAATGCATGCACCGTGAGAGCTGGACTACTGTTGGAGTATTGCATTGTACATTTACAGTGGGTGCTAGGTTATAGGCAAGAGCTTCTTACAGGCCAAACACCATGAGTCCTGCTTTATAGTAGTTTGTTTCTGGAAAACATGCACAATGAGGGCTTGAGCTTCACATAGTATATACACAGCGAATGCTGGCTTACTGTTTCGAGTGTTGTGCAGTATTTTAGAATGAGTCCTGGGTGATACACATGAGGTTCCCATAGTAATATACCACGGGTACTGTGTTACAGGTGTCCTCAGAGTCCATGCTCCACAAATGCTGGCTTACAGCCATGAGCCCACCATAGAAGGTGCACCAGGAATCTTGGGTCATGGGCATGAGCCTCCACAGTACATATGCCATGAGTGCTTTCTTACTGTTTTGAGTTGCACAGTAATCCACAGTGAGTGCAGGGTTATAGACATCAGCCTGCCACAGCATATGTACCATTAGTACGGGCTTACTCTTTTGAGTATTGTGCAATACAGTCACAATGAGAGCTGGGTTATTGGCATGGGCCTTCCAAAGTATATTCACCGTAATTGCTAGTTTAAAGGCATCAACCTCCCACAGTGCAGACTCATTCCATAAGTTCTGTTCCCCCAGAGAACCCCAAGTAATACCACCATAAGTAATGCACCATAAGCACTGTATTATATCCATAAGCCTTCTACGGTACACGCACCATGAGTGCTGGCTTATAGGAGTGATTCTCCACATTACGGGCAGCACAAGTTCTGAGTAACTGGTTTGAGTTTCACATGGTACATTCACAATGAGTGTTGGGTTATAGGCATGAGCCTCCATCCCACATGGACCATGAATGCTGTGTTAGTGGTTGAGTCTCCAAAAACACATAAACCATGAGTACTGGTTACAGGCCTGATTCTTCCAGACTATATGCAGGCAAGGATACATCTGCAAGTCTCCCACAATACATGAACTGTAAGTGATGGGATACAGGTGTCAGCTGCCCATGATACTTGCACCATGAGTGTTGTGATACATGTGTCAGCCTCCCCTAGTGTATGCACCGTGAATACCGGGCTGTAGGCATGAACTTCCTACAGTACATGCACCATGAGTTCTGGGTTACTGTTTAGTCTCACACATAGGCATGAGCTCCCCACAGTATATACATTGTGAGTTCAAGGTTACTGCTTAGAGTCCCATGCAGTATATTCACAATGAGAGCTCAGTTAGAAGAATGCACCATGAGTTGTGGGATTCAGAGGTTAGTCACCCAGAGTACATGCACCGTGAGTGCTGGGTTCCAACCATGGGCCCACAAATAGTACATGAATGTTGGGCTACAGGCATGAGCTTATGCTCATATGTCCTGGGTCACTGCGTAGAGTCTCACAGTACATTCATAATGATTGCTCACTTATAGGCAGAAGCCTTCCACAGGATATACACCATGTGTTCTGAGTTAGTGGTGTAATTCTCCAAAAGTGGATAAGCCATGAGTACTAGAATATTGGCCTGAACCCAGAGTCAATGCAGCATTAGTCCCGGGCTACTGGGCCGAGCCTTGGATAGTATATTCCCAGTGAAAGCTTGAGTCATAGGCATGAGCTTTCCACAGTATATGCACCATGATGCTAGGTTATAGGCATGATTCTCCGACAGTAAAGATTCATTCTCTAAGTTCTGTTCTCCTAGAGAGCTCCTACTAATGCAATGCACCATGAGTGCTGGGTTATAATCATAAACATTCCACTGCACATGCAGGATGGATAATGGGTTACAGGAGTGAGTTTCCACATTACATGTATCATCAGTTCTGGGGTTCGGGTTTGAGTCTGGCAAAGTGCATTCACAAGGAGTTCTAAGGCATGAGCTTCACGTACCATGGGTACGGGGTTAGTGGTGTGTATTTCCAACAGTACATAAACCTTGAGTGCTGTGTCATAAGTCTGGTCTTCCCAGAGTACATGCAGAATGAGTGTTAGGTTACAGGCATTAGTCTCCTACAATACATGTAACATGAGTGCTCTTGGATATAGGTGTCTGCCTCCTGCTGTGCCTGTGTCATGAGTGTTGTGTTACAGTTATGGGCCCACCACAGTAATGTACTATGGACTATGAGTGCTAGGTTAGAGGGATGCATGCACCTTGAGTGCTTGGGTGAGTATTGGGTGGTGGGCATGAGCTTCCCAAACCTCACGGGCCAGAGTCCTGGTTAATAGTGTGAGAACTTAACTCCTTGCCTTTGGGAGGATTAGGTTCTCCTATATTTCCCAGCTTAGCATCTCTGTTGCTATTTTTCTCATCAGAAAACAGAGGCTGGATAGGATCACTCACTTTACACTTGGAGAAGAACTGAGGGAAGCCATGAGAAGCTCATAGCACAGTTCCTGGTCTGTGTTAAAAGTCCAGATTTCACTCTTGCTCCCTAGGTGCTATACTCAGTCTGGACCTTGTTACCCATGTGGTTTTGAGAAGACATCCCTCTCAGTTTCTTTACTATAGAGGTGATGTATGATAACATTCAACATGCTTATCACAGACCTGCCTTCAGGATCAACAGGTCTAGACTGTTTTCCTTGTCATATTCCCTAAACAATAAGCCCAACAACCATATAGCATTTATGCTATATCAAGCATTATGCCTTCTAGAGATGGTCTGAAGTATACAGATAGATGAGCACTGGCTAAATTAGATACTAAGTTGTTTTATATGAGACATGGGAATCTATGGGTGTTGGTAAATAGCACAGTCCCTAGAACAAATCTCCCATGGTCACTGAGGGATGGATGTACAGCTGCTCTATGCTGAACATTGACTATGGTGTCAATGTTTTCAAGATTGTGTTGTAATTGTTCAGACATAAGGATGCCTAGAAAATATACCCATCAGAGACTGATGCTCCACAGCTGTTTTTTCTGTCATTGTTTTCCTCATCAAGGCAATAGGGGAGGAGACAAGTGAAATAAGATCAGAGGTAAAAGAAAGCAGTCCAGTGTGTCCAGTTCTTATGTTCTTGGCTGGGGGCTACTCTTGTCAGTGTTCTCATTATTTCTTGAAGAATATTTGAAGGAGCAGGATCTGTAGATTGCTCCGAGTGCAGGTGCTGATGCTGGCCACTTATAAATATCACATTATGAATCCTGTACCATAGGGCTCCATACCTAAATAGTGCTGGGAGAGAGCTAGCCTCCCAGGAGTGTGGAGAAGCCTGAGAGCAGAGGTAAGACCAGCACTTCTGCTCAAAGGGACCCTCCTGGAACCCTCAGGACAAAGAGACCTAAAACAGGACAGCCTGGGACAGGAGCCTTCCAGTTTCCATCTGTGGCCAGGGACCTGAGCCTGTGCCACAAGGCTCCATACCCAAATAGCGAGGCAGGGAGAAAGCTAGCCTCTCAGGAGGGTAGACAAGCCTGTGACTGGGGTAAGACCAGCACCTCTGCTCAGAGGGACCAGCCCACAACCCTCAGGACACAGGGACCAAGGGGCAGCTTTCTGGTTTCTGTCTGCAGCCTGGGAGCTAATCCTATACCACAGGGCTCCATACCCAAATAGCGTAGGAAGAGAGCTAGCCTTCCTTGAATGTGGACAGATCTGTGAGCAGGGTAAGACCAGCACCTCTGCTCAGACCTGCCTGGAACCCTCAGGACACAGGGACCAAGAAGTGGCCATCTGGTTTCCTTCTGTGACCGGGAAGCTGATCCTCTGCCACAGGGCTCCATACCCAAATAGTGCCAGGAAAGAGCTGATCTCCTAGGAGCACACCTTTGAGCACAGACAAGACCACGACTTGTGTTCAAATTCCTGGCTCAAGAGGGACCCTCGCAGAACCATAGGGACACAGGAACTAAGGGACAGCTGGGGACAGGATCCTTCTGGTTTCTGTCTGCCCCCAGAGCTGACTGTGTATCACAGCTCTCCAAACCCAAATTCCTCTCAGAGAGAGCTGATCTCCAAGGAGTATTGACACAGAGGCTTGCAGGAGGGACAAGCCACAGTCAGAGAGAGCAAGACCAGCTAACACCAGAGATAATGAAATGGCGAAAGGCAAGGGTAAGAACATAAGCTGGCCGCATATGTGGCAGAGGAGGGCCTTGTTGGACATCACTGGGAGAAGAAGACCTTGGGCCTGAGGGTGTTTGATGCCCCAGTGTAGGGGAATGCTAGGGAGAGAAGATAGGAGTGGATGGGTGGGTGGGGGAGCACCTCATAGAGGCAGGGGGAAGGGAGATGGGATGGGAGTTTCCAAAGGCGAAAACATTTGAAAGGTAAGCAAAGTAAATATGCAAAAATAACAATAATGTAAAAAAGTAAAAAAAAAAAAAAAAAAAAAAAAAAAGTACCACATTATTCTTTAAGTGGAGGGGTAATGAGAGCCCTCACTTAGTCCATCCTTTCTCCTGGGTTACAGCTTTTCTGCTGGTTCCATAAACACTCAGCCACTCAGCCCTCTAGATTCTTCTCTTCTTCCACTGGTGAAGACTTTCTAGAGATTAATGGGATCTTGTTGCTCCCCTGTCTGTATCTTTCAATGGGTCACCATTTAGCCTGCAGTTAATGTCTGAATTCTTCCTAGATTGGCCTGATTTGGCCAACAGCCATCAGGTCACCCATGCTCCAGATACAACAAACACTCGGAGTGATCTGAAGCCCCACGAGGCCTCAGGGATGCCTGCAAACCTCTCTCCCGCTGACCCGTGTCCTCGTCCTCCACGAACAGCACGTGTTCTATTATGTGGCAGGCATATAGATGCAGCTTACTGAAGTCAGAGGAGTAAGCAAGTTAGAAGATGTTTGGTCCTTTGGAGTTTACATTATAGCAGGTAGAGATACACCTTAGGAAAAGAACACATAACTAAAACACAGGCATATTTGCCTCCACAGACTTGTATAGTTGGGTACATGTACATGAGTGAATTAGCAACATTGTGCCATGATCCTTAGGGTCAGGAGTAGAGAATGTGTATCATTAACTCATTGAGCTCACACTTCTTTTACACACCCAGGCAAGGCATTAGTTTCTTTAAGAATCCTTCCTGGAAGGAAGCTTGGGTGGAGTGTCACTCATCTCTGCCAAGTCCAAGGTATTCCTTAAGTGTTACACCTGACCCCAGGCATCAGTAGCATCTGTCCCTGGAGACTTTCAGTCTTCTGAGGTCAGTGACTGCCATTTGATGTGCAATGAGTGCCTTTATTTGAGCCACATTGATGACGATGAATGAATACGCATATGTGAGTACTAGGGACCTCGGGATCAGGGAACAGAGAGACCATAGCAGCCAAGGCCAGGAAGGCTCCACTCTCGCCTATTTAAGAGAGTGCAGTTGAAAATGGAATTGTGGGACTGAGTTGAGCATTTGTTTATAAATGACAAAGGCGGCCAGGAGCTTTTGAGGAGCCTCTCATTCATCCTGCCCCCATCACCTTCCTGTCATTTTCCAGTTATTTAGAACCAGCCGGCCAGATAGCCCTTAACCAAGCAATATACATGTTAATGTGGAGAGCAGGGGCTGAGATTGAAGTAGCAGCAAAAACACATTATTCAAAAGAGAAGACGAAGAGGAAAAGAGAAATGGACAAGGTAGGGGGAGGCTCGGGGCAGCTCTAGCCTTCATTGAAAGTCACAAGCAGCCATGTCTGCAAGGGCCTGGTGGCCACCTGCCTCCATTCCATGGCCCCTCCCCTGAACCTCTCTCTCCCCAGCCTAAAAATGCCCTTCCTTTAGTTTATTTTTAACCATCTCCATAAGGCCCCCGGCAGTCTTATTTTAATTAGATTTGTACCCAAAGAGGCTGTAGCTATTGATGGAATGATTTCTTTCCCTCTCTTCTTATTGGCGTTGCGTTGGGGGCGGTCAAAAATTCTTTCAAAGAAGTGAAGAGTTTAGCATTTAATTATTTTTCCTTGGCTATCTGGTTCCAGTTCAAGAACACTGGAGCTGAGAGGATGTGGCTCTTGTGCTTGCCTCCTTTCCTGACACACTCTTGGTTCTTGAGTAGGGCTGCATCCAGTCTTTACCCATGGGCAGCCTTTATTAATTACACTTGCCCCCAGCTAACTCCCCTGGCTCTCAGAGATGATGGAGTCTCGGAAGGAGAGAAATAGGTAGCAGAAGGATTCCGTTTTGAGACTTCTCAGGGTTCTGAGGCCTTCAGGAGGGACAGCAACCATTTCTGGATCCAGACTGCCCCTCTGCATGTCATGGTTATAGCAGTGTTGAGAACAGCATTGGGTGACACTATAGTTTCATGCTCAGAAGCTAGGTGGCAGCCCAGCTAGACAGACATGTACCCCAGAAATAGTTATGTTAAGCCATGTATACACCCTACACACACACACACACACACACACACACACACACACACACACACACGCACGCACACACACATATATATACATATATACATGCACAAATACAGACAGAAAGACAGCTTCACACACACAAATACACATACACAGACACACACAGACACAGACACAGACACACACACACACACACACACACACACACACACACATATATACATATATACATGCACAAATACACAGACAGAAAGACAGCTTCACACACACAAATACACATACACAGACACACACAGACACAGACACAGACACACACACACACACACAGACACACAGACACACACACACAGACACACAGACACACACACACACACACACACACACACACACACACACACACAGAGTATCCAGACTAGGTCACCCTGTTATAATGAACACCTCACTCTATCCTACTCCAACTAGAGTCTATTTTTATGTTTAGAAAACTTTCCCTGAACCTGGGTGCTTGTCTAGGGCAATTTTCCTTCAGGGAGATTGTCAGTTGAACATTCCACACTGATGCCTTTGGGGTGACAGATGATTGCCATGACAGAATCAGAGCTGGACCCTAGCAATTAAATGCTTAGCCATTCACAGTTCAGAAGTGTTATTTCTATGTTCAGATCAGCGGAGAATCAAGCTATGTCTTCTAATCTTCCCTCTTCCATACCTCAGTTTCTTTCTCTGCCTTTATTCCTATGATGAAGGAAGTGAGCAGATGACTTCCTGTTTAAACACCGTATAAAACACTGCTGATGCTCTACCCCTCCCTCTGCTTTGTGCTCTAGTCAAGTGCCTAGGACCTATTTCAAGGCACCCTACTTCATATTATCTGTGTGTAATCCTGAGAACTCAGTCCAAAAACCTGAGTTATGCAGTCATGAGAAAATTCTTCTCAAATATCTAAATGTCTCTTCCTAAATTTGGCATCTGAAATTTTCTAATTTTAACTCCTGGTTCATTTTTGGCATCACCTACCACTTCATCTCTAGTTAAAACCAACCATTTATGACCTTGGATATGACCTTGCTCGACTTTGTTCGACCCTACTTCCTCCTTGTCAATTTGCTTTTGCTACAAATGGCCATTTGTCAATTTATTCTTGGTTTCTCAAACAAACCACACTTATGCCTCTTTCGGGGCCATACCTGGTTTCCTTCATTTTTCTTGTCCTTAACTTAGCCCTCTCTGCACTTCTCAGAACGTCTTCATGAGAATCTCTATTTTTAACACACCTTGGTGGGTAATCTCATCATGACCTTACCATGGTCTGAAATCATTTGGATTTTATTTGACTGCCTCTTAGCTAGAATGTGAGCCCTCTGAGGGCAGGGACCTGACCTTGCTTGTCTTAATGCTACTGTCTCCACACTTAGGACAATGGCTGCTCAGGGCAATTTGTTGATTAAACTAGTAGTTGATTAAACTAAGGTTCTGCTAGCATCACAACCTTAGCTCTCATTTCTTCTACCCAATTCTTCCACCAACCCATTCTCATTTTATATCCATACATCTTTCTTGTTCCTCAAGGTCATCTTGAAGACCACACCTTTTGTGGGATTTTACTTGTATACCTGTTTGCCTTAGAAGAGACAGAATTTACAAAAGACTCTTCAAAGCCAATCTGTATATTTGGCTTTAATTATGCATTGTAACCTCATAGCAACTTAGGATCATTGAGGTGAAAGATTTGGAGTGATCCTGAGATATGTCCTGATGCCTAGAAATCACGTGTCTTGCCTCGAGTCTGCCACCGTTATCTCACTGTGTATGTATTGGTTGTACAAAAAACTAGACTATGACCTGTTTCCATTTTGGAGGAGCTCCTGGTATACCCAGTTATCTCCTGATGTGCTTGGGTATCAAAGAGGAGGTATAATCTTGTGTTACGGGAACTCCAAGGGAGATTAACCAGGTCTGGTTAGATGGTGTAGAAGAGGGGACTATGAGGGTGTTCAGAAGAAAGTGTTCTGTTTGGTATGCATAGGCTTGGTATAATCAAAACTTCAGCATACACGGTGTGTGTTTATGTGTGTGTGTGTGTGTGTGTGTGTGTGTGTGTGTGTGTGTGTATGAGAGAGAGAGAGAGAGAGAGAGAGAGAGAGAGAGAGAGAGAGAGAGAGAGAGAGAGAGAGAGGCAGGCTCAGAAGTCTTGCAAACAGTGCAAGCAGAGAGTTGCAATTAGAATCCCCAAGCCTTGAGTCTCTAGTCTCTAGCACATTGCTTCCATTCATTGAGTCATGTTCTCTCTCCTCCATAGCTCAATTAAAAACAAAACAAAGCAAGAGGCAATGTTGCCTGAACAGAAAAGCACAAAGCCAATTAGGACAAAAGTTGATTAGCTGCTTCTGAGTTGTTGTTGTTTTCCCCCTGCTTCAGGTAGCTTAAAAGCTTTCAGAAATAGTTTTAAAATAGACTGAGAAATAAGATAACAACAGTGTTTTTCAGTAGCAGTGATAAAAACAAAACAAAAATATCCCAACCAAGGCTATGAAACCACCTCTCCCCCAACTTAGTATACATCTTCCATGGGAGAGGAGAGTCAGAAAAGTGTGGTGTCCTGAGGTAGAGTGTCTTAGTTAGGGTTTTACTGTGGTGAACAGATACCATGACCAAGGCAACTCTTATAAGGACAACATTTAATTGGGACTGGGTTGCAGGTTCAGAGGTTCAGTTCATCATCATCAAGGTAGGAGCATGGTAGCATCCAGGCAGACATGGTACAGGAGGAACTGAGAGTTCTACATCTTCATCTAAAGGCCACTAAGAGAAGACTGGCTCCCACATGGTTAGGAGGAGGGTCTCATTGCCCACCTCCACAGTGACATACTTACTCCAACAAGGTTACACTCCCTAATAGTGCCATGGGCCAAGCATATTCAAACCACCACATAGAGAGACAGATGGAGTCTCTTGCAGAGGGTGACAAGCTGTTCTGTGGTCTTATAACTGCTTTCTTGGGGGAATACAGCAAGGCTGAAGTAGTTTACAAGGGTGAGATTAGGAGTTAATTGATATCTGTCAGGAGGAAGAGATGAATTCCTACCTGCCTTTCCCATCTCCTGGTTCTGTCCTATAGATCCTGAATCTCTTCATGATCACATTTGTATTACGGGTTATTTTCTTGTTGTGATAAAATAATCTTATGAGGGGGAAAAGGTTTACCTTGGCTCACAGTTTGAGGGTCCAGTCCCGCATGGTGAAGAAGGCCTGGCAGCAGGTGATTGTGGTAGCTCGTCACATTGCATCCATAGTCATAAAGCAGAGGGTGGTGGGTACTACTGCTCAGCTTGCCTCTCCCTTTTTATTCAGTTCAAGACCCCATCCCATGCAATGGTGTCTCCCACAGTAAAGTGGGTCTTCCCATCTCGGACAACTTAATCTAGAAAATCTCTCAAGTATACGTCCTAAAGCTGATCTAATTTAGCTGATTCCTTATAGCTAGGTGATTATAGATCTTGTCAAGCTGACCATCAAAAACCTATCACAACACTAATCCATGATAGATCTACTTCTCTCTCAGGTAAGTGAATGATGTAGGAGTCTTGGGATACCATTTTGTCTCAATGGTGAATGCTACAATTAAGGTTTTGGTCACCAAATAAACTGTCCTTGGTGAAAGGATGCAGTTTTCTGGAAAAGTTAGAAAACATGAGATGGACAATATTTAATGATATTTCTAGAGCAAAAAATACATAGTTTCTCAGATTCAGGTATCTGAGCTGGGATTATGATGAAGAAAGACAAGCACTGTCATGCTATAAAAAGGCTTTAAAGATGTTCAAGCAAAAGGCACAGATAAGCATTTTTCCATTAATGTATTTATTTATTCGCTTTATATCCTGATTGCAGCCCCCCTCTCCCAGTGCCCCAGTCTCTCCGACTTCTATCCTCCCCTTCTCCTCTGAGAAGGGGAGGTCTCCCTGGGTACCAACCCACCTCTCACATCAAGTCACTGCAGGACTAGGCCCATCCTTTCACACTGAGGCTAGGCAAGGCAGCCCAGTTAGGGCAATAGCAACCACAGGCAGGCAACAGAGTCGGGGATAGTTCCTGATCCAGTAGTTGGGGGACCTGCATGAAGCTCTTTTTTTTTTTTTTTTTTTTTGTTTGTTTGTTTGGTTGTTTATTTTGAGACAGGGTTTCTCTGTGTAGCCCTGGCTGTCCTGGAACTCACTCTGTAGACCAGGCTGGCCTCGAACTCAGAAATCAACCTGCTTCTGCCTCCCGAGTGCTGGGATTAAAGGCATGCGCCACCACCACCCGGCTATGAAGCTCTTTTTTATTTTTATTTATTTCTTGATATTTTCTTTATTTACATTTCAAATATTATCCCCTTTCCCAGTTTCCCCTCGGAAACCCCCTATCCCATCCCTCCTGCCCCTGCGTTTAGGAGGGTGCTTCCCTACCTACTCACCTACCCGCCTACCTACTCCCACCTCCCCGCCCTGACCTTCCCCTACACTGGGTTGTCGAGCCTTCACAGGATCAAGGACCTCTCCTCCCATTGATGCCTGATAAGGCCATCCTCTGCTACATATGTGGCTAAAGCCATGGGTCACTCCATGTGTACTCTGGTTGGTGGCTTAGTCCCTGGGTGCTCTGGGGGGGTCTGGTTGATTGATATTGTTGTTCTTTCTATGGGGTTGCAAACACCTTCAGCTCCTTCAGTTCTTTCTTTAATTCCTCCATTGAGGACCCCATGCTCAGTCTAATGGTTGGCTGCGAGCATCCACCTCTGTATTTGTCAGGCTCTGGTAGAGTCTCTCAGGGGAGACAGTTATATCAGGCTCCTGTCAGCAAGTTCTTTTTGGCATCCACAATAGTGTCTGGGTTTGGTGATGTATATGGGATGGATCCCCAGGTAGAGCAGTCTCTGGATGGGCTTTCCTTCAGTCTCCTCCACACTTCGTCTCCGCATTTCCTCCCTTGAGTATTTTGTTCCCCCTTCTAAGAAGGACTGAACCATCTATACTTTGGTCTTCCTTCTTCTTGAGCTTCATGTCGTCTGTGAATTGGATCTTGGGTATTCTGAGCTTTTGGGCTAATATCCACTTATCAGTGAGTACATACCATGTGTGTTGTTTTGTGACTGGGTTACTTCACTCAGGATGATATTTTCTAGTTCCATCCATTTGCCTAAGGATTTCATGAAGTCGTTCTTTTTAATAGAAGAGTAGTATTACATTGTGTAAATGCACCACATTTTCTGTATCCATTCCTCTGTTGAAGAACGTCTGGGTTCTTTTCAACTTCTGGCTATCATAAAAAAGGATGCTATGAACGTAGTGGAGCATGTGTCCTTGTTATATGTTGGAGCATCTTTTGGTTCACAGGAGTGGTATAGCTGGTTCCTCAGGTAATACTATGTCCAATTCCGAGGAGCCACCAGACTGATATCCAGAGTGGTTATACCAGCTTGCAATCCCACCAGCAATGGAAGAGTGCTCCTTTTTCTCCACATCCTCGCCAGCATCTGCTGTCACCTGAGTTTTTGATCTTAGCCATTCTGACTGGTGTGAGTTGGAATCTCAGGGTTGTTTTGATTTGTATTTCCCTGATGACTAAGGATGTTGAACATTTCTTTAGGTGCTTTTCAGCCATTCAATATGCCTCAGTTGGGAATTCTTTGTTTAGCTCTGTACCCCATTTTTAATAGGGTTATTTGGTCTCTGGAGTCTAACTTCTTGAGTTCTTTGTATATATTGGATATTAGCCCTCTCTCGGATGTAGGATTGGTAAAGATCTTTTCCCAATCTGTTGGTTGCCATTTTGTCCTATTGACAGTGTCCTTTGTCTTGCAGAAGCTTTGCTATTGTATGAAGTCCCATTTGTCTATTTCAGATTTTGCACTTTTTATAAAAAGTGGGGGAGGAAAGGTATATTTGTCTCCTTGTTTCTGTGGAGCTTTATGCTCTGGGGAGGTAGCACTGTCTAGATAGTGATAACATTGTGGGAAGGACAGAATTGAGTGTAATGATACATGCCTGTCTGAACCAAAGGAGGGCCATTCCACAGAGAGGAGAGACTATGGGTGTAATAGGACCTGTAGTGTTTCATTTTAGCACACCTGAGAGCTGATGGGGCAAGAATGGTCTGGAACATGGAGAAGTAAGTATGAATTTCAGTATCTGGGGGACTTGAACACCACTTTGCTCCTATGAGTCCTAGCATTTCTCATTCATAAAGTTAAGTCTCTCTCATGGAAGATGGGATACTTTGGCTACAAAGGGCTTCCATATTTCCCTGGCAGTGGGTAGGCTGCATGTATCCAGGTGTAAGATCACTTGGGGTCACACCCTGGTACACTTCTGTTACTGGGGGTCAACTCCCTGACGCCCTTCTTCTATCAGTGTTCTGATATTGACTCTGTACCCTGTGCTGGTGTCCTGTGTCATATGATTCCCTCAGGGACTGAAGACATCTATATCATCTCTACATCCCTCCCTTAGTGTTTTAATTCAGGGTCTTCTTTTACATCCATAGATCTTGCTGTGAGGGCAGGACAGGCTTGGACCTGAAGCAATCTTCCTGTTTCTACCTCCCAAGGTCAATACCATCCTTAAGAGCCCCAGTAAGGAGAGATTCATATGTGATACACTTATTTTTCAGTATGCTGACTTTGAAGAGAGTTTGTCAATCATACTCCAGAGTAGTATTTGTACAGGAAAAGGAAGTCAGCTTTGGAGTCCCAGGAAAACAATCCTCTCAGGAAGAAGGAACTGTAGGGTTGCTAAAGATGCCCTGAAGCAAAACCACCCAAGTTCTGAACCTCACCAGCTGCATGTAGGCAACTTCTCAGCCTTTCTGAGACCCAGTATCCTTATTTATACTATAAAGGAAAAATCTTTCTCCTGGGGTTCCCAGGAGTGGCAGGCATGATGAAGGTGTTTGAACGTATTTGGCATATATGAGACTACCACTACATTTTAATATTAGACCTACTGGGAAGGAAGGAAATTATGTCCTCTTCCTTTTCTTAATCACCATCAATACCTAGTCCCTGCTGTGCCTTCTTTTCTCCAGCGAAGCATTCTCAAAAGTTGTGTATCAATTGAATTTTTTTTTTCTAAATTGAATCTCATTTCCAATGCACCAAGGGAGCTGGGGATTTTAAAGAATTCTCCATTTTGTCTTTTTGTAAAGCTAATAACCACCCCTTGATGTCTTTGGTACAAATCAGATTTTTCACTTATAGGCTCTGTTGAAAGTAGGGTTTCCTTGTATTCATTAAGAAGCCCACATTTGCCTTCTTGGAATTGAGACGCAGATTGAACAAGCTAGCTAAACAGACCTGGTCTCTCTATGGATGCGCATGTGGGGTGCAGGGTGATGAAGGGTATCAGAGAACAAACTCAGCTCCAGAAACACTGGAGAAGTCCACACCATTGGCACCTTGAGGACTCAACAAGTCCAGCAAAAGAGGGAGGGAGGGCTATTATCCTTTTCCATCACCAGATGTTTGTGCAAGATTTCACTGAGGGGTTGTGGGAGCTCCACATGTTTTGGGTAGATTCTTGATGCTACATTTTCTTTCTTTCTTTCTTTCTTTCTTTCTTTCTTTCTTTCTTTCTTTCTTTCTTTCTTTCTTTCTTTCTTTTTCTTTCTTTCTTTTTAATTTAAATTTAAATTTTTTGATACTTTATTTACATTTCAAATGTTTCCCCCTTTCCAGGTCTCCACTTTGGAAAGCCCCAATCCCCTCCCTCCTTCCCCTGCCTCTATGAGAGTATTCCTCCACCCACCTACCCGCCCACCCACTCTTGTCTTCCCACGTTGGCATTCCCCTATACTGGGGCTTCTAACACCCTCAGGCCCAAGGGCCTCTCCTCCCCCTGATGGCCAACAAGGCCCTCCTCTGTCACATATGTGGTCTGAACCATGGGTCCCTCCATGTGAATTCTTTGGTTGGTGGTCCAGTCTCAAGGAGCACTGGGGTTTCAGGCCAGTTGACACTGTTACTCCCTCAATGGGGCTGCAAACTCCCTCAGCTCCTTCAGTCCCTTCTTTAACTCCTCCATCTGGGACCTTACACTCAGTCCAACCGTACTGTGAAGTAAAACTTGGATATTCCGAACTTTTGGGCTAATATCCACTTATCAGCAAGTACATACCGGGTTCATTCTTTTGTGACTGGGTTGCCTCGCTCATGATGATGTTTTCAAGTTCCATCCATTTGCCTGCGAATTTCATGAAGTCATTATTTTTAATAGCTGAGAAGTATTCCACTGTGTAAATGTACCACATTTTCTGTATCCATTCCTTTGCTGAGGGACATCTGGATTGTTTCCAGCTTCTGGCTATTATAAATATGGCTGTTATGAACACAGTGGAGCATGTGTCTTTCTTACATGTTGGAGCATCTTCAGGGTATTTGCCCAGGAGTGGTATAGCTGGGTCCTCAGGTAGTATTATGTCCATTTTTCTGAGGGTCTGCCAAACTGATTTCCAGAGTGGTTGTACCAGCTTGCAATCCCAGCAGCAATGGAGGAGTGTTCCTCTTTCTCCACATCCTCGCCAGCATCTGCTGTCACCTGAGTTTTCATCTTAACCATTCTGACTGGTGTGAGGTGGAATCTCAGGGTTGTTTAGATTTGAGTTCCCTGATGACTAAGGATGTTGAACATTTCTTTAGGTGCTTCTCAGCCCTACGAATTTCCTCAGTT
>CM052708.1:47205278-47267778 GCA_028551405.1 Uromys caudimaculatus
ACCAGCTTGCAATCCCAGCAGCAATGGAGGAGTGTTCCTCTTTCTCCACATCCTCGCCAGCATCTGCTGTCACCTGAGTTTTCATCTTAACCATTCTGACTGGTGTGAGGTGGAATCTCAGACTTGTTTTGATTTGCATTTCCCTGATGACTAAGGATGTTGAACATTTCTTTAGGTGCTTCTCAGACCTATGAATTTCCTCAGTTGAGAATTCTCTGTTTAGCTCTGTTCCCCATTTTTTGATAGGGTTATTTGGTTCTCTGGAGTCTAACTTCTTGAGTTCTTTGTATATATTGGATATTAGCCCTCTATCGGACTTAGGATTGGTAAAGATCGTTTACCAATCTGTTGGTTGCCATTTTATCCTATTGAGAATGTCATTTGCCTTACAGAAGCTTTGCAATTTCATGAGATCTCATTTGTGGATTCTTGGTCTTAGAGCATAAGCCATTGGTGTTCTGTTCAGGAACTTCCCCCTGTGCCCATGTGTTTGAGACTTTTCCCCACTTTCTCTTCTATTAGATTCAGTGTATCTGGTTTTATGTGGAGATCCTTGATCCAGTTGGACTTGAGCTTTGTACAGGGAGATAGGAATGGATCAATTTGCATTCTTCTACATGTAGACTGCCAGTTGAACCAGCACCATTTGTTGAAAATGCTGTCTTTTTTTCCACTGGATGATTTTAGCTCCTTTGTCGAAAATCAAGTGACCGTAGGTGTGTGGGTTCATTTCTGGGTCTTCAATTCTATTCCATCGATCTACCTGCCTGTCGCTGTACCAATACCATACAGTTTTTATCACTACTGCTCTGTAGTACAGCTTGAGGTCAGGGATGCTGATTCCCCCAGAAGTTCTTTTGCTGTTGAGAATAGCTTTTGCTATTCTGGGTTTTTTGTTGTTCCAAATGAATTTGAGAATTGCTCTTTCTAACTCTATGATTACCCCTTTATCACCCCATCACTGTTTTTTGCTGGTGTAGCTAACCCAGTGTTCTGCTCCTCAGGTTCCAAAACACTAGACCAAGGTCCCAGACTTGACTTTGGCATCAACACAAATTCATTTGTCTGGTCTTTAAATCTCATTTGGTTTGTCTGTTTTTGCTAATACGAAAAATAGAATTAGCTCTCTCTACTCAGCAGGGATCTGGTATGGAATTTATGTAAATTATCTCCTTAATAAAATTACTATATATAGCATCAACATGGTTACAAGGGGGGAAAATAAAACTTTTAAGTTGTAAGTGTCTTTAAAAAACAAAGCTATGTTCTACTACCAAGGGAAATGAAATTTAGCTTTTAACCAGTGGGAAGAAGATATGGGAGGGAGGGTAGATGAAATTCTAGGAAGGACTGGAGACAAGGAGTGAGAGAAGATGGAAGAAATCTCTAAGCCAGGCACACAGCTACCCCTTAATTAATTGCTCTCCAGGGATTTTGTTGGGTGTTTGGAATCAGGTCAAGAATATAAACAGTCCTTGCCTTCCTGAAAAAGATACTCTGATTATCTTTGTGTCAAAGAAATTGTTCCAGTAAAATAATTAAAGGTATTAGACATGACAATAAGTCAGGGATGAGTTTGTGTGTGGATGTGTCTGTATGCATGCTTGCTCACATACACAGGTGCACTGTTCACATGCCAGCCAAACCTTGGATAGTGGGGAGTAAAGAATATCAGGAACAGTGGAAGACATTAGAAGTGTTTCTATAAAAGTTACACGTTTGTCACTCACAGGAGAAACACAAAGGACACAGTGTGTAGTCTGGCTTCCCTCTTTTCTCTCAAGTCTTCCATGTAAAGTGTCTGTTTTCTACTTTCCTGGAGTCTCTCTTCTTGTCATCCTGTGTCACTATCCCTTATTTAGACTCCCTCTGTCATGATGCTTTCCAGGATGCCCTCCTCCCTCCCCTCTCTAGTCTCTTCATCTCACCTTTGTAGGGCTGCCAGAGACATCTTTTTAAAATATCCTTAGATCAAGACATCAGGGTGACAATAAATCAGGCTCCCTCACTTCATACACACTAGTACAATATTTAAGGCTTCTCTCTCACTGTCTGTTCCCTTACTTCCAGAATAGCTTTCTGCTTAAAATCCCCTTTTTAAGGCACCCAACCCCAGATTATAGAAAGAGGCCAGAATGATGCTTCTTAAATATAACTGCTGCAGCTGGCAGGCTCTCAGCCCTGCATGCATGCATCCCCTGCAAACAGATGTTTTCCCAGGCCACATGCAGCTCTTTTATCTCTCTTATGCTCTGGCCCATGAGTTGCCCTTCACAGCTTTTCAGGTTCCTTCTAGCTCTGCGTGGTCTTTGGAGTGGCCTTTCAGTGGATCCAAGTGATGCTGATACATCTGAGTGCAATGCAGATGCATGTAGACACTCAGCCAGGATCTGAAGTCAGCCAGGATGGTTCACATTCCAGATCTATCATCTACCGACTATGTGACCTGAGGCAGGTTCCTTCATCTCTCTGGAAACTATACTCCTCATGTATAGAACACAGATATCAAACTCTACCCCCACTGAGCCATTAAAGAAGTCCAATTGCATACTGCCTGCACAGGTCTTGATGCATACAAAGCAAGTGTCAGCTGTATACATAGACATCACTATCAGCTTCGCCTTCACCTGGCTGAGAACTTTAAAAGGGTGTCTCCTTCAACTGTCTATTTTAGCACCCACCCTGTGAAAGGTTTTATAAACTTCTAGATTGAATGGGGAGCCCTAAGTAAGAGACCCCCATAAGCACCCCCTTTATTGCTGGCTACTCCTTGGTTTAGGCCACTTGGGATTCCAGGGATCTAGGAGAAAAAAAGTATGTAGGTGGCCATACACATGGTTTTTGGATGCTCCCTCCACTTTTTATGAATGTTCTTATTGCTTACACCTTCTGTAGCAGCCTAAACCTAGGTGACCAGTTTAGAAAAGTCAACTCTCTTTAATCCCCTCACAGAAGTACCGTGAGTTCACTGGCAACTTCTCTGTCAACTGGTGAGCTTAAGTTCATCTTCTGGTGCCTTAGTTCATCTTCAGTTACTATAACAGATCACCTGAGGATGGAGACTTTTTAAAGAAGAGAAACTCATTAAGTTCATGATTCCAGAGGTTCTAAGTCCAAGATTGGGATGAATTTGCTGAGGACTTTTCCTCTTACCTTGATGTGGTGGGAAAACAGAATGATAAGTAGGGATATACAGAAATGACAAATCATAGGGTACCCTGCCTTTATGCTAAAACCTTTATAATAACTCACTCTTATGAGAAAGGAGAAAGATATTAATCCTTCTTAATTGAATTTTTGCCCTTTATAAACACCAAGAGCACCCTTCCAACAGTACGACAGTGCAATGGAATTCCAAGGTGAGTTTCAGAGGAGACAGAGAGTATTCAGCCCACAGTAGGAAATCTGATTTTCTTTTCTGCATTGATGTGAGCTCAGAGATTCTGGTCTGTGTTATGCTTCAGGGAAGCTTCCTGCCTCTCCTTACCAAAGTCAGGAGCAAGTCAGCACAGGGTTCTAGCTTCCCGGACTTGCTCAGCAATGAACAGACCAGGGACTTAACTAACAAACTTTTTTTGTATGATTTCTGGAGCCTAGAGGCAAAAGGTTAGGTTTTCAGAAGGGTTGCTTACTCTGGGAGACAAGAGGAAGCACCTGCCTCTCCCAATGCCTCTATGGCTGGCAACCTTGGTGTTTACTATATCATAGACGCAGCATTTCAATCCCCAACTTCACATTTTTATGAGGGTTTCCTTGCCTGAATAGATATTCAGGCCTCTATGTGGAACTTTTAGCCCCCTTGTAATGACACAAACTTAGCCTAATAGCCTCATCTTAACCTGAACTCTTAACTTCAAATTAAATTGCATTCTGAGGTACAGGGCAGTAGAAGTTTGGGGTGTGAAACTGGGGGACAGGTGTGAGTCAAGTCACAAGAGAGGAGAAAAATTTATGAATAGTCTAGGGAGGTGGGACTCTGGAGGGAAATGAAATGGTCATGTAGAGAGAGTGGGACAAGGGGAGGCAGGAAGGAAAGAGAGAGGGAAGGAGAAAGGAATATTAGGCTCATTTCCATGACCCTGGCTTCACCTGAGCTCTAAAGCTGTCTCCCTCCCAGAGACTTCTAGGCCATCATTATTGGAGCTTTACCCAGACAATACAGATGGCACTCAGTATGTATGATATGAAATTATTTGTCAAACCTTCAAATGTGCCTAGGTCTTGTTTATCTAAGGGGACTGTGAATTCTATAAAGATATGGATGCTTCCTGGACCCTTCCTTGTGATGCTCAGTAAACATTAATGGAATAGCAAAGTGGTCACATCCCACTTTTAATAAAAAAATAACAGGTAATTTAGCTGATGCTAACTTCAAAAAGCTGACAAAGATACCTAATGCAAAGTTTCCTTCCCAGCCCTGTTTCTCTGATGCAGATTGGTCTCCCTTGGGGCACCTCATCTTCTCAGTTTATTGTGAATCCTTCCAGAGATCTTTTATGTATCTGCTGGCAAATGCATACAACTATTCTCTCCCTCTTGTTACATATGTAGTAGTCTGCTACCAAAATGCTGTTTTTTTCCCTCTCTCTTTCTGATTTACTTATTCCTTTTTTTCTTAGCAATCTTGGAAAGGTACATTTAAAGCTATGCAAAGAACTTTGATACTTCTTTCTTCAAGAAGAGAGAAGAGGTGGACACAAGTTCCCTTGTCTTTGATTGTGGGCTGCAATAACTGACTTAATCTTAACAAACACAGCATAGCAGAATTGATAGACTGCCATTCTAGGATTATATGACAAAATACCAAGACACCTTCACATTCCACCTTAGGTGTTTTCATAGCTTGGGGAGAAGCTCATTCTGTGAGAAGCCTGAGGCTTGCCCCTAACTATGTGTGTATATAAGCTGACCTTTTGGAACCTGCCCATAGAGTTATGAGAAACAGAAAGCCGGTCCCAGACCCTGCCTTGGTAGGTGAAAAGGGATACAGCCTGTCTATATATTCACTCTACCCTTTGGGAGAACCTGAAGTAAAACCATCTAGTAAAGTTGTCTCCATGATCCTACCTCTTGGAAACAGCAGGACAGTAAATACTTAGTGTTTTAAGCCAACACAGTGCACATCAAGAGATAAGACCTCAACAGTCCTTCCCAGTTTTCACTGTTCACATATATATATATGGACAAGCAAATGTAATATATATATTCCACTTGCTTGATATTGCATGGGTTATTTTAATAAGCCTCCTATTAATAGACATTTAGGTTAATTCCATGTTCTTCAAACAACAGCAGTGAAAAACTCATAAGTGGAAATATATAATTTTACCTGTGTGCATGTATTTATAGGATAAATTCTTAGCATGAGTTAGGGGCTTTAGTTGTGCATGGCTGTGTGTGTGTGTGTGTGTGTGTGTGTGTGTGTGTGTGTGTGTATGTATTTGACTGAATTCTTCCTGATTGTCCTGATTAATGCCAATTTCCACTCCCATCAACAGTAGATGAGAGGGTAGGTTTCTGCACAGCCTCACTGTTGCCTTGTCATTCTTAGAGAACTGAGTATTGAGTACAGACTTTCTATGCTTCCTATGCATCTCAGCCAAAATGATTGAAACCACCTCTGGCTTGTTTGAAATGGCAGAGAGAGTCTCTGCCCACAGCTAACAGATGCACATTCTCTGCAGTGAGGAGTAATGGCTACAGGGCAGCAATGTGAGGTAGCAGCAGCAGCAGCAGCAGCAGCAGCAGCAGCAGCAGCAGCAGCAGCAGCAGCATTCATGTATTGGAAAATACATGAAAATAAACCAGACCAAGCCAGATTTGCTTTTATTTCCTGTTCCGAGTAAGAAGGCAGTGCTTCAGGGTCTGACAGGCCTTTGCCATAGAGACACAAAGGGGAATGAGCAGTTCACAGGTGTCTGTGATCTGTGGTCTCATGGGAAGTACAGGGCAAGGCACTGCTGGCTGTCTCTGAATCTGCCTGAGCAGCTGGGCTTTCAGATGAGTCTCACCAGCTTCCAAACAGAGCAGTGCCTGGAGCTCAGGCAGCAAGAGGTGCTGTATCATGGTTGCAGGAGAGAAGATTGCCTATAAAGCCAGCTCCAAGTGATTGAAGTAGCAGGTGCCAACTCCCACCTGCTGGTTCTAGATGCTTTTGCCTTTTAGCCCTTTGAAAGGAGAGTATTCTCCTTCACAGAGCACACAGGCTTGTCTTCTTAGTTCTGAGAACTGCGGGTGGACGTGGAGTGTGGCAGCAAATCTTCGTTGTCTTTATTGACAACTAGATTGAATATAGAACTTCCCTGGAAACAAATCTGTTGGTTTGTCCATGAGAGCATTTCTAGAGAGGGTTAACCAAGAGGGAAAACTCACTCTGAATATAGCTGGCACCATCATCATGAGTCCCACACAGAATAATGGAGAAGTTGAGCTGCACGCCAGAATTCATCTTTCTCTGTTCCTTGTGTAAGACTCTGCTGAGCCTTAGCTACCAGGGATCCTCTGACAGTGAACCACACAGAGCAGGGGATTGATGCAAAAGCAAGAGGAATTTATTTTTCCAGCATGTTGGTTGGAGCCATCCTGCACTGGAAGGAGAGGCAGTGACCCTGGGCAGCCCATTTGGCGAGTTTTTATACAGTTTCTAGGGGCAGAACAGATCAGCAACTAGGCACAATATGAATGGTGGAACAGTGCGCCCTTTAAACTGATTGGTCTTTAGGGAATGAGATAGTAGGGGCTTAATCAGCCTCTGCCTTCTGGCCTGTGTGCTCTCTGATCTGTCTCTTCCAGGAGGGGAGGGGTGCCTGGTGGAATTTTCCAATGGTTCTGAGCTGACCTCTTCATTTGACTGCAGATACAAGGTGACCAGAGCTGCCTTGTGCTCTGCTACCATGTCTTCTGCACATGATGGACTATACTTTTGAGCTGTGAGGCAACACAAACCCTTCCCATGTTGAGCTGATTTTATTAGGTATTTTGTGATAACAATAAGAAACTATTGTAAGGAGGAAAAGGTGTTGGGGGTTTTAGGAATGGAATGCCCCCCAAAGTTTAGGGATGAAAATTAGGGGAGCCTATTTCACTGGCCACACCTTTGCCTGCATCCATGGAGGCTTGCTGCTTTCAGATGACTTCCCCAAGCCCTAAACTACTGCCTGCTGGGTTCCTGGCAAGCCTCTCAGCCACAAGATCTGCTGGACCCCTTTCCACTCCAACTTCCAGTTCCACACCTCTAACCACAACTCCAGACACTCACAGTCATCAGCAACTACCAGGTGAGATGCTCTATCCCCAATCCTCTGCATGATGGCTTCTCTGGGCAAAGCCAGCAGCTGCAAGCTCTGCTCTGCCCCTTCTGTACTTCATTTACTAGGCAATAATTCCACCTACACCCCTGGAGGGTTACTGCTGTCCAGGACAAACAGAGGCCTGCAACCATCAGGGACCACCAGGTCTACCTGCATTCTTGGAGGCCTGATGCTGCCAAGGAAAACTAGCAGCCTGAAGCTTTCAGGGGAAACCAGTTCTTCCTGCAATCCCAGATGCCTACTTCCATCAGGGATTACCAGGCCTGCCATCACTGGCAACAACCAAAAGCTAAAGGCCAGGGTAAGACACAATCAACAAAAGCCAGGGCAATATAGTACCACCAGAACACAGCTATCCTACTATAGCAAGAACTGAATGTCCTAACACATCTTAATCACAAAAGAATGACCTTAAATCTAATCTTATGAAGATGATAGAGGCCTTTAAAGAGGAAATGAATAAATGTCTTAAGGAAATGCAGGAAAATACATTCAAACAAGTAGAGGCCCTTAAAGAGGAAACAAATGAATATAAAGAAATGCAAGAAAATATAATCAAACAGGTGAAAGAAATGAATAAAACTGTTCACGACCTAAAAATAGAAAAGAAACAATAAAATAAAACACAATCTGAGGCAATCCTGGAGCTAGAAAATCTAGGAAACCTAGAACAAGAACTAAGGACACAAATATCACCAACAGAATGCAAGAGATAGAAGAAAGAATCTCAGGCATAGAAGGTACCATAGAAGAAATTGCAACATCAGTAAAATAAAATGCCAAAGCTAAAAAGTTTCTAGCACAAAACATGCAGGAAATTTGGAATGTCGTGAAAAGACCAAACCTAAGAATAATAGGAATAAAAGAAGACTCTCAACTCAAAAGGCCCAGAAAATATCTTCAACAAAATCATAGAAGAAAATTTCCCTAACCTAAAGAAACAAATGCCTATAAATGTACAAGGAGCTTACACAATATGAAACAGAGTAGATCAAAAAAAGAAAACTTCCCACCACATAATAATTAAGACGCTAAATGTACAGAACAAAGAAAGAATATTAAAAGTCATAAGGGATAATGGCCAAGTATCATATAAAGGCAGAACTATTAAAATTACTGCAAACTTCCCAAGAGACTTTAAGAGCCAGAATGGCCTGGGCAGATGTCTCACAGTCTCTAAAAGATCACAGATGCCCAGTCCAGGTGTCTATACTCAGCAAAAATTTCAATCACCATAGAGGGAGAAAACAAGATAGTCCATGACAAAACCAAATTGAAACAATATCTTTCCACTATTCTAGCCCTACAACAGATACTAGAAGAAAAACTCCAACACAAGGAGGTTAAACACACCCAAGAAAACACAAATAGATAATTCCAAACCAGGAAACCCAAAAGCAGAGAATCATGCACACACACACACACACACACACACACACAGCACCTCCACTCAACATCAAAATAACAACTAACAGTCCTTGGTCATTAATATCTCTAAACATCAATGGTCTCAATTCTCCAATAAAAGGACACAGACTAACAGAGTGGATGTATACAAAAGATCCATCATTCTGCTGCATATAAGAAACATACCTCAGCAAAAAAATAGACATTACCTCAGAGTAAAAAGCTGAAAAAGGTTTCCAAGAATATGGACCAAAGAAACAAGCTGGAGTAGCCACTATAATATCTAATAAAATAGACTTTCAGCCAAAAGTAATTAAAAGAGATACAGAAGGACATTTCATACTCATTAAAGGAAAAATCCACCAAGATAATGTCTCAATTCTGAACATCTATGCCCCAAATGAAAATGCAGTTTTATTTGTAAAAGAAATATTGCTAAATCTTAAATCATACATTGAACCCCATACATTAATAGTGGGAGACTTCAATATCTCACTCTCATGAATTGACAGGTCATTGAGACAGAAAGTAAAGAGAAATAATGAAACAGAGGTTATGAATCAAATAGAACTAACAGATATCTACAGACCATTTCACCCAAACATGAAAGATTATACCTGCTCCTGGGCCCTCATGGAATCCTCTCCAAAACTGACCATATACTTTGTCACAAATCAAGCTTCAACTGATACAAGGAAATTAAAATAACCCCTTGTATGCTGTCTTAGTCAGGGTTTCTATTCCTGCACAAACATTATGACCAAGATGCAAGTTGGGGAGGAAAGGGTTTATTGAGCTTGCATTTCCATGCTGCTGTTCATCACCAAAGGAAGTCAGGACTGGAACTCAAGCAGGTCAGGAAGCAGGAGCTGATGCAAAGGCCATGGAGGGATGTAACTTACTGGCTTGCTTCTCCTGGCTTGCTCAGCGGGCTTTCTTATAGAGCCCAAGACTACTAGCCCACAGATGGTGTCACCCACAAGGGGCCCTCCCCTCTTTATCACTAATTGAGAAAATGCCTTAGAGCTGGATCTCATGGAGGCATTTTCTCAACTGAAACTCCTTTCTCTGTGATAACTTCAGCTTGTGTCAAGTTGACGCAAAACCAGCCAGTACATATGCTGTAGTGGTTTAAATATGCTTGGCCCAGGGAGTGGCCTTGTTGGAGGAAGTTTGTCACTGTGGGATTGGGCTTTGAGACCATCCTCCTAACTTCCTGAAAGACAGCCTGTCCCGGCTTCCTTTGGATTAAGATGTAGAACTCTCAACTCCTCCAGAACCATGTCTATCTGCACATTGCCATGATTTCTGCCCTGATGATAATGGACTGAACTTCTAAAAGTGTAAGCCAGCCCCAATTAAATTGTGTTCTTTATAAGAGTTGTCTTGGTCATGGTATCTCTTTATAGCAATGGAAACCCTAAATAATACATATCATATCAGATCACAAAGGATTAAAACTGGACTTCAACAACAGAAACAACAGAAAGCCCTATATACTCATGGAAACTGAACAATTCTCTACTCAGTCATCACTTGGTCATGGAAGAAATGAAAGGAATTCAAAACTTTCTAGAAATCAATGAAAATGAAAGCAGAACATACCCAAAATTATGGGATACAATGAAAATAGTTCTAAGTTCATAGCACTAAGTACCTTCATAAAGAAATTGGAGAGTTCTCATACTAACAACATAACAGCACACCTAAAAGCTCTAGAAAAAGCAGCAAAAGTACCCAGGTAGAGTAGACAGTGGGAAGTAATCAAACTCAGGGCTAAAAATCAATCAATTATGAACAAAGAGAACAATACAAAGAATCAACAAAAACAAGAGCTGGTTCTTTGGGAAAATCAACAAGATAGATAAACTCATAGCTGAACTAACTAAAAGGCAGAGAGACAGTGTCCAATTAACAAAATCAGAAATGTAAGAGAAGACATAGCAACAGATACTAAGGAAATTCAAAGAATCATTAGGTCTTACTTCAAAAGCCTGTACTCCATACAATTGGAAAATCTAAACAAGATTTTCTTTAAAGATTTATTTATTTCATGTATGTGAGTATACTGTCTCTCTTCAGACACCCCAGAAGAGGGCATCAGATCCCATTACAGATAGATAAAATCTAATAGAGCAGTAAATGGTAGCCTTGAACTCATTGGTACAGACAACAACATTCTGAATAGAACAGCAAAGGCTCAGGCACTAAGACCAACAATTAACAAATGGAACCTCATGAAACTGAAAAACTTCTGTAAGGCAAAGGACACCATCAATAGGACAAAACGGCAGCTTATGGAATGAGAAAAGATCTTCAACAACCCTATATCTGACAGAGGGCTAATATCAAAAATATATAAAGAACTCAAGAAGTTAGACACAAGCAAGCCAAATAACCTAATTAAAAATGGAATATAGAGCTAAACAGAGAATTCTCAATGGAGAACTCTCTAATGACTGAGAAACACTTAAAGAAATGTTCACCATCCTTGGTCATTAGAGAAATTCAAATCAAAACAATTTTGAGACTCCACCTCACACCCATTAGAATGGCTAAGATCCAAAACTCAAGGGATCGCACGTGCTGGCAAGGATGTGGACCAAGGGGAACCCTCCTCCATTGCTCATAGGGGTGCAAACTTGCACACCACTCTGAAAATCAATTTGGTGGTTTCTCAGAATGTTGGGAATAGTTCTACCTGAAGATCCAGCTATACCACTCCTAGGCATATACCCAAAAGATGCTCACCATTCCATGAGGATTCAACTATGTTCATAGTAGCTAGAAACTGGAATCAACCTAGATGTCCCTCAACTGAAGAATGGATAAAGAAAATGTGGTTCATTCACACAATGGAATACTACTCAGCTATTAAAAACAAGGACATTATGAATTTTGCAGGCAAATGAATGGGCCTAGAAAATATCATTCTGGGTTAGGTAGGTAACTCAGACACAGAAAGACATGCATGGTATGTACTTACTTATAAATGAATATTCATGAATATGAATAAATCGTAAAGTACAGGATAACCATATTATAATCCATAGACCCAAAGAACCCAATTAACAAGGAGGGCCCAAGGGAGGCTGGTTGAATCTTTCTCAGAAGGGGAAATAAAACAGGTATAGAAGCTGGATGGGAGGGAGGGAATAGGGTGGGAGAGGGAATGGGGAAGGGATTGGGACATCAGGCATAGGGAGAACAGGGGAGAGAGTATGGGGAAATCAGCAGTGGGCCCAGTGAATGCCCCTTTAGGAAGTGCCAGAGACCTGGGAAGAGGGAAGGTGCCAGGGTGGTTATGGGGATGACTCTAGCTGAAACCCCTAGCAGTGGTTGATATAGATCCTGAAGTGGCCACTTCCTGTAGCCAGGCAGAACTCTTCGTGCAGGGATAAGGACAGCAACTCACTCACAAAGCCTTCAACCTAAAATTTGTCCTATCTACAAGATGTGTAAGGACAAAGATAGAGTAGAAATGGAGGCAATGGCCAACCAACGACTGGCCAAAATTGAGACCCATCCCATGGGCAAGAACCAATCCTTGACACTATTAATGATGCTCTGTTATGCTTCAGACAGGATCCTAGTATAACTCTCCTCCAAGAGGCTCCACTCAACAACTGACTGAAACACAAGCAGAGGCTTAGAGCCAAACATTGGATAGAGCTAGGAGAGTCTTGTGGAAGAGTCAAGGAAAGGATTGGGGGACTTGACAAGGATAGGAACTCCACAGGAAGATCAACAGAATCAAATAACCTGGACCCTTGGGGGCTCGCAGAGATCAAACCACCAAACAAAGAGCAAGCATAGACTGGATCTAGCTCCCCTCCCCCCACATATGTAGCAGATGTACAGCTTGGTCTTCATGCAGGTCCCAAACAACTGGAGCATGGGCTGTCCCTGACTTTGTTGCCTGCTTATGGATCCCATTCCATAAGGGCCACCTTATCTAGCCTCAGTGAGAGAGGATGAAACTAGTTCTTCAGTGACTGATGTGTAGGGGTGGAGGAGTGGGGATGGGGTTTGGGAGTAGGGTGGGAGAGTGGAGGTGATACTCAGGGGAGCTCTCCCTTCTCAAAGGGAAGGGGAGAAAGGGGAAGATCTGTGAGAGAGGGAATTGGGAGGAGAGGGGGCCTGATATTGAGGTGTAAATTGAATAAGTAAATTAATTTATATATGAAAAAAGAAAATTAGAAAACAGTTGCTAAGGAAATGGTATTCTGTACCTGTTTGATTTTTATACCCAACTGCATAAGAATTTTTTGCACAAGGCTTCATGTACTCACTTGCTCACTATTTTCTGAATGACTGAGTGTGGTGATTTTGCTAGCTGTAAATCTCCAATTTCCTTGAATAGGATTCCTAGAAATGCCAAAGCTATTGCTCTAGTGACAGATTCTGGCATCATCCCACATGCTGATGATTCTGCAGACATGAAGACTCTAAGACCTATGACATCATAGATTATGGCTCTCAAAGGAAGGCTTAAGAGATCAGGCAACATGTTAGGATCAGTGTAGGCAGCCCAACAATATATGAATGAAGTCAAAGGCACGTGGAAGCTGGAGATGTCCAGGATGTGGAACATCTATACGGAAAAAGCTCTGGCAGTGACTGGCAGTGAGTAGGGACAGCCCAAGAAAGAGACTCTGTAAGTTACAATTGGGAAGACCATAGGAGCAGAGCTATCTCAGCTCTTTAAATCTTAGCACAGTAGCCAATGTTGACCACCAAGCTACAGGCTTGAGGGCTGTTCTGAATTTTGATCCTGCTTTCTTCCTAATCCTCCTTTCTAAGCCACTATTTTTCCTCCCACAGTATATTTTGAATATTTATCATTTTTATGGCATAGAATGTTGAGTCTCAGAAGAGACTTTAAGCTAGGAATGTTGCACAGTGTTGAGTTGTTAAGAATTTGTGAACTCTTTTGAATGGGTGGATTGAATGCACTTTGCATTATGAAATGAACCTGAACCTTTGGGGCCCAGGGACTGAATGGTATATTTATAATTTGGAGATAAAACACTTCCCCCAAATGTGGCTAGATTTGGTTGGCAAATTCAAAGTGGGGAGGAATCTTCAAGAGGGAGGCCTAGCTAGAGCTAGGTCACTGAGTCAGGGGGTGTTCTTAGGGACATCTTGTTCACTGTCTCTTCCCAACGCTCTGAGTCCTGACTGCTGTGGGGTGGAAAGCCTGTGCATCATATTCCTGCCACCATGATCTTTGGTCTAGGGTCATGCAAGGAAGCAAACCATGGATCAGAATCTTTGAAGCTATGAGCCCAAAGAATTGTTTCTTCCCATGAATTGTCTTGTCAGGTGTCTTGTCATAGGAATGAAAACTCTCACCAACATGGAGGCTCTGCTCTTGTCATCTGAGTGGACCTGTCCCTTTATTGAGGAAACTGAGCATTATCTATAGCCACGTTGACTTTGTGTGTGATTGTGTTTATTTGTTTTCTGTTACTTCATGTTGAATGTCCCTAATCTGAAAATACCAAATGCTTCTCAGTATGGAATATTAGATAGCCTATATGAAACTACAATTGAAATTCTATACTATGAAACTTAGTTTCGTATGTAAAGATGACTAACAATGTTATATATAATTGTCACCTACTATCTGGATAAGACCCATATAAATCATGAATGAATTTTGGGTAATAAACTCAATGTACATGCAAATATTCCAAAGCACCAAAAAACCTAAAAACTAATACACCATGTTTCCAAGTGCCATAAAAGAGACACTCAGTCTGTTTAACAGAGTTCTTGAGTCTGAATAATTTACAGAAAATAAAGTTTTATTTTGGC
The DNA here is from genome assembly GCA_028551405.1 of Uromys caudimaculatus. Classification (NCBI taxonomy): domain Eukaryota; kingdom Metazoa; phylum Chordata; class Mammalia; order Rodentia; family Muridae; genus Uromys; species Uromys caudimaculatus. The sequence goes on from CM052708.1 coordinate 47,219,816, forward strand.
TTGTGAGTTTGGAAGCTGGAAAGATTGACTGCCCTTAGCTGATAAGTTTCTGATGGGCATCTCATAGCTTAAGTATGAGAGAGGGGGGGAGGGAGGGAGGGAGGGAGGAAGAGAGAGAGAGAGAGAGAGAGAGAGAGAGAGAGAGAGAGCAGATCCCCTTGGTAGCTAACCCAGTCCCTGAAGATAACAGCCCACATATGAAGGCAGAGTCCTCCTGAGCAAAACGCCCTTTACAGCCCCACCAGCTCAGCAGCAGCACAGTCGGACCATGCTACAACTCGACTTTTCATGGACACAGACCACATTCAAATTTTAGCAGGGTGGGATCCTTTTTGTGGATTGAATTGTGTTTTTAAAACAATATGTTGAAAAGTCCAAGTTCTGGGTATCCATGAATGAGGCCTTATTTGGAAATAGAGTCTTTATAAATGTGATCAGTTTCGGGGGAGGTCATATTGGATTGTGGTGGGACTCTTTCAAAGTGAGAGAGGTCTGGAGACAGAGACACACAAAGGGTGGAGATTCACATGAAGATGGAGATGAGAATGATGTAACTCTGAACCAAAAAGTAATGAAGACTGCTGGGTGGGGGCTTGAGTGGGGAGGAAGAAAAAGGAGGGCTCATTAGAAGACCAAACATTAGAAAAGTTCTCCCTCAGCGAATTCTGTGCTCCCAAATTGAGGGAGTGCATTTCTGTGTTTTAAAGTCACTCTGCTTGTGGTACTTTGTTAGTGTAGTCACAGGGCACTCAACTAGAATTCCAAGCATCTGGGGTTCAGCATTCTGCAGAACTGGATGAATGAGGCCACAGCTACTTCTATCTCCTGTGCGTGTGTGGTTACGGAGCCCCTGCATCTAGCCAGAAACTGCCCCCCAAAGAGGACAGGCTTGTTGGCAAGAAGGAGGCACTCTTCTTCCTTACTCTTTTCCATGTTGGAAATTCTTCCCACATTTCTCAGGAAAATTTATGTTTCTTGGATTCCAAGTCTTAAGAAATATGAGTGGAAAATGCAGGCAATAGTTTCTCATGAGATTTAATGCTTAGAGTATAGATACTGATCTTGTAAATTTAAAGGGATCTACTAAAACAAACAAACAAACAAAAAAACCAGGACACAATATACACAGGAAGAGAGTCCAAGGTCATGAGGTCTATGTAGGAGAAGCTGGAGCAGCAGATACACCTAGACAATCTCCCCTGTTAGCAAGGCTACACTGAAGTTCATGTCCATGGTCTGACTGTTGTTATGGGCGGTCAGTCCTTAATAAAATTAATGACACATGTACCAAGATTATGGTCCCTTTTGATCGTCTTCCAAGAAACACCAAGTTTGGAAGCAAGAGAAATCCTTTGTGTTGCAACATGACACAGTTCTGAGACATTGAATATCTTGTTAGGGAACCCAAATGTCAGGATCTTAGGGACACTACAGTGACTCATTATAAAGAGCTCCTGGACCACAGTTTAATCCACATGCTCCAATAAAGTTTCCTTTTGGGGTCTGAAAAAGGGGCTATGCAGAGATCACACCACCTTGTCTAAGCTGGAACCCAGCTCTGTTCTCAGTTAGTTAGATGACTGCTATCTTGCCTCCCCTGGTTTTTCCTGTCCCCATTCCTGTGTGCTCACAGGCTGTGTGCTCTAGTGTGTTTCTTCCCACTCTCCCTTCAACACTGTAATAGCTCTGCACTACGTCACATTTCTCAGAGGAAACATCCTGTGACCGACTTCATCTTTGTTTCTTTTTTAAAAACGGACACACAATTTCTCATATTCACGGTATGCAGTGTGTGATACACGCATACCTTTTATAACCACAGCACAGGGGTAACTAGCAGGTCTGCTTTTACATTTATCACTCTGTCAGTGGGCCTTGGGGTTATCCCCTTTGTATTCTGGGAGTATGACATTTAGTGGGAGTTTTGCTTGCTGGAGTGTGGGCTGATTTCCTGAGTTCATTACTTTGCTGAATCCTCATCACCACCGAACAAAGAATGCTTTATTATCCTGATTCACAAGAGAAAGCCACGGCCCAGAGAAACATGTATGGAAAGAAAGGCGACAAATCAAGGGAAGGGACATTGGGATGATCATGTAGAGTGACTGACCACATCAGAACCTTCCTCTTCCTCTTCTCTATGTGCATTTCCTGCCAGCTTTACAGGAGAAGCTGCCACCTGGGGAGGGTTCTGGCACAGTCATGTTTATAGTTCATTGTCAACTTGACAGAGTCTAGAATCACCTGGGGATGGGTTTTGGGGCTTGTCTATGAGAGGTTATCTTAATTACATTAATTGACATGGAAGAAGACCCACTCTAATTGTGGGTAGGTCCATAGGTAGAGGTAAGGAATCCTGGACTCCATAAAAGAGAGCTGAGCACCAGCATGCATACATTTATTATTCTATTCTGACTGAGGACATAATGCAATCAGCTTCTTCAAGGTCTAGATGCCTGGATGTCCCCACCATGATGGTGTGCAACCTGGAACTGTGAGATAAAGTAAATGCTAAGCCAAGGAAAAAAGCTAAGACAAGGACCCAGAGGAAAGCTGCAGTTACAGGCAACACTGGTTGTTTAGATGCTGCAGGCTGGCTTCAGCACCGAGAGGAAATGTGGCATGAAGCACAGGTTGGTGTAGGGAGAAATCACACAACATAGCAGAACTTCATATGTTTTTGTGTGATGTGTCAGGCCTGCATTAAAGAGGTGACTAAGATGTGGCCACTTCTTACAGTGTGGAGAGAGACATCACTGTACCAACCATCCTAGCACCAGTATGTATAGCTAGAGGGTCTGGTGGCATCCGTGGAATCACCAGTGAGGGTTAGCTCTGGATTGTCTACTCCTTTCTGCTTTGTGTTTCCAGGTTACATGATGAAAATAAGACCATGTTCACACTCTCACTTAGAAGGAATCCTTGATGCTGCCAATGAGAATTTGCAGCAGATGGCCCTGGTACTTAAAATACAGTGGACTCTTCATTTGTCCAGAGTCGATCTTTCTGGGAGAAAGCTTTTTCCTATCATGGGCTGAAACATGTTCCTTACCCATCGCCATTTCCCATCTCACCTTCCAATTCATACGTGGAAGCTAAATTCTCAATATGACAGGGTCTGGAGACACAATTTTTAGGTGGCTTGAGGTCAAACGAGCTCATTAATGAGGCCCTAAATAATGAGATTGGCACTGTTAACATATACACACATTCACTCACACACACACACACACACACACACACACACACACACACACACACACACACACACACCCCACATAAGACAAAGGGAATTGGTAGCTTTTTGCAAGCCAAATGGGAAGCCCATCGTAGACCTTGGCCCTGCCAGTACTTGCTGGATTTGTAGCTTCCGGGACTGTGAGATCACACATCTCTGTGGGATGAAAACCCAGATCCATATCTTTTTGAAATGATGATAGCTGAAGCTAACTAATGCAGCCTCCTTGGCCCACCAGCATATAGATGTGCTTTGCCTTAACAATTGTTAATATGGAGCAATTTATATGTTTAGTTATGTATGGCCCTTTCAGAGGATTTCTCAAAGAGACATGATGTGTGCCCTGAAGTGCTGACAGAAAGAACTCTTGCCAATTGTCAGACTGCTTCCCTCATCTGCTTGCTGCACAGCCCTGGTCACACTGTATAGCATCTTTTTACACATCTTCTGTATTCATAACCTCTGTGTACAGATATGGGCAAGAGTACATATATGAATAATAGAACTGTGCATGTGTGTATGCCTGTATACATGTGAATTTAGGAATGTACAGGTGTATATTGACACGTATATACAGACATGTGCATATATGGGTATTTTTATGTGTATGTATGTATATGTAGATATGTACAATCATACAGAGGTGTGTTAATGTTCATATATATGTAGAAGTATATGTACATATAAATATGTATGTAGATGTAGATGTGAATATATGTATAGGGATATGTGTATGCATATATATATGTTGGTGTATGTATATAATTATGCACAAATGTGCATGTATGTATATTGTGTAGTGTGTCTGTATACATACATACACATACACACACACATACATATATATATATTTAGATGTGTGTGTGTAATGTTTGTAGGGGGTATATATTGCATTTGTGTTTATATCCTATTGCTTTAGGTAAACACTCATAGCCACAACATCACAGTTGGAAACCCTCTCCAAGGGTGACAGATTCCACCTCTGTGGAGTGAGCTTCATGCAGAGAAATCCTCTAAGATCCTGCTCACAGTCTGTGTTCTGCTCCCCCCCTTGTTCTGTTCCCTCACTCTGAGGTGGACAGGTGATAGAGAAGACTAGTTTTATCTTCTGTCTCCTAGCAACTATCCTTTGCAGGTGAGAAGAAGGTCCAGAGATCATAGGTCAGGTGGGAAGCCCAAATCCTCAGGGCTAGTTAGATCCTTCTTGTGCTTGTATAACAGAGGGGGTGGGGGCAGCTCTCATTATTTAGTTGTGTAATTCGTGTTGACAGACTGGACGAGGATGTTTCATCAAGCAGTCACACAAAGGAGCCTGACTTGTTCCAAAACACAAAGGCGACAGGCAGCATAAATTAATGCGCACATGTGCTCCTGCACCAAGCTCTTGCTAACCATATATACACTGCACAGGGGAGGCTGGGGCATCACTTTCTCCTTCTGAGATGGGAGTTGCTTTTGGTCTTATTTCCTGGCAAAGCAGAGGGAGCTCAAGCAAGAAGCAACCATCCCACTAAGAATCCCTTGGGGTCTTGGCCTTGTCTCTCACACAATTAGGACAATCTTATTTCACCTGTCCCTAGTGAGAGTAGGCTCCTGACAAGTCATCTCTGTCTCTCTGCTGCCTTTGATGTTCACTGTAAGTAGATGTCACCTAGGTGAAGATCAAAGGTAGCCTTGGAGGAAAAACAATGTCACAAAAGGCTGCTGCTCTCCCCTGTGAGGCTGGGAGGACAGGTGGGAAATGAAAGGGGCTGTCCTCTTGCCTGCTTTGTCAGAGTGGAAGGAGAGACCTTTGCTTTATGCTCTCCTGCCCTCTAGCCCCACCCCCTTGCTTGCCCTGCCCTTACATTTTCCTATATGCTCCTTAAAGGAAGATTTTCTGGGAGGTTGAGTGATCGTGTGCAGAGGACTAACCTCAGCAGATACAAATAAGTCAGGAATTCTTATACAGCTTATATATAAATTTCAACCTGAAGGGAATCTGTACTGCAAGCTACAGGCAGATGTGATGAACCATTACGGGCAAACTTAAAGTTAGTCTGTTTTAGAACAACATAAACCACCCTCCCTCCCTTCCTTCTGACTTTCCTTTCTTTTTAACTTAACCATGAGAGTACATTTGTTCTTTATACAGGAGAAACAGGAAAACAGAGAATGCTCTAGGAAAAGATAATATTTTTTTATATTTAGAGATATATTTAGTGTCTCACAAAAGAATAAATAAACATTTTGCACATGTGCTGAAATAGCCTATTCAGTCGGCTTGATGCTTCTTATTTGGTGAATGCTGCAGAGAATGTGACATAGGTTACACCTCCCAGGTCCTAGACCTGGGGGCCACATTCTTTCCACAGGGCCTTTGGGACACATAGCCAAACAGAATCAGGGTTTTCCTCTGAGCGTTCCCATTGTGTTAGAAAAAATATTCCTAGAAAGGTCATTATGGAATAGCATGACATGTGCTAACATTAAGCAATGTGCGAGCACTATAGAACTTGGGGAGGGAGGAATCATTGGTTGAGTAGATCTGAATATCTGGTCAACTTAAGACCACTGAGGTAATTTAGAACATCTTCCTTCTTAGACTACATTCCAGACACAAGAGACTCATTCCCATTTTGAGAGGCTGACAAGGATTTTGTGGGTGGATTTGCAGAATGGGGACTCCAGCACTACTTTCAGCTGCTTGAGGCAGTGATGTAGGCGGAGACATTTTATTTTCTCCCTACAGAAGTCTTGGTTTGCTTGCCCTCTGTCTCCTAAGTCTATAGTCTTCCGTCTGCTTGGGTGGGAGTGGATATGTCTGGCAGCCCTGGGATAGAAGCATTTTTAGTACAATAGGAGTCTGACATCTTTGTGATCCCACAGATTTTTCTTAAAGCCCCCATAAGTCTTTGTATGGGTTCAGCTTGATGCCAACTCTGGAGGAGGGATATGGATTGGCTGTTGGGTGGGTAGTTTCATATTGTAGCAGAAAACATATTGGAGGTAACATTCAAGACAATGAAATGATAGGTACATTTTGAGTGAATGGGAAGCACTCCAAGAAGAGAAGTATGTGTGGAAGGGTTCTTGAGGAGACTGCTCTTAAGAAAAGTAGGAAGAGAGGTCATTCCCATTAAGTGGGATGTGAGAGGCTCTGAGGGCTCAGTGGTGATGACCTTAGGCAAAATGCCTAACAGTGAGAAGACAGAATCTGAAGAGACCACCTCCAGTAGACAGACATAACCCACCATGGAGAGACGGGGCCACACAATCATCTTCAAAATTTTTGACCCAGAATTGTTTCTGTCTAAAAGAAATGAAGGGAGAAAAATGGAGCAGACTGAAGGAAAAGCCATACAGTGATCGGCCCAACTTGGGATCCATCCCATGCGCAGGTACCAAACCTAACACTATTACTGATGCCATGTTGTGCTTTTAAACAGGAGCCTGGCTCCTCTGAGAGGCTCTACCAGCAGGCGACTGAGGCAGATGCAGATACTGACAGCCAACCATTGGGTTGAAGTCAGAGACCTCTATGGAATAGTTAGGAGAAGGACTGAAGGAGGTGAAGGGGATGGCAACCCATAGGAAGAATAGGAGCATCAATTGACTCAGACTTCTTAGAGCTCCCAGAGACAAAGCCACCCTCCAAAGAGCATACCTGGGTTGGTCTGTAGCCCCCAGCACATATGTAGCAGAGGACTGTCTTCTCTGGCCTCAGTGGGAGAGGAGGTGTCTAATCCTGTAGAGACTTGATGCCTTGAAGTTTATTCTGGTATTCTAGGGCACTTACAGGCAAAACGCAGACCACAGCTCCTGTTCTACAGTTGACCTTGAAGCCATAATTGATGCTTTCTATCCCTGTACTTGGTCTCCCATTCTAGTTTCCTGGTGTCATGGACAGACAATATAAGTTGCATTAGGTGACTTGTTGTTTGGGGATCAGATTTTGATCCTCAAGGCACCTGAGACCCTAATTACCATTCTATACTTTGGATGTGAATTTACTATTAAAACTGGGCATGTGAGCAACAAGAGATGCCCCAGAGGATCAGTGTGTTTGCAGAGACATATTCCCTGCCCTGATGTCCAGCAGCAGCTGATATATTGGAATGATTCCTTACCCATTCTGCTGGCATTCTGTGATTAGCCAGAAGTGTCTTTGTACATATAGCAGCTTAATTTTCAACATAATCTCGATCAGACTTTGTCTTAGTTAGGGGTTTACTGCTATGAACAGACACCATGACCAAGGCAACTCTTATAATGATAACATTTAATTGGGACTGGCTTACAGGTTCAGAGGTTCAGTCCATTATCATCAAGGCGGGAGCATGGCAGCATCCAGGCGGGCATGGTGCAGGAGAAGCTGCTAATTCTACATCTTCATCTGAAGGCTGCTAGCAGAATACTGACTTCCAGGCAGCTAGGATGAAGGTCTTATAGCCCACACCCACGGTGACACATCTACTCCAACAAAGCCACACCTACTCCAACAAGGCCACACCTACTCCAACAGGCCCACACCTTCTAATAGTGCCATTCTCTAGGCCAAGCATATGCAAACCATCAAAGACTTAATGAGATACAGAATATAAAAAACCAGAAAGCCTAAGACTGTAGGTTTGGTAGCATGTCTGATTATAGTTATTTGGTATAGTTTCCTTACTTAATACTTTGTATGTATAGGGAATATGAGACCATATAATGCTTGTTCTTTTAGGATCTCTCCTGTGTACAGAAGATAGTGACATCTTCAAGTTGGCACACTTCACTTATTTAAATTACGTTTACTGTGCAGCCCTGGCTCACCTTGAACTCATAGAGTTCTGCCTTCATCTGTCTCCCAAGTGAGGCAATTAAAGGCATCTACTACCATGCCTTGCTTCTTCCAGAAGCCATCTTATCACTCTGAAGGACTGTGATTTCTAAAGACATGGCAGGTGACAGGACCAGTGGATTCTATTACCAGTACATCACTTCCCCCATCCCCGTTATTTGGGTCCTTTGGTCTAATACAATGTCTGTTACAATTTTATTTCAGGTGATGAAATCCTCCCGAAGTCTATAGACAATTGCATTGACCAAGATCCTAGGAATAGAAATATCAAGTTTGTACTTGCCATATGTGTTGATATTTGTCAAATGGAATCATTACACCTTCTGGGTGAAAGGTGCCTAGAGCAGTCAACTTGTTGTCAAGCACTTAGTTTATACTGGCAAAAGCCAAATATGGAGCTCAACCTTAGTTCTGTCGCTGGCCAGTTGAAAATACAACAGCATAATACAATAATAGCAAATACAATAGTAGCTGTACCAAGATTAGCCTCAGCCAGTAGAAGTCCACCCTGATGGGCCCATATTCTTTCCTTCCTGGCCCTTTGTATGTCCTTTGTAGTAGTAACACTACATTTGTTCACAACACATACTGGCTGGTGACAAAATCTTTCCACCTATCTGCTTGACTTAGAGTTGTTATTTAGTGGCTATACCATGATGCAGGATCACCACACTCCATATCTATCCCCATAGGACCATTCTGCTAAGCATTCCTTGAACCAATATTTAAATCTTTCTTTGTCTAAGGATCAACTAGCTTTATTGAAATTTACTCTAAGAACAGGAATGATTGTACTCTGGGCTACTTCTCTTTCCAAGGTAGAAGATCTGATTCTTCAGACAAGTGGTGTCAGTTGGGACAATATATCACTGCTATCATTCAGGGATTTCTAATAAGGAACAGTAGTGAAACACCAACTCATTTTTAATTCGTGACAACACACCAAAGGGACCAATCCACAGACCAAGCTCAAACTGTTCTTTGATGTGCTTGGCGTTAAGGAACAATAGGTGTGAGCCATGAGAGGAGACAGAGAAGCAACAATGTTAAGCAACATGGGTGTGAGAGAACATACTCACGTAATTTTCCTGTGTCTCTGGTCCTATTCATGCCCAGTCTCAGACATGCCACATACAGTTTACAAGGAATATTTGCTGGTTCAGCCTGACTTTATGGATAGGTGAGGGTAGCAGAATTCAGCTTTTGATGGACATCTCTGGCTGCCACTTGATGCCTTGTTCAGATGGTTTGTATTTACTATAGCCTCATGTCCAACCAAGTCCTGATTTGAAATGGAACATACTCCTGTAGCAGATGGCATGGCCTTCCTCCAAAATGCTAATGGCTTGCATTGTGACTATGTATTCACTGTACTTGATGTCTTTTCCCAACCCAGAAACCTCTAATACCATAAGGTCTGCCAGGTTGTGTGGCCAAGGAAGAAGTCTGTTTCTGTTTCAGCTCAAACTTTCCATAGAGGTCTTTCATAGGAAGTTGGCAGCCTCTCATGTCACCTGTTCGATGAGTCAGAGAACCTTTTCTAAGCATAGAATATGATGCTTCTAGGGCCTAGAGCCTAGAGCTTAGAGAGCTTAGCAATTTTTTCCTTGTTGTGGGAGTTGTGAAATGTGTCGATTGTCATCTATTTGGCGGGGAAGGAGATGCTTTGTTACGGTCGGATCATTGGATCCTAAAAATATCATAGATATGGAAAGCCTTGAGTTTTCCCAGGAGCATCCTCTACCCACCAAATATATATGCTCATAGCTTACCATTGGTTCTTGCTTGTGTGGTCTAATTAGCTTGACATCTCTAAAATAGTAACTCATATGAACACCTATAGCTACGGGAGCTTTAGGTCTTCCCCTGCCACTTTCAAAAAATCACTTTACACTCTTGTACATTTATATTATGAATTAAGTCATTTTCACGCCCTCTCCTATTTCCCTCCCTTCCTTTTATTCCTAACACTGGTACCCTTCTCAGCAAGTGGCCACCTACTTTTGTGTCTCTTTTTCCGTGGAGTTTAATTAGAATTATATGCCCATGTGGTGGTAGAAAATTATTCAGTGAAACAGGGCTACTTATCTGTGACTATATAGGATTGAAGAAGGTACCATTTGTCACCCAAGAAGTATTAGTCGCAAAAAGTTCATCATTTGTGATGAAATGTTGATGGGTCCAATCTTGTGTGAGTCTTGTACAGATAACCAGGGCAGCAGTGAGATCATGAAAGTAATGGCCATGTGTAATGATTTGAAAGAAAGTGGCCTTCATAGGCTCACAAGGTTGGCGTAAATGCAGTATTGTTGGATGAAATAGAGGTGGGCTTTGATGTCTCAGATGTTCAAGCCACACTCAGTTCTGCATTCTCTTCCTGTTGTCTGCCAATCCAGATATAGAGCTCTCAGCTACCTCTCCAGTGTCATTTCTGCTTGCATGCCACCAACCTTCCTGCCATGACAATAATGAACTAAACCTCTGAACTACAAGCTAGATCCAATGAAATGCTTTCCTTTATGAGAGTTGTAGTGATCATGCTGTCTCTTCACAGCCATAGAAATCCTAACTAAGATACCACGCTATGTCTGTAATACATCTTTTTACTTCATATCTCCCCATCTTCAGACCTCACATTATATTAGTCCCCTTTTCCAAAAAGTCCCTTGAGTCTTGGAGGGGGTGTCACGACGATTCCATTTGAGGCCAAGCACTTCACCATCACGTTTTCCTGGCACTTTGGGCAGTTATCAGTTTCAAAGCTTACGAAATGGTAGGTTTTCACATAGCTTGTCATATATCCTTGGTTCTGGCCTCTTCTTTCTCCTTCCTCTTCCCCATCTTCCTACCTGTGTATACCTACAATATACACACAACGCTACCACAAGAAGAATCTCTGAGGAAGACTGGAAGCAGCAGTAGTTGATGGTCATAAATGTAAGTATTTATAAGGTAGTTTAACCACGTAACTATTTTTCAAAGCAACAACAATAATAAGTTGCTTCCTAGAGCCTATGACCTCCCCAGCAAAGACTTATGATCAGACTACAGAACAAGGTATAAGTTTCCTCCTGTGACGTGGATGATCAATCCATTTGTAAAGTGGTTGGTTACCTTTGCAACAGTTGTGCCACTATTAGAGTCATTATTATAGCTCACAGTGTTCATAGCTGAGTAACACTGTTGTTGACCTTTCTCTCCAGCAGCCTGCACTCTGGAACCACATTTGGTAGTGCATACAGAGGAAGTGTTCACCTCAGTTCCAGCATGATTTCCCTATGATCTGCGATGACAGTGTGTAGTACATTGAGCAATAGGTTTTACCATTAAATTCTGGTGAAACAAAAAGCAATGGCAATTACCTGCATTGTTTTGGGGTCTACAAAATCTTTCTACACACTAACTCATAGTGAGGTGCCTTACACCTAACACTATGAATTTTGGAACCAGTCTTCATCTTCATCAATTGATGAATTAAAAATGGAAATGTGGCAATACAAAACCTCTGCATGTTCTTGCCTATATAAATATCCTAGATACAAATTTTTTTGTGAAGTGTGTTTAATATTGTGTGCTAATACAATCCAGAGTGATAGAAAGAGGATGTTAGAGGGTGAGAGGGGGAATAGTAGAACACATCAGCCATAAAACTGGAGAAGGAGTAGTGAAGGTAGAAAGATCTAAACAGGAACACAGGTAGGAAGATGGGGAAGAGGAAGGAGAAAGAAGGGGCCAGAACCAAGGATATATAACAAGCTATGTGAAAACCTACCATTTCGTAAGCTTTGAAAAAATACAATATATACACAAGCATTTGAATGGAGGTATCCTTCAAGGATGGATAATACTTCTCCCAGAAGTCATGGACTATTAAAGGTGTCTTTGAACTGTGTTACAATAGAGGGAAGGTGAATTGATAGTGCCTTTGGCAAGGCTGTAAATACATAGTGTCATTTGTGATGTGGGGACCATGCACCATTTTTGTTCCTCCTGAGTCAAAGGCAAAGACGATATACTTGCTGGAGTGCTCATGTGTGTCATGTGCTAGAGCCTGTGTCATCTGTGCTAATAAAGGTACCACATCCAGCACAATGGGTGGTGCTTCTGATGAAATTGGCGGTCAGCCATTTCTCATCCATGACAATCTCTCTGGTTTCCTTTTCTATAAGAGACACTGGTTTTATAACAACACCCTTTGTTTCTGGTTCCAGCTTAAAAAGACAGATACCATTGAGAATCTTAATGATGCTCTCCTGCTCACCAGTGCATTCCCCTTCACTTCAGGAATTGGTGCATCCTCCCAGCCTCCACAACAGTCTGAAGGTAGACATTCTACCCATATCCATTTTACTATGCCCATTTTCTTTGCCCTTCAGGCTTTTCTTCCACTGTCTGCCAGAAAAGTTCTGGGGTGTGCATTTAGTTTAAGCCATTGATTTTGCTACACATCCAAGATACAGCCTGACAGTTTATCAGCAATGTCTCCTAGGATCTTTGCCAAGGTTTTGAAGATTTTAAACATCACATGTTGATATAATGTCCTTTATCCAACTTTATTTCACTTATTATTATCCTAAGAATCTAATACAGTTTACATACTCTCAGTATTTCCTGCCTTGTTCTGCTTTGCTATATAAGTTCTTTCTCTTCCTTTAGTTGAGCTTTCTGGTGTGTCTACATTTGACGTCTTTAACTGTTCTGATTAACACAATAGGACAATGGAGTAGGACTCCTGACCAAAAAACCAAACCAAAACAAAAATCCAAAAACAAAAAACAAACAAACAAAAATTAAGATCTCCTAAGGCATCTGACTTCCATGTGGCCTCTGCATGCATCTTAGTGAGAGTTTCTGTTGCTGTGAGGAGACATCATGACCAAGGCAGGGGCTGGCTTCCAGTTTTGGAGGTTTAGTTCATTATCAGCATGACAGAAAGCATGGAGGCATGCAGGCAGATATGGTATTGGAGAAGGAACTGAGAGTTCTACACCCAGATTAGCAGGCAGCAGCGGGAATAGAACAGTGAGCCACTAAATCTGGCTTGAACTTCTGAGACCTCAAAGCATGGCCCCAGTGACATACTTTCTCCAACAAGACCATACCTATTCCAAGGACACATTTCCTAAAACCACCATTCCCTATGGGCCTATGGGGGCCATTTTTATTCAAACTACCACAGCATGACATTCAAGTGAGGAAGAAATGAGACATTGTTTTTTAAGAGGATAATCTACTCCTATCTAGCAGATTTTGGGAAAGTTGGGAATTTAAAATTCTAAACTGTGTCTCTAACATGGTAAGAAGTCTAACTTCTCAATTTTAGAGTCTCTTATACCTTGGATCTGATCACTGTGCTCATAGCCCTCTGCTCCAAAAGCATAGGATTTTCTTTAAACAGAAAAAGAATATTCTCTGACTTTTTTTTTTTTTTTTGCTTTAGATTGTCAACTGCTTGCCATAAGTCTCATATTAATTTATCCATGATGAGTGAATCCACGTGCCTAGTCACAACAACCAATTTTATGGGTTTGTCCTTTATGTCTTTCCCCTACCAGAGATGTTAGTCCAGTCAGGAGTCACACTGCCACAAAAACCAGAGACTGTTCATATTATACATGTTAATGGACTCTGCTATGCTGGTCAGGGAGTAGTCCACTTCAAAAATCGAGCTTCTCAAAAAGCCATTTTCCAGAGTCGTGACAGATACTAACTGGATTATATTAGGTTTCCTAAAGTGGAAATTGTCATCTGATGTCTATCAGGTAGGGTTCTTGAAAAAAAAAAGCACATGTATGAAAAGCAGAGGAGACAGAACTGAGAAAGAGGAAGAAGAGGAAGGAGAAAGAAGAAGAGAAGGACACTATCTGAAGATGTGTTTTCCTCTAAAGGTCTAGCCAGTTCTATGAGGAGCATAGAGCTAGGATGGTCTTTTAGAGCTGTTTCCAATTGAGGACAACTTGAAGTTCTGTATTCCCATCAGCACGCCATTGCTCATAGGTGTTCTCTTCAGGTAGGCATAGTATCTAACAGTGAAAAAATTATTTGTGGTTTAGGGAAACACATCTGGGATCATTTGAATTGTTAGCAGACAATACATGTAGTAGATGAGGCTGATCTCCTGGGACACCCTAATGCCCACTGTAGGTGCCACTATAGGTACTCCAAGCTCATGATTTCTACAAAGCCACAAGTGAAGAACCATAGGACACTTTAAAGAGCAAAGACAATGCATTTGGAGCAACAGCATCAATTTGACACATGCTGACTATTATTAAACATTATTTTGTTTGATATCACATAAGTTGTTCTTCTTTTTTATGCCTATATTACAGAATGAAGTTACTAATCAGTAATGACTTTAGAAAGGTGCCCAGCATATTGCAAATATTTCCAATGTTGTTGGTGTTAGCATACGCTTTCTCTCAAAATGAAACTGCCTCTTTCATCTCGCTAATTTCCTAACTTGTTTCTCAAAAGTATCATGTACCCTGCATACACCATTTTCCTCCTGAATCTGTCCTCACTGTTCACTCACAAAGCCATCTACAACCATGTCCTTTGAAGGAGTAAGAGAAGCATCCATTTGAATCCAAGAACTTTGTTAGTCTCCCCATCTATATAAGCTGTGTTACCTTGGGTAAGCAATTGAATGTACTGAGATCAATTCCACCAGGATGCTTCTACTTTACTAGCTTGTCACAAGGGTTAACTGTGATGACTAGGTAAAACTCCCTGCACAGCCACACAAATTTTAGTTTGCTCAAAAAACAGTAGCTATTGGATTTTGAAGTAGTTCTAATGTGATCCAACCAGTTATTCTGCACACAGTTAGAAATATTCTAAGGACCAACAATGGAAAGATCCTGTGAATGACAGGGAAAGAAGGAGTTAATTTCCTGCCCCCTTCCTCCTGCATCATAGTGACCGCTCTCCAGTAATTCCCTCCAACAGATGCTCTCTATACACTGACTCCTCGCCTCTCTCCTCACACATCCCAGCAAAGACCTGTGTGGACGTTAATCTTGGCATTGACATGATATCCTTATGTGTATCTTTTGTGTTTCTCCCAATGCATTATAAGGTACTTGAGAAGAGAAACTCTCAGATTCTACTTCTTCTCACAACAGACACCTGTGAGAGCCACAGCATTAATTTGGGGAGGTGTAACATAAAAGTACGTCTATGATGAATGTGCAGTGTTGGCTGATAATTAGTTTCACCTTTAGTGTGTGTGTGTGTGTGTGTGTGTGTGTGTGCTTGTTCACGTGTGAGTATGGATGGCTGTGTGTCAAACTGTGTGAGGAGATCAAAAGACAAGCTTGGCTAGAAGTCCTTGGCTTTCTCTTGTTTGAGATAGGGTCTCTTCCACACTGTGAGTTTCTAGAGATTTTTGTCTCTGCTTCCTACTTTCTATAAGTGTTTTGGGATTGCAGATGCTTGAGTTATGATGTCCAGCTTTTACAAGGATTGAGAATCTGAACTCAGATTCTCAGATTCATGTGGCAAGTCTGTTTAGCAGCTGAGACATCTTCCCAGCCTTGACTTCCATTTGGAATGCATGATATGGATGTAATATAGTTTTAAATTATATTTCTTATCAATTAATGTTACTTATACAGAGTAACTCCATGACTCCTCCACTGAGCCTCATGGGCAAAATGAACAATAGCAACAAAATGCACATTGCAGAACTATTGCGGATGACTGGAAGCCTGAGAGGCGGCAACAGGCTTCCGCAAAGCTTTCCTGAGCTCAGTACGGATTAAAGCAGACACACAGTTAAGGGGGAAGTCAGGATGCCGAGCACTGCTTGTTGTCTGGGCAATGAGTAAGCTCTGAAAGTGTGTCTACAAACCCCAAGTGCCTGTCCTCTGGAGAGGGAGACAAAGAAGGTAATTCCTTTCAATTGCTTGATACTTCTCTCCAGGGACTCTAGCTTTTCTCCAGAGCTTTAGATTGTAGCAGAAACACCATGTCCTTCTTCCCATGCCAGGTAATAACCCGGGAATATAAACAGACTCTTCAACCTTTGGAGATTTTGTGATAATGCCCTAAATGCCAAATTTGCACACACAGCTTGACAATTATTGAGGGACCACAGAACACAAGTCATTATAACAAACATGAAACTTTGGGACCTGAACTTCTTTGGTCTATAGCAGCTGGGAAGTTGGATTCAAAGGGTCTCATTTCCTTTCAGAGCAGAAAGCCTCTGCCTACGGGAGCTGTACTTTGTGCCCAGTAGCTCACCAGCACACCTACAACGACGCAGCTTGCCTTCTGGATAGTCTGCACCACTCTCCATGCCCTTCTTCTTGGATTCTCAGCCTCATGCTCCACTGGCTGCTATTTGTACTGTGAAGGATACATACATTGAGAAGTTAAAATACAATATTAAATGCTCTTTTTTGTGCTCTGTGAAAGGCCTCCAAAGCTTAGCTTAACTCCAAGAGCTTAAATCAATAGCTCTATCCCATTTTCTAATCACAGGGAATTTAATAATGATCAGGAAAGCCATTGTCAGTATGACCTATGGGGCCAGTAGGACTTTAACTCTTGGAAAACAGCTTCCTGCCAAATTCACACACTGTTATCATATTAAATGTCACTCAGAAAGGTATTAAAACCCTTCCTGAGGAGCACGCATTGCAGGGGTTCTATCAGAATTACTATATATGCTGATGAGCTGGCAGAGGGAGAGCTGAGGAGATGGGAAGGAAGAGTTTTCCTTCCTTACTATGATTCATTCAAGCAAGGAAGGGAGACTTCTTGGTCTTTGTTTCCAGAAATCTGTTGAGAAACCTCTGGCCAGGCAAGCTTGCTTTCACCTCCTGAAGCCTGGTAGCTTTGAGGGAGAAACTGTTTCTTTTCTTGTCCAGAGTCGGCACCACACAGATCCTTCCTTGCAAAAGGAAGACTCCTTGAACCATTTTACATCACTGTGGTGTACCATGATGCATGTGTTTGGCATCTCACATCCAAGTATTGGAACCCCTGACTTTCTCATAGATGAAATTCATGGTTGTATCTTTTAGGTATTGTCCAAGCCAACTTCTCCTGTAGATTTGACACAGCCCAGAATCATCTGAGGGAGTTTCAACTGTGGAAATGCCCAGATAAGAATGTGTCTTTGTTTGAGAGAAACTTTTGATTGGTATGGGAAGACCCAGTCCACTGTGGGCAGCACAGTCTCCAGGCAGGTAATCCTGATGTTTAAGAAAGCTAGTTGGGCATAAGACATTGGGAAAGTCAGTAAACTGTGTTTCTCTAAGGCTTCTGCTTGAGTTCTTGTTCTGACTTGTCTCAGTGAAGGATTGTGGCTTGGAAGTGCAAGCTGAAACAAATCTCTTTGCTCCCTCGAGTTGCTTTTGCCATAGTATTCATCACAGAAACAGAAAGAGAACTGAGACAGGGACCGAACATTCAGAAAGGGAATAATCAATGGAACAAGGAAGTACCTGACCTTGAAGGAACCAGTAAATGAAATGGGACTTTTTTGTTTTGTTTGCCCAGGATAGCCAAGTACAGGACTCTTTGACTGTGGGGAAGAGAAATGAGTGACTGGGACTTTGGACTGCTGTTGACTTCTTTCTGAGGGCTCATGTCAGATGGCCTTCTCTCAACTAAGTCCTAGGGTCAAGAGTCATTTCCAGACCCAGCCATTATGCCAGATAATGCTAGTCTAGTACAGCAGCAAACTGCACAACACTACTGCTGGGGGCATAGTGCCCACTCAACAGGAAGGTAATCCTCTTATCCATTCAACTGGTTAAGAGTCTGACGCTTTTGAGATAGATTCTCATGGTTTAGCCCAGGCTTTCCTTGCACTCACTATACAGCCAGAGATGAACAGGAACATCTGGTTCTCTATGGATTACCTAGGCTATAGCCTATTTTACTATACGTGAGTTTTGTGTGGTCCTCGGGGTTTTATGTATGGTAAACAGTACTATCTACTAGGCTATATTACCAGCTTAGTCTAAAATATTTAAAGTTCTAAGGCTTTAACAAACCTTGGTTTCTTTTACAAAGGGTGAACCTCTGATAACTACACACAGAGAGAAGAGACCAGAACATTAACTGAACATAATTAAAAATCTGAGTCAGCTGAAGTGGCAGCCATCTTCTGTGATACTGATATAGGACCTACTGTAGCCTCTGTGCCTTCTGTGTACACCTACCCTGTTTTCTTGGACAAACTAATGGCTCTGGCAATGGTCTGAGTGTATGTGTTGTCACTCACAAACTCACATCCCTCTGGATATTTGTTCTTTTGTGAAATGAATTTTAGGCTTAAATGTGTGTACTGTTTCTAACATGTATGTACTGTCTCTAACATGTGTGTGCTGTCTCTAACATGAGATCTGTATGCTTCCTGAAAGAAAACAAGTTAGAAGGATCACACAGGGAAATTAGGCGTGTTACAGACCTGTGAGTTCCCCCCTACCCCATTCATATGTCAGAGTACTAATCTCTGATGTGAGAACATGAAGAGATGGGGTCCTTAGGGGTCACTAGGTAATGAGAAGGAGACAGTCATGATGGATCAGGAGCTTTGCAAGAAGAGGCAAAATTTATTCATTCATTCTCTCTTTCTCTCCCTCTCCCTTTCCCTCTCTCCCCCCCCCCCCGACATGGAATCATCAATAAAGATTCTTATTCAGTTTTGCTGTCTCAATTATCCACATGAGTGAAAAGAATCAGAAATATTGATATCTTTACTTAAGCAACCTCATGACCACTCATATGTTCTACTAAATACACTTGACAAGTATTTTCTTTTTCCTGGATCCAGGGCCACTGAGCACCTATCTCATGATAATTACACACCAGAAGGGTTTTAAATAGAGAGTGTTGAATGCCAATGTATAAAATGGCAAAAACTATAATTTCAACAAGTTAAAGGCATGTGCCAGAATGATGAATGCTGGATTACATCATCTTTGGCTCCAGTAGCAGTATCACTCAGCACCTGTGTCACTGTCCCTCCTCTGTGCCCACTTGGCATCTTTGCAAGCCATAGCCATGTTTGAACAGAATAAGGCGTCATTTACAACCAGGCAATGTTGGAAAAACATTCATTCTAGAAAAATCCGTATCTTCAGAGTTAAGACAATAGGTGAACAGGTTTTCTGCAATCCATGTGCAGTGATTTCTGGTTGTCATAACCATGCATAAATGGGAAAGTCAGAGGCAACCCCAACTTAATCAGAATCTTCCATGAATTGAAAGTACTAGCAATCTTTCCAGGGCCACCGTAATTGAAATTAATTGGATTTGGGAGATAATAACATTTATGCTAATATGTATATTGAGAGGAGACAATAGTGGGAGATAAGTACCTAGGAGAGGTGGGGCAGAAGGCTCTGCAGTCCTGGCAGGAGAGATTAGGAGTCTGGGGAGGAGATAGGGAGGGGTGAGGGAAGTGGAGTCTTCAAGAAACTGGAGGGGTTTGACATGCAAGACAGAAGAGCAAGAGAGGGAAGGAGACTAGAAAGCTTATGCAGATAATAAGAGCAATTATATCAACATCGGTATACCTTAATTGCTGCCTTTTTATGCTCCATGAACTATTTGTGACGTCACTTTGTCTTTACAACAAGTTTGTGAATGTTAATATGCTTTTATTTATTTTTATCTTGTGTGTATGCATGCATTTGTGTGTGTATGTGTGTTGTGCATATATATGGATTTAAGTGCCACATCCTGTATGTGGAGATCAGAAGATGACCTAGTGTGTTGGTTCTCGTCTTCCTCTTTGTTTGAGACAAAGTCTCTTGCTTACTGCATAAGCCAGGCTAGATGGCCTATGACCATCTGGAGATGCTCATGTCTCCACCTTTCCTCTCACTGTGGGGAAGCCAGGATTACAGATGCTACCGCAGCTGGCATGATGTACTCTCTAGAGTTAGATTCTTCACCTCTCACACTTTTTTTTTCATACCGACTTAAGGCAACATTAAATTTCTGAGACCTAGATGGACCTATCTGTCATTATTAATCCATTTGGTCATTCTGCCCTTTATTTAAATGCCTTTTTAGTTACTCGTGCCTAAAAAACTCTAATGTGTACCTTTAATCTTTCTCACAAAATCCCACTTCCATCTTTCTTTGATGATGTATGGATGCTTTATTCAGTATAATTTTGTGCTATGGCAACACTCAATTTTTTGTGTGTGTGCTCAGAGCTACTACTGAGGTCAAACCATGGGACTATTGCATATTTGAGAGAAATAACTAAATTGGAATGGTAATGAAGTTAACTCCTATTATCTTGGCTTAATAGACCTAGTATCAAATTGAAAAATGTTTAAACTGATTCCAAGGTCATAGCACGTGCGAATTTCATGCCGTCTTCTTGGCTTGCTTTTCAAATCATTAAGAAAATCACTCACCTTCTGACTAATTGGTCTCTGAAGCTCAGAAATCCCAGCACGGCTGCCTGCTCTCCCCTCTACCCCAGACCACAGTACTGACCCAGTAGATTATCCCCTCCCTCCCCTTCCCTCGATTTTTTTTTTTTAACGTATGAAAAGGCTTACAGGGCCCTTACACATTTCATCTGACCTTCCCAAGGCATAAACATAACACTATAACAACAGTCAATCAAATAAAAAGGCTGTCTGTTCTGACATTGTACTGTACCTAAAACACTGAAGACTGCCAGCCACTTAGACATGTTGAAAAGCATCAAACTGAGTAGAAATTGCAGTTCTGGTCTTAAGAACAATTTTCCTTGTAGTTCAATTTCCCCTAGCTTCACATTTTCCTAAGTAAATCACACTAATCAAGAGAAGGGGGAAATGGGGTACTGGATGGTAGATAGCCAGCTTTCTGCAGTAAGAGTATCTCATCTTGAGCCATCAGGGAATAGCTAACAGGCAGTCTTGACAAGCATGCATTCACTGGTATGAGAAGTCATTTAAATGGGAGGTGGGAGCAGAGATCTTCTGCTAGTGGGGAGTCTCTTCATTACTGTTGTCATGATGTCTGTTAACTATCCCCATCCATCATTCCCTCAATACCTTGGTGAAATTAGCCAACTGCATATTACAGCTGAGTTTCAGTGTGCCAGTCTCCCCGGAAAGCATTAGGCTGTCTTCTGCTCTGTGTCTCCCACCACTCACCCACCTTTATACTACTCATTAATGATGTTTCATTCGCACCGGGAAACAATGGAGTCCTTAAGCCAATAATACGAAATTGCAGGTGCTTTGTAGGTGCCCTCTGTCACCCATTTTGCCTTCGTTGTTGAAGCAGTAGGCTGGAGTTGATTTATATTTCAAACGTTACTTGACTTCTGCCCATTTCTAGATGGAAGCAGTATAATGGCTTAATGAACTGGCTCAATCCAAACCTTGATGAAACTATAAAGACAGTCTCAATGGGTTGTTTAAAGGGCTCCTTTCATCTCATAAACTAGGAAGGGAACAGGGCATTTTGGAGTATAACAAACTTACCCTTTCTGTCCCAGGAGACTCTGCCAGTACACATCATAGATTACTTTTGGTCTGTCTCTTCTAGGACGCTCCTCTTACTATACAGCTATTATCCCCACTTCTTTGATTCAGGACACAAAGTTATTCTATTCTAGGAGTAAGTATATAAAAGTAGGGAAAAACCAAGGGAACAGCACACTTTCCCCTGCCAGGAACAGGGTTATATAGGTTTATGTTAGTTCTCAATCCAGCTCCCGCTCCAAAATAAGGATCAAACTCAGCTTCACAAATGTGAAAGCTGATAGTTTAGCAAATGGATTCAAGACGACAGCCTACCAAGACTATTTCTGCTTTATTACACAAGAAGGCGGTGTTGAGCAGACTCAGAGAGATGCTCACAGGCGGGAGCTCAGTCACATGTTAGCTGGCTACAAATGTATCATTTGTCTAATAAGAGAAATGCTGTTCAGCTCCAGGATTGTTATGAGATTAAATTAGACATCATAACTGCCCTGAGCATGAGGAAGGTTCTCAACGCAGTGACAACATCACTTTCAACATGTATTACTCAGGGAGAAAGCTTAAAAGAGCCCCAAAGAGATGTACTCATGTGAAAAAAATGGAATCATCACAGCATGAAAATTTGAAGTCCCATTTATTGACATTATGCAATTGAAACAGGATGCTATAGCACATGGTAGGAAGCTTGTTGTTGAGGCTACAAGGCTAGCTCAAACTCTGAAAGCAAAAAGAATTAGCTGGAGAGATTAATACCTAAATTATAAGGAATTGACCTCTTTTGACCTAAAAAAGTTTTAATAATACATTTACATGCCCCAAATATAAGAACTCTTAGAAATTTTCCCTGCATCTCAAACTCTAGTTACGCAGCTCCTCCCCAACCCCAGGAGATCACCCGTGTTATCAACATCTGATCTGTGGACAAATATATAGTCAGATACACATAAATAATTTTCTTGCCTCATATATATCCTTCCTATGCTACTATTTAATTATTCATATCGACTTGATTTCAAATATATTTTTAGAAATTATCATATGTCAGTACACAAAATTATTTTATACTAGTATAATATTCTACAGCATACATTGATTTTTATTCTCTAATCCCTTTCCTCCAATGAAAGCGCTGCATTGATAATCACAGACATGTAAGTTTCACATGTTTGAAACTAGAGCAAGGTTTCTGGGCCAAAGATTTTGTGCATCTGTAAGGTCAACAAATTGCCCTCCATAGAACTTGCAACTTGCCTGTCTCCAGTGCACAGGAGGTATTTTTTCCTGAATTGAATTTATTCTAATGGTCTATAGAACTTCTAAATTTTTACCAATCTCATAGATAAAAATGGCATTTGAGTATAATTTAAGCATATATTTTTTCTATTATGATGGGGACTCTCCTACTATCTGGCTGGGAAATGAATCTGTGTACTTTATCCTTTCTTAAAATTTATTTTGATTTATTATGTGTATAAAATGGCCTGTGTGTGTGTTTGGATAAGGAGTGCAAGTGCTTAAGGCCAGATGTGTCAAATAGTTGTGAGCAGCCTGACTTGTGGCTGGAAATTGAACTCAGGCACTTTGGAAAAGCTCTTAATTGTGAAGCCATCTCTCTAGCCCCAGAACCTTATCCTTTTTGATACTGTACTTTAAATATATTCTTTTATGCATGTAATTAAATTATAGTTCCCAATTTGTCATTTGTTTATTTTCTACTTTGTATATGGTTTTCCCCTATGTATGTATGTGTGTGTATGCTAGCTAAAATTTAAATCTAACATGATTTTTAAATTATCCTATATCATGTAATATTTTGGCACCACATTGACTTCCAAATCCTTTTCAAGTGCTTATGGAAAAAGGCAAGTTCCTAAATGATGTTGTTACCATTTCATGGTTTCCTGATGCAGCCAGAAGCAGGTCCCATACACTCCTTTCCCTGCAGTTTGCTTAATCACCATTAAATGCATGCTTGAAATGATTAATAAGGAGATGAAAGAAATGCAGAGTTGCTGAATATGAACCCTGATGCTATGACGGGAACGTTCACAAAACACAGACTGAAGTTTTTGGATTCAGTGTATTTACTCATTCGTCGGTGAGCTGGCAACGTAGAATCCAGCATCACTAATCTCACGAGTAAGCTATGCACTATTAGCAGTAACTGTGCAACACCTGGGGTAAAAGGCGAGAAGAAAGAGGGTAAATACTCTAGATCAGTGGTTCTCAAACTTCCTAATTCTGTGACCCTTTAAGACAGTTCCTCATACTGTAGTGACTCCCCGCAACCACAAATTTAGTTCTGTTGCTACTTCATAACTGTAATTTTGCTATTGTTATGAATTGCACTGTAACTATCTGTGATTTCCGGTGGTCTCAAGGCACCCCTGTCAAAAGATCATTCTCCTAACTAAAATCAGGACCCTGGAGAGCACCAGGACACGCCCACTCATTAATAACAAAGGCGATTGTTTGGGAGTAGCAGTACTATGTCAACATTTCTAACCTGCCCCCCCACTTTTTCTTTAGAACAGATTTTGTCTATAATCTCAAAAAACAAAAAAGAAGACCAAAACCAAACAAAAATGCCCCCTCCAAAACAACAACAAACAAAACAAAATGGAAAAAAACAAAAAAAAAAAAAAAAAAAAGGAAAGAAAAAAAAAAAAAACCCCACAATTGCAAATAGTGTTATCTCATATGTTGAAATCTTCTCAATCAGCAGTTCCCTCAACCAGTGGGTTGAGACCACTTTGGAGGGGCAAAAAGACCCGTTCACAGAGGTTACCTAAGACCGCTAGAAACCACTGAAATTTGCGTTATGACCGTTAACAGTGGCAAAATTACATTTATGAAGTAACAACAAAATAATTTTATAGCTGGGGGTTGCCACAACATGACAAACTGTATTAAAGAGTAAGAACATTAGGAAGGTTGAGAAACATTTGTTCTAAAGTTTAAACTTCCTAAAGTTGACAATCCTAAATGACCCAAAACTTGCCAAAGAAAAACTTGGATAAAGAAGTCATTTATTGGCATTTAAAAGGAGATTTATTGATAAATGTATGCAAACACAACAGAATACTTCATAGGCCACTTTGCACAATAATAATCACTTATATCTTTGTAAGCACGAACACTTAGGTATTGACCAACACTCACATAGCAGTTATAGACATATGAATCCTCATAAAAATATATGGCAGAGGAAAATGTGAAATCATTGCAGTTGGTGATGTGTGCACTTGACTTTATAGCCACAGCCATCTGAATACCATGGTGGACACTGGAAGTCTTTGGAGGAGACCAATAAAACACTCTGATGGGCTATGACAGCAAATACAGCCATGCAAAGATCCGAGACCTTGAGGGATTTTTAACTTCTACAGGTTCTCACATATGCAAATGGCATCTCTCACTTCCTGAGGAAATGAGTGTCTGAGCACAAAGCTTGTACACACGGTCAGTAGTGAGCAAATGCATTTTCAGAGGCAAACCTTCAAAGACTGCAGCAAGAGAGCTAGGACTCTAGCAAGCTTCACATATTTTAAAGCTACTAGCCTGAGACTCACGCTGCTCTTGGCTCAGTATGGGAGTGCTCTCTCAGGCACATTTGACTTAATGCTTTACTAGGTTTATAGGTATTCCTTCTACCTAATATCATTTTGACCAAAAATGCAGTAACCATAGTCCTAGAATCTAGCTCTCTGTACCTCCTAGATAGCCTTTTTATACAAGGAGAGTTGCTGTTTTCAGAATCTTGGCTTCAAAATTCCAAAAATTAAGAATTTGATCCTTTGTTATTGTTGATGTCTGGGGCTTGGTTCTTCAGGTGACGTGGCACTTAAAGGATGTGCTCTTCGAGGATGTGGATTTTGGACTAAGATCACCACTTTTGTTGAATTTGGTGCTGAGTTTTCAGCTATCTCTTATCTCCAGAAACTATTAATCTAACATGTCCTTTTGTCCACGGATTTCCAGGGACCTGCTGTTTCCTAGAAAGACCAGTCTGGTGGCAAGTAACACTGTGGGACGTGGCCAGATGGAAAAAAAATCATTTTAAATGGTATTGGTTATTATTAACTTACAACAAATTGCTCTCACAACACAAAGAATAAACACAAGGAGGAAGCAGCAGTGGATAGCTGTTGAGTCTGAGGCATTTGGCTCGCAGTTCTCACTCTGTGCAGTTCTAGTAAGAAGCCTTCCTACTCATGGTCCTTATTCTGGGTAAATAAACTTTATAGAGATCTTTACACTGAAGGGCAATGGAAAACAGAAACCTCACTGAGATAATATCCTTCTATGTCTTGAATGTCCCAAGGGATTTGAGAGAATTCTAGGAGTTAGGGTGTCTACATTACTGAAAATAATCCCACTGGTACCCCTACAGCATCCCATAATCATCCTGGACTTCAAAATTTTTTTCCTTTGGGATGGGGACCACAGCCAACAAAGGATACTGGTGCTGTGTTTTCTTTAATCTAATCTCTTCCTGGTACCATTGACCATATGTATATTTGTTCTTTATTCCTGCCTATCAGCTGGCATGTAGGGTTTGATTCTGTCATGGCAAAATACCTCGGAGCGGATCATCGTGTGTGCCAAGTTATACTTGTATATTGAGGCTGGTAAATGCTCACCCTCATTAAAGCTGTTGCCTCAGTTTTACATGACAGCATGATGCTTGCTGCTGCTGACGCCTGCCACCAGTGGGAGGGATGTCTGAGGGCTTTACCAGAAAGAGAAAAGACTTCCCCAAAGAAGCTTCAGATCTGGATGTGGATAAATAAGTATATGTGCATTTATGCCTTTTTCTTAGATAATTTCCAGAGAGGGGGCGGAAAGTGGGGAAATGTCAGGTGCCACACACAGGCTGTCAGACGAGCTCAGGCTAAGGTTTTTTTCATGGCGTTTTAGTACTTCACATGATTTCTTTGTTGGAAGAAAGACTGGTAATTATCAAATCTTTAGAAAAGAGATGCAGGAGGGGTCTAGAAAGGACTCTTAGAGTAGAAAAGAGAAAACGAAATCTGTGTACACCCCCTACACACATACACCCTTTATAGTCGTGATTTAAGGATTCTTTCATATATAGGGGGGAAACAGGTTCTAAGAGACTGAATAATTTTCATGAGGTCATCTCATTAATACAAAGTATAATAAATCAAGCTAATTTCAAAACTTCCCTCCCTGTCACAGCCTCCTATCTTACAGGTGAACACATCTCAGACACAGAAAACCAAGTGTCTTGAACTCATGCTCAAGTCAAGACAAGACAGCAGGAAGCAAAAAGGGGAAAAGATGAAATGCTTTCATCTTTAACCTTTCAGCCTTCTTTTCTTTAATGATGTATTTGCCGCCTTCCAGGGAGGCATTGCTGTTGACATTTTGTGAAACCTCTTTGTGATAGGATCACCGTTTTAATAAGTTACAAAGTTGTTTCAGTTTGTAATTGAGGTGGTCAAAGAAGACAGGAAGGGCAAGCTTCTCCCAGAAGTTTATGGAGTCAGTATGGAGCAGTGGTGCTGGGCCTGCCACTTGAATATCTGTGTTCATGTCTGCATAAATGCACACTTGTATATGGTTGTATGTCTGGGCATGAAACAGGAATGTTTTTTTGGGGGGGAAGAAGGGGTTTATTTGGCTCACATTTCCACACCATAGTCCATCACTGAAGTAAGTCAGGACAGGAACTTAAGCAGGGCTGAAATCTGGAGGCAGGAGCTGATACACAGTCTGTGGAGGGGTGCTGCTTACTAGCTTGCTTGACATGGCTTGCTCAAGCTGCTTTCTTACAGCACCTAGCACCACCAGCCCAGGGATAGTGCCACCCACAATGAGATGGGCCCTCCCACACCAATAACTAATTAAGAAGATGCCCACAGATTGATATTATAGAGGCATTTTCTTTTTTTAAAAAAAGTGGATATTTTATTTACTTACATTTCAAATGTTATCCCCTTTCCTCATTTCCCATCTGCAACCCCCTTATCCCATCCCCCCCTTACCCTGCTTCTATGAGAGTGCTCCCCCACCCACCCACCCACTCACTCCTGCCTCACTGCCCTAGCATTCTCTACACTGGGGTATCAAGCCTTCACAGAACCAAGGCCCCCCTCCTAATGATGCCAGATAAGGCCCCTTTAGCTCCTCAGTCCTTCCCCTACCTCCTCCATTGAGCTCTCTGTGCTCAGCCTGATGGTTGACTGTGAGCATCTGCATCTATATTGGTCAGGATCTGGCAGAGTCTCAGAAGACAGCTGGATCAGGCTTCTGTCAGCAAGCACTTCAGGGCATCCCAAATAGTGTCTTGGTTTGGTGTCTGTATGTAGGATAAATCCCCAGGTGGAACAGTCTCTGGATGGCCTTTCCTTCAGTCTCTGCTCTTCTCTTTGTCCCTTTATTTCCTTTAGACAAGAGCAATTCTGGGTTAAAATTTTGAAGATGTGTGGGCGGCCCCATCCCTCAACCGGCGAGGGGGGCAGGCCTAACCTCTGGATATGATCTCCACAGGTTCTCCCTCCCCTTTGTGGGGTATTTCAGCTAATGTCATCCCTGTGGGGTCCTGGGAAGCTCTTGCTTTCCTGGCACCTGGGACTTTCTGGTTGCTACCTCCAGTTCCCCATCCCCCATTGCTACACACCTCTGTTCAATTTCCTGACCCTCTGTACATCTCCTCCATGTTCTCCCATACCTGATTCTTCCCCTCTTTTTCTCCTCCCCCTCTTCTCTTCCTCCCAAGTCCCTCCTATCCTCTATTTCCCTTGATTATTTTGTTCCCCCTTCTAAGTAGGACTGAAGCACCCACACTTTGGTCTTCCTTCCTCTTGAGCTTCATGTGGTCTGTGAGTTGTATCGTGAGTATTCCACACTTTTTGCCTAATATCCACTTATCAGTGAGTACATACCATGCGTGTTAGGTTTTTTTTGACTAAGTTAAGTTTCTCAGGAGGATATTTTCTAGATCCATCCACTGGCCTGTGTATTTCATGAAGCCATTGTTTTTAAGAGCTGAGAAGTAGGACACTGTGTAAATGTACCACATTTTCTGTATCCATTCCTCTGCTGAGGGACATCTGGGTTGTTTCCAGCTTCTGGCTATTATAAATATGGCTGCTATGAACATAGTGGAGCATGTGTCTTTATTACATGTTGGAGCATCTTCTGGGTATATGCCCAGGAGTGGTATAGCTGGGTCTTCCAGTAGTACTATGTCCAATTTTCTAAAGAGCTGCCAGACTGATTTAAAGATTGGCTGTACAAACTTGCAATCCCACCAGCAATGGAGGAATATTCCTCTTTCTCCACATCCTCGCCAGCATCTGCTGTCACCTGCATTTTTGAACTTAGCCATTCTGACTGGTGTGAGGTGGAATCTCAGACTTGTTTTGATTTGCATTTCCCTGATGACTAAGGATGTTGAGCATTTCTTTAGGTGCTTCTCAGCCCTGTGAATTTCCTCAGTTGAGAATTCTCTGTTTAGCTCTGTTCCCCACTTTTTGATAAGGTTATTTGGTTCTCTGGAGTCTAACTTCTTGAGTTCTTTGTATATATTGGATATTAGCCCTTCATCAGACGTGGGATTGGTAAAGATCTTTTCCCAATCTGTTGGTTGCCATTTTGTCCTATTGACAGTGTCCTTTGCCTTACAGAAGGTTTGCAATTTCATGAGGTCCCATTTGTCGATTCTTTGTCTTAGAGCATAAGCCCCTGGTGTTCTGTACAGGAACTTTTCCCCTGTGCCCATGTGTTTGAGACTTTTTCCCACTTTATCTTCTATTAGATTCAGTGTATCTGGTTTTACGAGATGGTCCCTGATCCACTTGAACTTGAACTTTGTACAAGGAGATAGGAATGGATCAATTTGCATTCTTCTATATGTAGACTGCCAGTTGAACCAGCACCATTTGGTAAAAATGTTGTCTTTTTTCCACTGGGTGTTTTAGCTCCTTTGTTGAATATCAAGTGACCATAAGTCTGTGGGTTCATTTCTGGGTCCTCAATTCTATTCCATTGATCTACTTGCCTGTCGCTGTACCAATACCATACAGTTTTTATCACTACTGCTCTGTAGTACAGCTTGAGGTCAGGGATGCTGATTCCCCCAGACGTTCTTTGTTGTTAAGGATAGCTTTTGCTATCCTGGGTTTTTTGTTGTTCCAAATAAATTTGGGAATTGCTCTTTCTAAGTCTATGAAGAATTGAGTTGGAATTTTGATGGGGATTGCATTGAATCTGTAGATTGCTTTCAGCAGGATGGCCATTTTTACTATAATAATCCTGCCAATCCATGAGTATGGGAGATATTTCCATCTTCTGAGGTCTTCTTCGATTTCTTTCTTCAGAGACTTGAAGTTCTTGTCATACAGATCTTTCACTTGTTTGGTTAGAGTCACACCAAGATACTTTATATTGTTTGTGACAATTGTGAAGGGTGTCATTTCCCTAATTTCTTTCTCAGCCTGTTTATCCTTCGAGTATAAGGAAGGCTACTGATTTGTTTGAGTTAATTTTATATCTGGCCACTGCTTCTATTTCTTTAGGTGTTATGAGGCTGTTTAGATGGTTTATCTGATCCTGACTTAACTTTGGTATTTGGTATCTGTCTAGAAAATTGTCCATTTCATCCAGATTTTCCAATATTGTTGAGTATAGGCTTTTGTAGTAAGATCTGATGATTTTTTGAATTTCCTCAAAATCTGTTGTTATATCCCACTTTTCATTTGTAATTTTGTTAATTTGGATACTGTCTCTGTGCTCTCTGGTTAGTCTGGCTAAGTGTTTATCTATGTTGTTGATTTTCTCAAAGAACCAGCTCCTGGTTTTGTTGATTCTTTGTATAGTTCTTTTAGTTTCTACTTGGTCGATTTCAGCCCTTAATTTGATTATTTCCTACCTTCTACTCCACTTGGGTATATTAGCTTCTTTTTGTTGTAGAGCTTTCATGTGTGCTGTTAAGCTGCTGATATATTCTCTCTCCAGTTTCTTTTTGGAGGCACTCAAAGCTATGAGTTTTCCTCTTAACACTGCTTTCATTGTGTCCCATAAGTTTGGGTATGTTGTACTTTCATTTTCATTAAATTCTAGGAAGTCTTTAATTTCTTTCTTTATTTCTTCCTTGACCAAGTTATCATTGAATAGAGCATTGTTCAGCTTCCATGTGTATGTGGGCTTCCTGTTGTTTTTGTTGCCATTGAAGACCAGCCTTAATCTGTAGTGATCTTATAGGAGGCATGGGATTGTTTCAATCTTCTTATATCTGTTGAGGTTTGTTTTGTGAACAATTATATGGTCAATTTTGGAGAAGATACCATGAGGTGCTGAGAAGAAGGTATATTGTTTTGATTTAGGACGAAATGTTCTATAGATATCTGTTAAATTCATTTGGTTCATAATATCTGTTACTTTCACTGTGTGTCTGTTTAGATTCTGTTTCCAAGATCTGTCCATTGATGATAATGGGGTATTGAAGTCTCCTACTATTATTGTGTAACGTGCAATGTGTGCTTTGAGCTTTAGTAAAGTTTCTTTTATGAATGTGGATGCCCTTGCATTTGGAGCATAGATGTTCAGAATTGAGAGTTCTTCTTGGTAGATTTTTTCCTTTGATGAGTATGAAGTGTCCTTCCTTAGCTTTTTTGATGACTTTTGTGTGAAAGTCGATTTTTATCTGATATTAGAATGGCTACTCCAGCCTGTTTCTTGAGACCATTTGCCTGGAAAATTGTTTTCCAGCCCTTTACTCTGAGGTAGATTACTTTCTTGCTTTTTCTAGGGTGTAGTTTCCCTCCTTGAGTTGGCCTTTTCCATCCATTATCCTTTGTAGGGCTGGGTTTGTGGAAACATACTGTGTAAATTTGGTTTTGTCATAGAATATTTTGGTTTCACCATCTATGTTAACTGAGAGTTTTGCTGGGTATAGCAGCCTGGGCTGGCATTTGTGTTTTCTTAAGGTCGGTATGAGATCTGCCCAGGTTCTTTTAGCTTTCATAATCTCTGGTGAGAAGTCTGGTGTAATCCTGATAGGTCTGCCTTTATGTGTTACTTGACCCTTTTCCCTTACTGCTTTTAATATTCTTTCCTTGTTTTGTGTAGTTTGTGTTTTGACTATAATGTGACTGGAGGAATTTCATTTCTGGTCCAATCTATTTGGAGTTTGGTAGGCTTCTCGTATATGTATATTCATCTTTTTCTTTAGGTTAGGGAAGTTTTCTTCTATAATTTTGTTGATATTTACTGGTCCTTTAAGTTAGGAATCTTCACTCCCCTCTATACCTATTATCCTTAGGTTCTGTCTTCTCATTGTGTCCTGGATTTCGTGGATGTTTTGGGTTAGGAGCTTTTTGCATTTTTGCATTTTCTTTGACTATTGTGTCAATGATTTTTATGGTATCCTCTGCACCTTAGGTTCTTTCTTTGATCTCTTGTAGTCTGTTGATGATGCTTGCATCTATGACTCCTGATCTCTTTCCCAGGTTTTCTAACTCCAGGGTTGTCTCCTTTTGTGATTTCTTTATTGTTTCTATTTCTATTTTTAGTTCCTGGATAGTTTTGTTCATTTCCTTCACTTGTTTGATTGTGTTTTCCTGTAATTCTGCCTGTTTGATTGTGTATTCCTATAATTCCTTAAGGGATTTTTATGTTTCCTCTTTATGGGCGTCTAGTTGTTTACCTGTGTTCTCTTGTATTTCTTTAAGGGAGTTATTTATTTCCTTCTTAAAGTCTTCTATCATCATCATGAGATGTGATTTTAAATCTAAGTCTTGCTTTTCTGGTGTGTTGGACTTTCCAGGGCTTGCTGTGTTGGGAAAGCTGGGTTCTGATGATACCAAGTAGCCATGGTTTCTGTTCCTTATGTTCTTGCCCTTGCCTTTTGCCATCTAGTTATCTCTGGTGCTAGCTGGTCTTACTCTCTCTGACTGTGGCTTGTCCCTCCTGCAAGCTTCTGTGTCACTACTCCTTGAAGACCAGCTCTCTCTGAGAGGAATTTGGGTTTGGAGAGCTATGGTACAGGGTCAGCTCTAGGATGCAGACAGAAACCAGAAAGATCTTGTCCCCAGCTGTCCCTTGATTCCTGTGTCCTGATGGCTCTGCAAGGGTCCCTCTTGATCCAGTGAATTTGAACAGAAGTGATGGTCTTGCCTGTGCTTGAAGGTGTGTCGGCACTCCTGGGATACCTGCTCTCTCCTGGCACTATTGGAGTATGGAGCCCTGTGTCACAGGATTAGCTCCCTGGCCGCAGAAATAAACCAGAAGACCACTCCTCAGTACCTGTGTCCTGGGGATTCCAGGTGGCTCCCTCTGAGAAGATGGACTTGTCCACACTCCTGGTAGTCTAGCTTTCTCCCGGCACTATCTAGCTATGGAGCCCTGGTGGCCCAGGCAGAGGTCCTCAGCCACAGACGGAAACTGGAATGCTCCTGTCCCCAGCTGTTTTCGGTCCCTGTGTCCCAAGGATTTGGGGCAGGTCCTGCTGAACAGTGGTGCTGACCTTACCTCCACTCACTGGCTTATCCACACTCCTGGGAAGCTAGGCTTCTCCTGGCGCTATTTGGCTATGGAGCCCTGGTGGCCCAGGCAGAGTTCCTAGTCACCTGGGTTTTTTTGTTTGTTTGTTTGTTTGTTTGTTGTTGTTGTTGTTTTTTCATTGTCTTTCATTGGATTTCTGCCAGTGTCTTTGTCCTGTACAATTTAGGAAACTTAAAGAAATTGCTGGATCATGGATTATCCACTATGAGCCTCTTCTCTCCTGAAAATGGCAACAGTAGTGCTACCATGAGTATACTAAGGGTGTGGCCTCATCATTTTGGTCAGATCATCTTTTTGAGTCAAGTCATGCTGTTTGAACTTGCTGTCTGAAGCTGACACTTGGAGATAAGCTTTTGCTTTATGTCCACAAGGCAGCATTCCTAGTGCAGGGGGGATTCTGTGCCTTCCATCATGACTGACATGTCAGCTGTAAGGACGCTAAAGCCAAAGCACTCTGGAAGAATCTGGATCTTCTCATCTGCTCCAGAAGGTTAGAGGTCTTTGTTCTATATTTTAAACTTTGGACTGGATTTTCCAAAAGACATTGAAAGGTTTCATGGACTTCTCAGTAAAAATCACTAGCCATAGCACAAGATGGTGCAGGCTCTTATTTCTTGTAGGAAATCGACTTCACAATTCTGGCTCTGCCTTAGCCAGTAATTCAGCATGTGACTTGAGGTGGATGATTTAACATGTCTTGACTTTCATTTTTCCCAACTATGGATGTGAAATAATAACATCTGATCTATTGGTTACATAGGATTATGTCAACGATCAAAAACGCTCATGCATGTTATATTTGTGAAATTATTTTAAATTATTAAAGTCCATGTATGTCTATAAGCTATTCTAATGATCATAGCCATGTTGTGTGCCTCACACTCAACTGGTAAGCTTTTGATTGTTCTCGATTCCTTATACAAGAGCTGTGAGTCAGTCATGAGATAGATGCCACGGTTCTCACTCTCGAGTATGATCTGTTCTCCTTCAACATGTTTGGGAATGGTGACTATGTTGAGTCAGTCATTATTATGATCAGGTTAGCTTGTATAAGACAGCACCATAGCAACCTGGGATGGAGTCTCTCTCCTGGTGGCCCTTACAGATGCAGCCTCTGTGAGTTATACAGCTTCAGAGAAGGAAACACAAAGCATAGAAGATGACCTGGACTCTCAGATAAGGTTGTAACTTAGGCCAGTGCTTTGATTTCAGCTTTTTTGATACCCTGAGCAGAGACCAATTACATTCTCTACAGACCTTTGACTTCAAGAGCTATGAGATAGTGAATGGTTGGATAATAAATGTGGCAATAGAAAATCAATACACCATTTGTTTACTTTTTCTGGGACTACCAAACAAATTGTCACAAGTACCTCTCCTTATTGGTACCATTGCCATTTTCTGAGGTTCTTCTTTCTTTCACCCCCTTACTCCTCAGCAATATTGTTCATCCAGAGACCCATGACCTCTGCATTATCTACATCCCTGATTCAGTTACTGAATATTTCTTTTGGATTTTTACACTTCTCCCATAAGTCTGTCTCATGATGTATGCTAACACTTAGTGTCATGCTTGTCTCCCTTTAAAAGCTCTTATTAAATTGGTGTTACAATGTACCAACGGTGATGGCAAAGGACCGAGGCAACCTGGTAGTCCAGTTTTGAACACGACTGAGGTGGTGTGACATAAATTCTAATGAAATCCTTACAGATGACTTCCACGTTGGGAAGAGAGGGCTCTGTTTTCAAGAACCCCTCAAACAGCATCAGTGTAAGATACATGGATGTTCAGGGGTTGCTTGGGATGAAGCCACCGTGGGAGACTGTAGGATGTGATACAGTTGCATTTCCTTCCCCCCTCCTAGTTGCTCCATGTTATTGATACTCTACAAGAACCTTGGATGGCCCTGTTCTTCACTGAGCTTGCATCCCAGCTACCATTTATAACATGACTTCCAAAAATGCTATGAATGAAATTACACTCCCCGTGATTTTCCTGACTCTGATCTAAAGCCTGAGCTTTCTTTCCTCCCAGGGATGGCAGACTACCCTACTCATTTCTTTGCTTAATCCTCAATGGGCTTTGATTAAGGTACAATAAAGGGCATTCTTCTATAGTAACTGGAAGGCTCAGGTGTCATTTATGTCCTGTATGATTTTGGAGTTGCTACTCCTCCCTTCGCTGCTGTCCATCTTTTCCTCTATAAAGTGAGATGTCCCCTAGAGCTCTTTCATTCTCTGTCCTAGCGCAGGCCAATATTTTGTTTCCGTATTTCAAATCTCCCCTCAGCAGTGATCAAGGGCACCTATGAAAATGGAGTCAGTCTGTATCACTGAGACCTAACATACTTCTTAAATCATACCTGCCCAAGCCCCACCCCTGTTCATCCT
The DNA here is from genome assembly GCA_028551405.1 of Uromys caudimaculatus. Classification (NCBI taxonomy): domain Eukaryota; kingdom Metazoa; phylum Chordata; class Mammalia; order Rodentia; family Muridae; genus Uromys; species Uromys caudimaculatus. Next base: position 47,255,262 of record CM052708.1, read on the forward strand.
CTATTTTCCCCAGCAGGTGAATGAGGGATAGCCCAGGTCTCCTCTAGCAGATTTTTCTGCTCTGTCAGACTAACTGACATCCTTGTATCTTCAAGTTCATTCCTGCAGATGTTCCAATCCTCATCACTTTATCATAATTGTTATGATAAGCATTTCTGCCAAAATGCTAGTAAAAACTCAATTTTCCTGAGCAAAATTAACAACAAAGAGTGTTCACAGCTCCTGCAACCTGGTTATTAAGCTGTGGCAGGAATTGACTGCAGCTGTGAAATAAGATATAATTAAAAATCGGGGGCTTTCAACACAGATGTAGTGTGTGCATTTGCAGGTTGTAGATACATGAATTACCAGGGCTGACCAGCTCAAGTTGTCATTGGGAACCTGTCCAATGGAATTCTATTTGAATGTCAGGATTGAGATAGAGGGAGGGGAGCATGCACACATACAGAAATATACAGCAATAAGAACTTGAGGAAATACAAAAGGCACTTTGGGGAAGGGTTCCAACCTCAATCTTCCACTGGCTGTGAGATCTTAAAGGAGTCGTGCATCTCTCAGATTCTTAATGTCCCCATTGAGTCTCTGAGCAGGAAAGAACATTAGCCACAACACATTTGATCTTAATGTTACTGATTTTTAGAAAGGTTTTTATATGTGAGGTAGAACCCTGCGGCCTTGCGCCTGATAGGAAAATGTTCTACCACTGAGCTATCCTGTTCATGCAAGGTAGAAGGGACTTGAAGCTACAAGAGCTGAAAAGGCATCTGAGATTCATTAAAGCAAGATAAGGCTGATGAAAATGAGGCCGGAAGATAGTGAGCAGTGGGTTTAAGTACTCCGCTTAGTCTGTTATTTTTCAATTTATATGGACATTAGTATCTCATTAACACGTTTTCCCTCTAAATGATCATGTTTTTATTAAACTGAAATACAAAATTCTTATCTGCTGAAGCCGTTGGCTGGGCTATTAATTATCCTATTTTGCTTGTTATAAAAGCCAAAGCCCGTTTCGTGACTGACCTCTGTTTATCCCTCCTTCCTCCTTCCACCCCTGGCTGCAGCTGTAATCTTTTACATTCACTGCAAATGAAAGACGACCGTGCATGTGCTGTATTATGGGTTTCATGGACTCAATGAGACTTGAGGTTTTGACTTTACTGATTGACCTTATATCTATCCGAACAAAATGGAGACAAGTAGGACTATTCCACAACAATTCCTGAAGTTCAAAAGGTACCTTGCACTCCTCTGAGACCAGGCAGAGCAACTTGTATGCAGGGCTTTGCTAAAGGATTGAGACAACAGGAACATGATTGACAGGTGTCTGGAATCCAGGCATCAGCCACCTTGTTTAATCTGTTGGTAGAAGCTGTCCTTCACATCTGAGGCTTGGGTATCTGAATTTTAATATTGTTCCATTTCTCACTGAAGTGCCTACTCTATACTACTCATTGGACACTTCAGCAGTTTAGCCCCATAGCCATTAGTGTACCTACAAAACTTCAGAGATGGTCTGTCTCCTGCATCACTCTTGGACACTTGCTTCCTCCTCCACAGGACCATCCTGGAAACATGCCCTTCTGACCAGGGCTTTTTTTCCCCCTTCACTTTGAAAGAAGATGTGTCTCTACATTTGGTCTCTACAGACCTTTGTTTCCGTAACTGGTGAGTACAGGAACTGGATTGGGCCATGTCTTCACGTTGTCTTGTGACTAAGGCCTACCATGCTTCTCAAGAAGACACAACACCTGTGACCAGATTCTAACATCATCACCATATGATTCTTAGGCTGTTTTTCTTATTGCAAATACTTCATGTAGGTTTGCATGGATTGAAGTGTACTACTAACCTAGATCCTCAAGACACAGATAGGTGATTTTTAAGTAAAACAATTACAATAAAGAGTAAGTGTCCCTAGGCATCAGGCACTGCTATGGAACCATTGCAGTTTAGAGCCCAGGCTCTGTCCGGGTAGATTCAAATCCCGTCTCCAGTACTGAGTAGTTTGATGACTTTGGGAAAGTTGCCTAACAACCCTTCATCAATCTGTAAAATGAGAAAGACTATTCACCATGGATTTATTGCTGGAAATTAAATGTGTTTGCTTAAGCTTAAGGGCACAGAGAAGAAACTGACATAATGATTGTTAAATTAATGACAGCTCCCATGACCACTAGTCTTAATCACCCACTCTTTTTACACATGTAGCAACTGAGGCACCAAGAGGCTAAACACTCTACTTGAACTCATCTCACAGGGTATAGCCAGAAGCCTGTATTATTGTAGTTTAATGGGGAGGTGGGTTGGTTAGAATTCCCTTCTTCCCTTTTGATTTATCATATTAGGGAAACCAGAGACTCACTGTTCAGTTAAGACACAGATCCCCATTCAAGAACCTTTCATACCTCAAGTGGGCAATTGGGCTGATCCCAGTTAGGAGCCCCTGGCTGGACAGGAGATGGGCACTTCCCACCAGCCATCAATGGGAGAGAAATAAAATATATTTCTGTGGGTATTAGCAACTTATTATGGAAGTAGGCAGTTTTAAGATTTGGCTTTCCCATGGAGGGACTGGAGGCTGGTCTACCTGCCTTGCAGGTCTGCAGTTGGGTGATATCATATCACTCCCTCCAGATGCCTGGCACCTGTGCTGGGAATCTCTCTTAGCTTGTGCTGATTTCTTTCCTGCCTTCCACTTTTCTTGGGCTGATAATTCTCAACAGCCTGAGACTGTTGAGATCTATGATCTCACAAGCATTTATGTATTCTTATACATAAAATAAAACCTTCCTGAAGATTGTAATTGGTTAGGGATTTCCCTCCTTCAAGCCTCTTTGGGTATCTTGAGTCTCTCTGGCTTTTCATACTTGTTTGTGAAGTTAACATTTTAATAGCACATTCTGAATGTTTTTGTTTTATGAATTCCAATATAGATGGAAGCTCTTCCCCAAGAGGGGTGTTAAAAACAGGTGTTTTAAAAGTGAATGACTCAATATCCATATGCATGTTTCTGTGACTAAGAGCCATCTTTTTCTTCCAGACATCAAATTGCTCTAGTTTTCAGACAGCTCTGAGGTGGTCACCTGCCTTGTTTAAGGATGTTATTGCCTCTCTATGGGATGCTTCATGCACTCTGAAAGCTCCATGTATGTATATTTTCTATAATGTGTGTGTTGTACAATCTGAGGAGTTTGTCCACAGCTTCATGTTGGCCTCCCCGCTCCTATACTGATTAAGGGGGAATGAAGCTGTAACATCTATGAATATGTATTTAGTGGGCTTGACTAGGTAGTGTACTCTGTGTTCATTTTGTTGGATTTACTTGTGTTTTTCTGGTGGTGAACTTGAGGATATGTCATACCTGGAGAACCTTCTTTCTTAGTCTATGCAACTTAGACACATTCTTCTGGTTGTTTAGTTGATAAGACATTGTGCAGTTTCTGGGACCAGTGTTTCCTGGAAGAAAAGGGAGGAAAGTGAGATGACATTGTGGTGGACATATGCTTCCTATACTGTTATATCCAAGGGGCTCACCAGGAGATACTGAAAGAATATCTTCTAAAGATAGGGTCATGAAAACTTGGATGATACTACTCTTCTGGTTTTTTTTGAAGAGTGCAGGGGTACCTGTCTATTGAGTAAGGACTCTTAAGAGTTTGATAGTTAGTTGGATTGCCTTTCTTTTATCTGCATTCCCCAAAGTTATTTTAATGGTAGCATGTTTCTTGCTATACACTCAGCAATGTGCTTGTGGAAAGCTGCTCAGCAGGACATCAGTTGAGAATCAACAAGTAGAAGAAGCCCTGGAAAGCACCATCTGCTCTGAAGTTCATTGAGAATGATGACACTTATACTTTGGATGTTACAGAGAGAACAGATCAAGGCTGGATGCAGCCCAACCACCCCATCTGCTTCAGCAAAGACAAGGATTCTGTTTGAGGTCATGGCATGAGAGCCTAATGCGACTGGAACAGGTTTCCATGGACTACTTATTGCAAGGTGTTGAGTCAATTGCATTGATACAAAAATGTAAAGAAAGTGGAGAGAAAGGAGTTGAATGTGTAGACCAGTGGTTCCGTATTGGCTAACCATATTCCACCAGGCTCTGGGTTAGCCTTACAGTGTCAGATTAAGTAGATTGATTGATGTGAGGAGGCCTGCCTTAATTGTAGGTGATATCATTCCATGTACTGAGGTCCTAGACTGAATACAAAAGAGAAAGTGGGGTGATCACAAACATTTATCACTCTCTGCTTCCAATCTGTGGATGCAGTGTAACAAGCTGCCACACACCGGTGTTGCCAAGAGTTCCTGGCCATTATGGAGTGTACCCTCAAGCTGTAAGTCATAATAATCTTTTCCTTCTTTCTTTAAATTGTTTTTACTTTGTGTTTAATCACAGCAACAACAACAACAACAACAACAACAACAACAAAAAGAAACATATTGGTTAACTGAATGTACATGTGTGTAGAGCCAATCTAGAAAGTAATGAATCTGTGATGATTCCTCAGTGGACTGGAAACTGCCTTCATAGTATCTCATGGCACAAAGAGGCTTGAGAGTTTGATCTTTGTGGGCGGGGGGAATGGCACTGAGTATGGATTCTACTGCTAGTGCCTCCCAAGGGGCTTTACCTGCATGCTTGTATCCTGTGATGATTAATGTCCTTAAATTACAAGTAATGACCCAATGGTTCAGGCGAGGGCTCACTTACCAGCGCCCATGTAACATAGTTTCAAGGTTGAACCTTAGCATAGTGGCTTGCCTTTTCCTCTCCACATTCCCCACATCCTCATATGGTGACTGAGGCCTCCCAAACTTGAAGCCAGAGCACCCCTACATCAATACTACCTCCCCTGCTAACTTTTAAAACTTGTTTGTGACATATCTTGCGGTGATTCCTAAGTCTGGCTCAGTGTTGCATGTAGCTTTGCTACTCACCTAAGCTCTGGGAACAGACTGTGCTACCAGCCTCCACCCAGAGAATATTGGATCTGTGGATGAAAAACACAGACATACACGATTGTTCAATTTCAACTTGCTTAATTGGCTCAACTGCTGGGCTGCTTCAATATACCTTGGCTAGCATGTCCTTCCAAGAACTCCCAGCTCAGCATCCTAAATCTGCACTCAATTTCAGTTGCTCACCCACCTTCAGTCCCAGCTCAGTATCCCTAACCTCCTGCCTGTAGAAGCAGCCTGTGGCTCTTCTGCCTGAGATCTCACATGGCTGCTTGGCTTTCCCTCCGAAGCATGGCAAAACTCTCTCTTTCCTCTCCTTGTATCTGTCTGCTTGCCTTCGGGGACCTGGAAGTCCTGCCTATTCCTTCCATCCAGCAATTGACCCATGGCATCCTTACTGATAGATCAAGAACCAATTGGGGAACAGGACCTTGGCATCACAACCACCCCTAAAAGTGTTCAGCACATGGACAAGCATTTTGATGATTTGGGATTTCACTGTTTTGTGTCCCAAGGGGCTGCCTCAGTTTCCCCAAGAACCAATGAGGCGGCCAATGCACACAACATCTGGTCAGGAATCACTTCCTTAGTTCGGGCAGGTACAATTTCATAAGAGAAGTGGGCAAACATGACATCTGAGTGATAATAAGTCCTCAGAGCTCCTCCAGAAGGGCTAAGTACAGTAATTTGATGTAATGACTTACATTTAAAACAATAACCCAGAGGCATAATAGCATAGGCCAAGAATACCTACTGCATGTGATGGGCTGTTAATGGAAAACGAACTGTTTGATTCAGTAGCAGATAATGTCCAAATAGCTTCCAACCTGGACATGTACAGTGCAGTGTAGAGAGCTAAGTTTTCTAGCAGGGTTAATTTGGACCACTTCTTCCCTGCCTACCAAGAGCCATTCTCCCAATGGAAGTTTCTTTATTGCTCTACTCTTTCTGCATTTTGAGGCAAACAGAGGCTTTCTGTTTTCCGTTTTATTTTTCTCTCCCCCCTGCCTCTCCACCTATCTCTCAGAGAAGCTGCTACATCAGAGCCATCTTTCTAAGTGATTTGGGGCTACTCAGTCTCATATGGCTGCAAGAAAAAGGGTGTAGAGACACTAAGGTCTGCTTTTTAGGCTTGGGGTTCTCCTGTAGCAATGAAACAGGCCTACAGGTGTGAACACTGTAGGGTCTCCAATGACAGGGGCCATAACCTACACTTTGCCATTGATTCTCCTTCAACATCTCTGTCACCTGTGATGATATCAGCTTATGACCCATATTAGTTTTTTTCTTCTCATTAAGATGATATCTGTAAAGCAACATAAAGGAAAAAGGATGTATGTTGTCACAGAGTTTGAAGGCACACAATCCATAGCAGTGGGGAAATCTGTCAACAGGTGGCTCCATGGTACATTGTAAGGCTGAGACTTCTTTTCCCCTGACATCTCAGTAGAACAGGAGACAGGAAAGACAGAAAGTGAGACAGGACCATGAGCCTCAAGTTCTGCCCTTATCAATCATATTTTGAGAGAACCAAGGTTAAAAGACCCTGTGTTTCAGAGGAATTTAAAACTTTTAAAATCACTGGGCCTAATCACTCACTCTTAGAAATGAGCCTCTTCCTCCCTTCTTAGGTCTCGAAGCTTCTTTGTGGCACTCTCACTAACTCCTAAGTACCCATTACAGATCCCTCTGGACTTCACCCCAGAGCAGCACTCTATGAGCCAGCATTTATCTGTATTTTCCACCACAATGGCCATCCTCACATGATGCCTTGCTTCAAAAGTATACCTTGAAGAATTTAAGTCAACTTAACAGTTAATTTAATTATTAGTCTATTGAGTGCCTCAAGGACTTGATCTGTAAGGAGAGAGTTTAACATTATCGTTATGAATGACCAAAAGAAATACACACAAAACCACATACATAAACAAATGCACACACACACACAGAGAGAGAGAGAGAGAGAGAGAGAGAGAGAGTGAGAGAGAGAGAGAGAGACAGAGACAGAGAGAGAGACAGAGACAGAGATAGACAGAGATAGACAGAGAGACAGACTTATTGATCTATCATTAGATAGATAGATACTTTTCATATTTCTGCAGTAAGAACAGACCCATTCATGATCGCATGTAAGAACACAATTCCTTTGCATAACATCAACATCTTTAGCAAATAGTCCCTGTAGGGGGTTGAACTGTGCTTTTTAAAATGCAATGTTAAAGGCTTAGCCCTAGTACCTGTGCACTGACCTCATTTGAAATAGACTTTCTGAAGACGTAGTCAAGATAAGTTGTGGTCATCCTCAGGTTAGGTAAGCCCTATTCCAGTGGCTGATGTCTTCATAGGAAGAGGAGAAAGAAGCACTAGAAAGAACACCATGACAATGAAGGATGAGTTTGGAGTGATGCCAAGGAATTCCAGCACCACCAGAGCACACAATAAAGGATTCTCCAGAGCCTGTAGAGGGAGCAAGTGCCGGATGACATTTTAAATTCTTCTCCATAGCTAGAAGAGGATAAACACATGTTATCTTGAGCCCCTGAACTGGTGGTATTTGTTTGTAACAGCTGGGAAACAAAATGCAGTCACAAAGGATTTGTTGAGCCTGCCTTCTGTGCTGGGGACCTAGTGGGGATGGACTTGGGAAGCTTCTGGATCTTTCTGAAGAGAGCTCATAGTGTCTAACCATTAGTGGTAAGGATGCTGCTGCTTCCTGTATTGTCACCTCCACCTTATTCTCTGACAATTTATAGCCAATTATATACATCTCTCCTGCACCAGGAACTTCTGGACTAGAGCTGTGGACTTCTCCACTCTACCCCTCTACTTGTGGACTGTGGCAAGCGCTTGGTGTCGGTCTTATTTATGTATAGTTTTAAATCCTTGCTTGTCACTTAAGCAATGGAATTTCTATTTCCTTACATGTACAAGGGGCTATAGGTGGTCCATCACCTGCAAAGATTCTACTTATTATGGTCAGCTTTAAGGTGATGTGAATTCAGAATCCAGTTAGTTGAAATTGGAATTCTTGGAATTCTGAATTTATATTTTTTTCCTAAGTTAGTGATCAGTGATATAATTTCCATTAACTTCTTTTGTGTGAGAAAATGTCTCACTGAGTAGTTCAGGCTAGCCTTAACATTGAAATCCTTCTGCGTATTGACTCTCAAAGCTGAATGCATAATGTGATCAACTTTTGTGATGTTGGGGAGCTATGCTCTGTATCATCCATATGGTCATGAAGGGGAAAACCACTGCCCTACACTGTGCCGTGTGAGTTAGCTATGATGCTCCAGTAGGCTAGATATACTGAATGCACTTTCTTTTGTTTTTTACTTCTGTGGTTTCTTGCAGTGCTAGGAAAGAAACCAATGCATGTTTTATAGATATATAAAACACCACGTAGCTACATATTCATACACACACACACACACACACACACACACACACACACACTTTTCTACTTAAAACTGTCTTTTGGAAAGCTAGCCTCTTCATGAATTGAGGAACACATATACTTGCGGGTTGCCAATAATATGCGTGGTATATCCAAGGAACAGACAGAGGACCTGGGTTGTATCTTTTAACCATCATCTGCAAATGACGTTGTCTTGAGGATGTGGCTTGACTTCCTAGGTCTTTCCTTCTGCATCTATAAACTGAGATTTATAAATATCATGGGTATGATAGGATGTGTGCACTGTCTACCTTAATCCTTTTGGATACTTGCATCAGTTTAGAAGGTGCTCAGCAAAGAATGTTGTTATTTTCATTGTCTTAGTAAGGGAACAGAGTTCTAGAGAGGCATCAGAGGCTAACCTTGTCCAGATAACATTCTCAAATTAGTTGGTCCCCTAAATAACACTAGATGGTTCATCCCAGAAAGTATTTTTCAGAAGGCTGCACTTGCAATTATTACAAGTTCCAGTTGTGGGATCAGACAGACCTAATGCAATTGTGAACTTTTCAATTACTAATCGGTCATCTGGGCTCATTTCTTAACCTTTGGGATCATAGTGTCTTTCACCTGTGTGACAGAGATGCTGATTTCATTGGACTGCAAGTGTGAAAGATTGGAATGAATGTGAATATGTAGCTACATGGTGTTTAAACATTCACAAGTGTTTGCTGATAGTGTTAGAATTAAATTTAGCTGTTTTAATATATATAGATAAATATATAATTATATATAGCTAAATTATATAATTCTATGTGTAGATATAATATAGTGCTATATAATATAGCTATAATATATCAAAGCATATATATATATACACACACATACACACACACACACATACACACACACACACACATATATATAAATAAAATAGTTGCTTAAAAATGCCTTCTGGTTCATTTTTTTCTGTATAGGCAGTTTGAAGGCAAGCAGTACATGAATAAAAAGGCAATTCCTCTGGGTCAGTAGGGACTGACATCTCCCCATGTGACAACTGTGCTCAAGGTCATATCATGAGCCATTGTGACATCTCAAGATCTTATTCCCATGTCAATATCCTGACCAGCACAAAAGAAAAAGTGTGGTGGTTTCTGGGAAGATGCTGGGAAGACAGAACAGACTACTCTCCCACTGGAACCAGCCCCCTATCTTTTCTTCCGACTGATTGATAGAAATCAGCTCCCTTTGAGGACTCAGCTTACAAGTCTACACAGTACTCATGTTATTGGCCAGAATTTAGTTACATGGACACATCAGGCTGCAAAGAAACATGGGAAATATTTTCCTAGAGCTGTATCAGTAAAATCCAGGCTCTGTTACTAACTGCTACTAAAGGAGAAATTGATTTGAAAAGAGAAATAGCATTCTCTGATAGATTTAAAAAAAAAAAATAGTTGTTATAGTTGTATGTCAGGAATCTGCTCTTTAGGAATTTCCAGCTTTAAATACAATGTTTTAATATTAGCAAGAAGGTCATACGGGAGTGCTTAGGGGAAGAGATTCATTGGATTTGAAGGTATTCCAGAAGGCTTTACTGAAGAAGAGATGACTGAAGTGCTGTATGATGCTTGGCAAATTAGTCAGAACACCATCCAGGAAAGGGAATTTCTAAGAGAAGTTGTCTTGACATCTGATCCTTGACTGCTGAAGACCCAGCTAGCTGGAGAGAACTTAAGCCAGAGAGGGAGGGCTCCGTCTTCAGCAGCTACACTCCATCTTCCCTTCTCTAAGTCTGTGATCTCCAGGGAGACTCCCAGGAGTGCTAAACCCTGCTAACAGTGAAGGTTTCAGAGTCTTCATCATTTCACCAGATAGCAACTTACTTGTTGGCTTGAAACCAGCCAGTTATTGAAAGAAATATATTTATTGAGAAATAACTGACATGTGCAAAATGGCTATTTACTACCTACTTGCCAAACATCAGTGAATTTGTGTTTAATAATCATTTTTTCAATTAACTCACAAAATACATCCCATTAATTTTAAATTAAACGCAGATTTGCAAAACTCTAATTTACAACATTATCACATCATCTCTTCCCAACTTGTTTCTGATGGTTCCCTGTTGGTGAAGGAGTTTCTCTTGATGCCCTTAGAGACGGATTTATTTTTCTATTAATAAGCAGTTATAGGCTGAAGGGTAAGAACTCTTTTCCCTATATACCTCTTCCTATTTCAGTCCCTTTGCTTTTAAGTTCTTCATGTGTCGGTAGCATCTAGAACATTTTGATGCTCATTTAACCTTGACCTTTGCCCTTTACTTGTCAGTGGTAGGAGCCCTTGGAAAACCTTCCAAACTGGACTGTTTTCCCTGCAGTGCAGAGAGAGTTCATAGCTGTAGTCAAAAGACATGGATTGTCTTTCTAAGTTTTGTGTTATGATCTTGGGCAAGCTGCATTTTTCCCTTCAAGAATTTGCATTAGATTAAAGTTGGGCATGTTTCTTCACTGTAGCATTTCTTAGTGACGTTACTATGTATGTTGAAATATTGTGAGCTTTAGTCGGATCTAGAATCAGCTAGGAGACAAGCTTATGGGCATGTCTAAGTAGAATTATCTACATTTAGTGGAAACACCCATCTCGATTGTGTGTGGCACCATTCCATGGGCTGGGGGCCTGGACTGCCTAAAAACAGAAAGAAGATGCTGAGAGTGAGCATCTTTGCTCTCTGTTTTCTGACTGCTGATGCACTGAGACCAGCTGCCTCATCCTCCAATGATCATGTCTTCTCTGCCATGATGGACTGGACTCTCAAACTGTGAGTCCAAACAAACCCTTTCTGCCTTAAGTGGCTGTTACCAGGCATTTTGTTATAGCAGAGAGAGGAGCCAATACAAACTATGCTAATGTACAAGGAGAAGCCACAGCTGGAGAATGGGGATAATTTTGCTAATTAGCCTCCCCCTCTCTCTTGCCTTCTCCCTCCTCCACTCCCCCCTCTTCCCCATCCTCCTGGTGCATGTGTACAGTTGGGTGAGTTTTGGGAAAGAGGTGGGAAAGGCTGAGCAGGATGATTTCCACAATCATTTATCTCTAATATTTTAGTATTTTGTTTTCTAGTACAGAGACCAAGAAATATGTGGCTCTGTCTGTCATCCGCCTCAGTTTTTCTCCCCTCTCTATCTGGATTAGAACAGATATGAAGACATTGCCTGGACTCCTATGCAGTCTTGTCCTTCAGCAACCTGCCGTGAACATTTGCCCCCTCATCCTCCCCGAAGCAGCTATGATTGATTAGCATGTCCCACAGTAATATTTAAGTGCTAACAAGTGCCCTTAGGGTTCACTATCAAGCTATCAAGCGGCAGTACAAACAGGTTTTTAGAGGGCTTGGCCACATTCATTGGAAGTACAGTGAGGGGGACTAATATAGTCTACTGACTGTGCCATCACTTAATCTATGTTTACCCAGGAAAGTTCCCAGGCATGCCCAGAAGATGGAGGTGCTTGGCTGGCAGATGCTCATTAATCCCTTTCCCTGACTGTAATCCTTGAGGTCATGACCCTCTTATTGAATTAGGTTTAGTGGTGCAAGACTGTCATCCAGGCTACAAGAGGCTGATGTGATAAGTTCATGGTCTACCTGGACTACAGAGTAAGTTCAAGGCTTGCTTGGGAAAATTAAATGAGACCATCTCAAAATAAAAAGTAAAAAATCTAGCTGAGCAGCAGAGGACTTGCCTAACATACACAGGACCACTGGGAAGACAAAAAGGAAAGGGCAGTTATTGAGAACCCCAGATTCTGGTATGTGCTGATTGTCCGTGGGAATGGGTTCACTCTTTCCATTTATATACCAATCCAAATGTCATCAATAAAGACCTGACATACTGACCTCTTTTTTCTTTAGAGCCATTGTTATTATCTTTATTATTTTATTACTTCTTTATGATCTATCATATGAGTAGATACGTGCTATTGGAACAACAGCTTTATTATATTTAATGCTGTATTTTCAATTCAGGAATAGTTTTGAAAACATAAATAAAAACAGAGCGTTAGGAATGAACATTTTAACTAAAAATCAGACCCAGTTTGGATTCCAGTGTTCTCCTCTATTAACTTTATGCCATTTGATAAGCGTTTTGAATT
>CM052708.1:47270278-47287402 GCA_028551405.1 Uromys caudimaculatus
TAGATATACTTAGAATTTGGCAGAATTCTCACATTGGTTCCTTGACCTGTGGAGCAAGGACTATTTTGGTTAGAAAGGTTAGATGGAAGGGTTTAGAGTTACCTCAGCTAGAAATAATAGTGAATCAAAACCAATATTGCATCCTGTACTTGTCAGGATTCTCTAGAGAAACAGAACTTAAAGAACAAATCTCTCTCTCTCTCTCTCTCTCTCTCTGTCTCTGTCTTTCCTCTCCTCTCTCTCTCCACACACACACAAACACACCACCACCACCACCCTTGGTATACTAGCCAGGGTGCAATATTGTATCAGAACTTACAGAAGGAAAGATGATTTATAAGAATGTTTTACAGGCTGTGATCAGGCTAGTTCAGAATGCTTGTCTACCAACTGAAGGTCCAAGAATCCAGTAGCTGTTCAGTTCATGAGACTGGATGTCTCAATTGACCTTCACTATACACTGGAATCCCAAAGAAGTAGGCCCTAAAACCAATGAAGGAATTAACTTGCTAGCAAAGAGCAAGCAGGCAAAGAGACAGCTTCCTTCTTCCGTGTTCTCTGTATAGGCTCCAGCAGAGGTATGGCCCAGATGAAGGTGGGTCTCCCACCTCAAAGATCCAGGTTAGAAGTGGGACTTCCCACAACAAATGATTTCATTTAAAAAAATTCCCCAAAGATGTGCCCAGCCATTTGGTTTTTAGTTAATTCCAGATGTAATCAAGTTGACAACCAAGAATATCCATCACACCTGGTTATTGTTTTTATTTCAAAATTAAGCATGACATAAGGAAATATGACTGTATAACATGTTGACAAAACATCCATGAGATTTGTGATGGCTGGTTTTGGTTGTCAGTGTGACTCTATCCAGAACTAACTAAAACCAAAGTGGCTGGGTGCACCTGTGAGTGATGTTTTCTTCCTTAGTTAAATCATTCAAAGTGCAAAGACCCAGTGCGCATCTGGATCTTTGACGTGAGGAGATCCACCCTTCATCTGGGCCATATATTCTGCTGGGAGCCTACATAAAGGACATGGAAAACAGAAGCTTGCTTTCTTTGCCTGCTTGCTTTTCCTTTCAGTTCACTCCTTCATTGAACTGGAATTGACTTCAACCCTCCTATTCATTGGCTTTGAGATCTTGAATAAATCACATAACGGCTTTGAACTTCACCTCATTTCATTACCAAGGTAATGAAATGTCAAGCTTCCAGCACAGTGGCCCCACATTTGATCTCCTTGCATGGAACCAATGTTTTCTGGCATTAGCAGTTACTCGATTAATATTATTTTGAATTTCTTGATCAAAGCTATAGACTTACATCATCCCCCCCCCCCAAAAAAAAAATTAGAAAACTAACATGTGATCTTTGCTCTGGTGTATGCAGCATTGCACATTTAATTTATGGACAAGCCTTATCTTGACATCAGTGTGTGACTTTGGTAAAGCCATTGCTGCTTTCTGAGTCTTTACATCCTTACCTGGAAAAAAGGGGCCTAAGGTACGTGAACTGTCCTTCATATCATTTCCAACTTTAAGCTGGGGAATGTAGCCTAGTTGGCAGAGTGCTTGGCTAACATGCATGAAGTCCTGGGTTTGATTGCTCAGCACTCTATAAACTTTGCATGGCAGTGAACACTGTAATATCAGAACTCAGGTTGTTAGTAGAAGCAGGAGAATTGGAAGTTCAGGGTTATCCTATGCTACATAGAGAGTGTAAGACCAGTGTGGCTATCTCCAAAGATTGTCATAGCAAATAGAAGCAGGCCCACTCTCATGCTTTGTTCTTCCCCCTAAGTAGGCTTAGGTGCTGTTGCCGGAGCTAAGAGTATTTCCTACAGAAGTCAGCAGCTTCAGGCTCTTGCCTCAGGCTGGTGGTAAAGCCATAGATGTAGGTACCAAGAGGAATCTTACATGTGATACAATATGGTTTCATTTGTCCCTTGTGACTCAGATACCTGCTAGGTACTGGTGAAAATATCTGAGACTGGCAGGTAGTCCTGAGCTAAGCACAGTCCTTGGTCCCACAGATAGATTAGCTGTGAGTGGTCCTGTTCATCCCATCTCTGGTCCACTCCCAAGAATCTGTATTGGACAGGAAGAACAAGTGGAAGAAAGACAAGAAATGAAGCCACCAGAATGGGCTTAAAAGGTGGGGGAAGGAAGTTTCAGGGGTGGGGGAAGGAGGATCTGGGAGGAGGGATGAGAAAGCCCTTCTCACTTCCTGTCTTTATTTTTCCTGGGCATCAGCCACACCACCCCAAGCAGATCAACCCCCCCACCCACTCAGATCAACCCCCCCACTCAGATCAAAACCCCCCATTCATATCAAAACCCCCCACTTAGATCAAAACCCCCACACAGAGCAACCGCCACCCCACTCAGACCCCTTAGTTTGAATTAAAAATAATTCTAAGTCAAACTGTGGTGCCTAAATCTATTGCAAATGTCAGTAGCTGGGCCTGAAGCCAGAGCTGTGATCTCCCCCATGTCAATAAATCCTTGAAGTTCCTTCTCCCTTGGAAGACTGGGCTTTTTCTGATGCTGTGCTTTCTACCCCGGGCTGCCCTTTCATGAGTAATTTCTTTTAACCCGAGGATCACAGCTGTGAGCTATAATGAAAAGATTTCTTCTGGCCCAAGACTGTGAAGAAGTGGCTGTGCCAGCAAAAGGAGGCTGGGAAAAATACAATTAAATATTAGGTTTCACCAATGCCTGACCAGAGGCTGGGAAGTCATCAGGAGAGGTCAAGGTAGGGTGAACCATCAGCCCTCACACCAAGAGATGATGCACCGGTGGTCCAGAGAGATGCAGAGTCCTTTAGGCTGGTCCAAGCTGGTGGATGCTGGGACCAACGGGATACTAGCAGGAAGACTGGCTTAGTGACATGAGTAGAAAGAGAAACAGAAAGTGATTGGTACCTTCTGGGTCTGCCCTAGACTTCATGCATGCTGAAATCTCAGATGCACAGAAGCAGAACCCCAGGCCTTCCAAGAGTTCAAAGCCAGGTTACTACTCCAAGTACCTCCCCTTGGTTGGTAGGCCACCATCCGCCCTCAGCTCAGGGTCAGAATATGGAGGAGCATGTGTGTGATACATCCATGTGTTCAAGAGACAGGCACACATCGGCCCATCCTGACCTTCTGGGACTGCCCCTTGTTTGGACAAAGTGCTTTCTTAATTGGCAGGGAGAGAAAGATACACATAAGAGTTCATTTGGGGATGGAAATCCAGGTGGCAGGGCCAGCTCCTGTCTCCATGTCCTCAAGCTCACTCCTGCCCCTGTTCTGAAACGCAGGCCTTCTGCTTCCAGAGGTAAGGAGTATGTGGAAGTTTATCCCAGTTGTTTATAAGTGAGATTTCTATTTTTGTCAAAAATCCATCAAATCAGATCAGTTTAATAATTCTGAAATATATTTGGGGGCATTTTTCACCAGCCCCAAAGGAAATTCAGTTTGGTTCTACTCTGGAACTCAGCTGCTGGATACTGCTTGGTTGGCATAAGGCAGTCCTACACTTCCTAGTGTACTAACATATTCCCAAGAAGTTGTCCAAAATTTGAATTTTGGTAAATAGGATCATATTTTAGTGTAAAGGAAGTGTTTGTTGGTTGAACGAATTCTATGGTGGATCATTTTATTCGGTGGAGACATTCCTTTTGTAACACAAATAATCATTCTCAATTTCTCCTTTTCTTTGTGCACATGGTTGCTCATGAATCAGTTTTGTTTGAATTGAGCTATTGCTGGCACCAGTGGCCAGTGTCAGCTTGTTTTCTAACAGCTAAAGTAGAGGGGAGATTTTTTTTTTGTAGTGGGGTAGGGAGGACCTGACTTGGGGTATGTTTGACCTCAGATTTAGATAGGAATTTTGGACACTTATATTTCTAGGGCTGGAGTCTTTTCTTGTAACCATCATGAGTTATGGCTGGTGGCGTGGCTTAATAGTGGAGTACACATCTTTAAGGTTTTGAATTTGCTCTCTAGGACTGTCACAATATTTCCTTGTCCCCTCAAAACTATCTGGAGTTAGAAGTGTGGCCCTGCTAATGCTATTACTACTGTTTGGTTTTCTGAATGAAAAGAAAAAACCCTCATGGTCAGGGGTTGGAGAGATGGATCAGTGGTTAAGAGTGATTGCTGCTCTTTCAGAAGACACTGCTTCTGTTCCCAGAACATAGCAGTTCACAGCCACATGTAACTTCAGTTACAGGGAATCCAATGCCCTCTTTTGACCTCTGTGAGCTATTGTGTACGTGTCATGCACATACATAGACTCAAGCACACACATGTACATAAAATAAAAATTACATATACAAGTTTTTTAGAAAGCTCAGGGTTGGAATGTACATTTATTGAAAACTTGGGAATGACATTTTAAAAGCTCTGAATATGACTTGCATTCCTCCTGACACAATTTTGGAGAATGGAGGCATTGGGCAGAAGAAATACACCAAAAACGAGGGCAGCTTTTCTTTATGATCTCTTCTTTCTGCCACAGAGCAGGAGCAGGTATCTGGGGACTGTGAGTGCCAGGGATGAGAAAGGGTCCCCCTTGCTCAGCAGCTTTGGTGGGCATTACCTTCCTGCCGCCACCTCACAGCCTGCTTGTCTGTGTGCTCCTGCTCTTTCATATACTGAAGCCTCCTTTGCAGAATGCTAGGACTCTAAGTCAAAGGTCATTTTTAAAAAGTCATCCTCTTAATTTACAGAAGGATCAGCAGGGAGAGTTCCCAGGTACTGAAATCTAATAGATGTCATGGTGATGAAATGGAGAGGTGACAAGAGCCAAGGCGAGTGATGAGACTAGCAAACACTCTGCTCTGTTCTCCCTGGAGGTCCAGCACTGTGATAAGAGCCTGGCTGTAAAGGGTGTTTAGCAGCTGGTCTTTATTTGAAGCACTGAGGATTTATTGAGTGTTTCTAGTAAATAAGAAAAAAAATCCAACTGTTCTTGTGAAACCAGTGGAATGAAGAAAAATGAAACCATCTTAAGCAGAGCCATGGACAGGAGCCTTAGAACAGAAGGAGGGAATACCTGGGTGGGGAAAGCATCTTTGGGTTGGGAATGAAAGAGTGTCACAGACACTAGGAAGGAGCAGGAGAACCAAGCATGCAGAGCCCAGGAGGGAGTGACCTGGAGGACGAGACTGCCCTCATCTTTTGACTCAACCATGACTGAAAAGCCTACGGCAGGAAGGTACAAGAACCTGCACAGAAGCACTGGCTTTTTCTTTATAATGTCAGGAAGGCCAAGGAGATAAGACTGTGGTTACTGGTGTGAGACTTGAAAATCTCCGGGTGGTATTATTAAGTCTTCATTTGGGCCCCCAGAACTTCCTGCAGCAGTTCTAAAGTTCCCAGAGGTAGAGACGGAAAGAAGAACAAGACCTCCAAGATACTGGGTTTTGTGGATTATGCTTTTTTTTTTTTTTTATAAGACTTGAGTGACACAGGAGATACACATTCAGCAAAATGACTAGGGAGTCACGACCTACAATGTTGACTGTTCTTTTCTTTCCAAGGGCAGCCTTGACTGAAGAAGTGTTTGTTTTTGTTGTAAGACTAGTTTGCTTAAGTTACCTGTATTCCATGCAAGTACTGAGGCATCCAAGTCTTATGCATCACAGCTTCAGCCCTGAGACTATTTTCATGCCGTGACATCCATGACAGAATCCAATGGTCTTAGTCAAACACTTGGATAATTAGAAGAGAATGTGTACCAAAGCACTAGCAGCAAACTGGTAAGTCCTCCTGAACTGTGGCCATTGGGCAGTTATCATTAGAATAATGTGAGTGAATACACATACACACACTCACACACACACACACACACACACACACACACACGTACACATTTCCGCATGCATTCACCTAAACATTTACTGTATTTAATATTATGTTAGCTCTACAGGAGATTATTAAAAATATGAACTATTTATTTTTCATGACCTCAAAATTTATTAATGTAATGGCTCTGTGGTTAAGAGCACTAGGTGTTCTTCTAGAGGACCGAGGTTCAATTCTAGCACACACATGGCAGCTCATAACTATCTGTAACTCCTGCCTGTTCCAGGGGATCCAATGCCCTCTTCTATTCTTAGTGGGCTCTATGCACACATGTGGTACACAGGCATTCATGGAGGTAAAACACCCAAACATATAAAAGAAATAATATATGATATATAAGTATTATATGTTTAATATATCACATTAAATATTAATATACATATTAAATATAAATATGTATTTAATATGTTATAAATATATAGAGAGAGAGAAAGGAAAGTGTGTGTAGACAGATGGGGGATGAATTTTGATTCTATAGGCTTCCTAGCATCTTAATGGCTATGCTTTTTGTTTTACAAGATTAATATAGTTCCCACAGACTGAAACAAAATAAGAGACAAGGAAGTTGCCCACTGCCTCTGGCTTGGGTGTTTTTGTCCAGAGGAGGTAAGAGTGACATTACAGCCATTCATCCTTCTCCACTGATCTCTCATGTATAAGGAAACTTGTTTTGAGGTGTGAGAAACTTTCTCTAGGATCCTTTGCTTTAGAGGATCTGATTTAATGCAGTCTTGATTTTAGCAAAGACTGATACCAGGGCAATTATTTGAGAATGTGTGAGTTGATGTCAAAAAGGATAAATGGTCAGTAAAATCATCTTTATTAATTTTTGTATTACAGAGTCTTGATATATCACTTGATGGCCTTGAGTGAATTAAGGTGAATCCTAAGCTAGGCTGTGTTAGGATGGATGTGGGGGTTCCTATAAAGTTTGTGGGTCCCCATACAATGTATCTGCAGGGTAACTGAGCCTATAAAAGTTACATCTCAAATAGTTCAGTGTGTATGCATTGGGGCCTCTGTAAACATTTCCATCAGATATCTAATTTTGTGGCATTAAATAGGATTTCTGCTTTGTTTTATGTCAACGGTATTTATGAATAGTGAAAGTAGAGAAAATTATCATTATTTCATTTTGTTTTCATTCTGAAACTCGGTGTTAGGCTAAACTTTAATGTACTAGCAGCAATTGTCACTGAGGCACAAAGTTTTAATTAAGCTCATGCATGATTATTTTCCAGCAAACAGCCTAATTTATGAAATTGCTAATTGAACTAGCAGGTGCAAGCATCAGCTGGTACTGTATTATTGGCATGCAGTGCAGCGTGTGCGAGTACCTGGTGCAAAGTCAGATTATAGAGAGAGCGCACTTCAGCCATTGTCCTTCAATGACATCTATTCATTCAAAGATATTTATTGTCCTCTTCCCTTTTGTGGCTATCACTGAAGCAGCAGCCTCCAAAATGAAGCTTAATCTCTTTGTGACTTCTGACCAAAGCAAGAACCATAAACTGCATTTTAATGTACCTTCTAATGTTTGGAGGGAGATCATGCCTTTCCCTCTTTCTAAAGAGTTGAGACAGAAGTGTGATGCTTGGTCTATGCACGTTTGAAAGGGTGAGGAAGTTCAGGTTGTCTGAAGACACCACTATGATCAACAAAGCAGCCCAGCTGTGCAGTAAGAAATGTGTCATCTATATCAAATGGGTACCTTTAAAAATGGCTAATGGCGCAACTGTTCATGGGGACATCTGACCTTGCAAGGTTATCACTAGGATTGATACTGAAAAAATAATCTTGGAAAGGAAAGCCAAGTCACACCAAGTACAAAAGGATAAAGGTAAATACAACTAATGGAGATTGAGTTTTATATCTTAAAAATCAGAGTTTTTCTTTTGTCTTTTTTTTTCTGCATGATAACATCTAAATGCTGTCTAGCACATGGTCTTCCATGTGCTGGTGACTCAGGTTCCTTCTACCTTCTGATTCTGCCACTGATGAGCATCTCAGTTTACTTCATTTCTGACTGGTGTGGCAAGAGAAGCTGATGATGGTGTGCAAGTGTGCGCAGGCGCGCGCGTGTGCTCACGTGGGCACACGCGCGCGCACACACACACACACACACACACACCACTTCTTAACTACTTCCACTTAGAAGTCCAGGGCATCATTTCTGTTGATATCTACTGCTAATTATTGCCCTAGAGGAGAGATGCTGGGACGTGCAGTCTCTGGCTGAATATACCAAATCTGTTTTGTAGAAATCTTTGGGGGATGGCCAGTCATCTCTGCCACAGGTTCCAGGGAATGAACAGTGGGAACAGTAAACAACTGAATGTAGTTTCATGAAGCATAACTCTTGCATTTGAAAAATGTTAAATTCTCTAGAATTCAAGGCAGGGCAAAGAAGTAGGCTACAAACTATAAGAACTAAAGATGAAACTAAATGGAGGAGAAGAAGAGAATTCGTGGAGCTAGGGCAGGAAATCAGTGTGCCAGGTGATGCTTCTTTTAGAAAGTAGAGTATCAGGAAAAGACCTGGATACTCAAAGGAATCCAACTGTGTGAAAATCACAGAAAAGAAATCCTCCAGAGGATCAAGCACATGAGAAGGCCCTGGAGCTGGAGAGGAGAGCAGGGAACAGTGTCTCTACACAGACAACCACAAGCTAAGGCTATGGCTGATTCTCCTTCCCAGCTGACTCTAGTTTGTATCAAGCTGACAATGAATACTAACCAGGATGTCAAGGATCTTGACACTTATTATTGTAGCTAACTTTCTTGAGACACAACTTTTCATAAAAATAAAATGCATCAGCTTAATATATTTTTGAGAATTGTATACACGTCTAGATATAGTAAAGATGGAATAAGTGCTGGAGAGAGGCACGTGGCTGCTAAGTGCTCAGGGTAACAACCTAAAGATATGAGTTTCCAACACCTGCCACCTACCTTTTACAGCCAGTCCCTATGATTCTAAGGTAGAGGCAAGAGGATCAGAAATTCAAGCTCCTGTTTGGCTTTATAAATAAATTTATAGTAAATTTGAGGCTAGCCTGGGATAAGTGAGACCCTGACTCAAAACAAACAATAATGATTCCTGCGGAATGGTGCTTGAGGTTGTCTGGCCTATACATACATACATACATACATACATACATACATACATACACATGCACACACACAGAAACCATATATACATACAATCTCTGCTTAATTTTTTAAAAAAATCTTTAATTTTTTTTTTTACAGACCAGTCATATCCCCCACCCACTCCACTCTCCAACAGTTCCTCATCCCATTCCTCCTCCCCCTTCTCCAAGAGGATGACCCCACCTTCTCCTACCCTGTGCCAGGCTTCCTCACTCCCTGGGGCCTCAAGTCTCTAGAGGGTTAGTGCATCTTCTCTCACTGAGGCTAGACCAGGCAGTCCTCTGCTGTCTATGTGTTGGGAGCTAGTGTATGCTGCCTGATTGTTGGCCCAGTGTCTGAGAGATCTTGGGGTCTAGGTTAGTTGAGGCTGCTGGTCTTCCTATGGGGTCACCCTCCTCCACAACTTCTTTCAGCCTTTCCCTAATTCAACCACAGGGGTCCCTAGCTTCTGTCCATTGTTTGGATATAAGTATCTGCCTCTGTCTTGGTCAGCTGCTTTTTTGGGCCTCTTGGAGGGCAGCCATGCTAGGCTCCTGTCTGTAAGCACACCACAGCATCAGTAACAGTGTCTGGTCTTGGAGCCTCCCCTTGAACTGGATCCCAACTTGGGCTGGTCACTGGACCTTCTTTCCCTTGGTCTCTTCTGCATTTTTGTCCCTGCAGTTTTTTAGGCAGGAACAATTCTGGGTCAGAATTTTGACTATGGGATGGCAACCGCATCCCTCCACTTGATATCCTGTCTTTCTACTGGAGGTGGACTCTACAAGTTCCCTCTCCCCACTGTTGGTCGCTTCATCTAAGGTCCCTCTCTTTGAGTCCTGAGAGTCTCTCACCTCCCAGGTCTCTGGTACAGTCTAGAGGATCTTCCCACTCCTATTTCCAGAGGTTGCCTGTCTTCATTTATTCTGCTGGTCCTCAGGGCTTCACTCCTGTTTCCCCCAATACCTGATCATGTTCCCCTTTTCCCCTCCATGTCCCCTCTCCCACTCAGGTCCCTCCCTCCCCCCACCCAATGATCGCTTTCTTGTTCCTCCCAAGTGAGACTGAGGCATCCTCACTTGGGCTCTTCTGCTTGTTAACCTTCTTGAGTTCTGTGGATTGTATCCTGGGTATTCTGTACTTTTTGGCTAATATTCTCTTATTAGTGAGCACATACTATACATGTCTTTTGGGGTCTGAGTTATCTCATTCAGGATAATATTTTCTAGTTCTATCCATTTGCCTACAATACACATGATATCCTTGTTCTTAATAGCTGAATAGTATTCCATTGTATAAATAAGCCGCATTTTCTGTATCCATTCTTCCATTGTGGGACATCTACAAATATTTAATTATGATTTATAAATATTTTACTTATCCCTGCATATGCTATATTTTTGAAGATACTATAAGTAGTACTTAATTTTTAAATTTATAATTTGAATTGTTAATATATAGAAATACACTTGGTTAGAAAATATTGGTCATTCCTGAATACTCACAAAATTATTCAAGTAGATTTAAAAAAAAAAAAAAAACTTGTCATAAGTACTCTGGCTTTCTGCTGAGTGAGATGAGATGTGAGTCAAGGTAGTTAGAGTCAATAATGGCTCATCCACGGGACAAATTTATGGTTGTCTTTTAAACATGATAAAAGTAAATACTAAAGCCATTACGTAGATGAGCCTGTAGGTAAGGAAGAGGGCCATATGCTGACACACTTACTGGCGGATGCATGATATGCTATAGAATGTACTTGGATATCAACATGGACGGCTGATGCAGAGGTTCTAGCTAATAAGTTTGAACAGGAGTTGATAGAATCGTCAGAGGGGTCTAAGGAAGCCCACGTGCCTGTGGAACCCTGGAAGCCATGGGAAGACGTGGCTCATTGTAGCTACCACTGGTTATAGATCCGGTTAGATGAATGCTAAGCCCTGAAGCAATAGATAAGGCAAGCCCCAGCAAGCACATCTGATGGCAGGCTTGGGGTAAGAGACTGAATAGAGTTCTGGGAAGAGAAACTGGGGGGCCATGGATACAGAGAACGATTTCACTGAGTTCTGATAAAGGAGAGAAATGAAGGACAAGTTAGGGGTAAGTGGAGTCAGGGGAGAGCTCCCCCCATGTGAGGTTCTGTTATTCCCCATGTAAGTTTCAGTTTTAGTGGGAGGAAAGCTGTGTCTTTTCACTCTGTTTTCCTATAACCCAGGATAATCGATCAGAGAGGAGTGTTGCCTAAAAGCCATAGGTAAGAAGGAAGGATGAGGTCTGGATGACAACAAAGAAATGTGAGAAGCCTGGGAGGATCCTCCACAGTCACCGGGGAGAGGGAGAGTGGGTGTGTGCATGAGGATGTACATGTGTGTGGTCAACATTTTATTAACCATGGACATGCTCGCTTTGTTGCTTTTTCATTCGATTGAGCTTGGTGACTAATTGGGAAATGTTTGAAACAATGCCTGACATTAGCCATGCAATTCTTCGTTAATCAGTTCATTTTCCTGTTTTCCAGAATCTGGTTATAGACCAGTGAAGAATGAATATAGATTCCACCTTAATGTTTAAGTTCATAGACCCAGACTTGGCACCCAAGGTTGCCCTATTGCTCGGTTGTTAACTGGAGAGAACTGGAAGCATCTGGGTGACTGTTACATTGTCAATCCATGTACCTTCTGTCCTATTTCTTTATTGGATGGCAAAAGCCCTCACTTTTTTTCTTAATGATAAATGACTCTAAGCTATTGGTCTATTGGTTTTGGCTAAATGCATAGGCAGACTTATTAGCATCACAAAGAACAAAATTTAGTTGCACATAGATAAATAGATAATACAGTCAATGTTTACTATGTGAAGGGGCTCATTCTAAGGGATTTGCATGTATTATTTTCATTAGTGTACTCAAGAGCTTTGTGTGTAAAATCTTACATATGCTTTACATGTAGAAACGCAACTCAGTGAACAACAAATTGCTGAATAAAATGTACTACTAGGCTTCATTACTCAATTGTCATGCACAGTCTTCTACCATATCTGTTCTTGCTACTTTTGATTTAAGGTTCTATTGGGTACTGAAGGAGAACGTGGGGGGACAGCAGATCTTGTACCAGCTCAACCAAATGTGGCTGATTGAACTTGGACAATGATGTGGGAGGTGGTTTGCATCTGCATTCCATGAACCTTGAGGATCTCTACCTTTCTATTGAGTTCTAGCTTTTTTTGAGATTTTTATTATGTCTGCCTATTATCTTACAGCAGCCACAATTCTTCCACACCTAGGCCTTCTGGGTAAAAGGAGATTGTGGCGGGGCATGCTGGTGTCTGAGATTGACATGCACAGGACTATCACCTGCAGCTCTCTGTGGCTTTCCAGTGGTTTACCGGCAGGATTAAGGAACTGAAAGTCCCCTCGCATCTGCTTCAAGAAGAGCAATGAACAAACTTGCTAGGCCCAAGCTTCAGGCTCATCTGGTTCCCAGAGCACTAGTCTGACTCGCTAGTTTTAGTGCTTGGTATTTATTATCTTTGTGAAACCTTGGCCCAGAGCCTGGAGCTGGGCATCTAGGGTGAATGATTGTACATGGGGCTCTCATGCATCTAACTTTAAAAAATCTCAATTACATCAGAAAGAGGGTTCAGGGTAACAGATAGGGTCCTGGGGACGATAGTGTAAATAACAAACAAAGGCATTTTCTGAGATGTATCACTGGTCCCAGAGAGCACAAGGGCTGATTGTCCAGCTGGAATGCCCAGAGATGAACATCCAGGAGGTGGCAGCACTCACAAACATACAAACCTGAAAACACATTAGCCTGGTGAGACCTGGATTGGTTGGGAGTTTGGAGGGTATGAGTGGGCATAGGTTTCTCATCTCACAGGGGATGGAGAGAAAAGTGTTTCATGAAGCTAGATGCAGAGTTACAAAACAAATGAATGCACTGGGGCTGGGGTGGGGCGGTGCTGAGCGGAATAGCTAGTTTGATTTGGCCAAGTCCCTTTACATGAGACACAGCCACTTGTAATATAACTCTACAACAGAAGGTATCTTTTGTTGAAAGGAGACTGAGCTATTTCTAATTCAAACACTAAGAAACAGGTCCTGGGGGAGGGGGAAGCAGGGCTACTCAGCTGCTTGGTAGTAGATGGTGGGTTGGATCCCAATATCCTGCTTCTCAGATACAGTATCCGTACCTGTTCCACCAGGCTCAGCTTCCATAGTTAGCAAGCATGAATACGGCTTGCTGTCTGTTTGGGTGATGCTGAGATTTCATCACCTGATGGGCAGCTCAGGATTGTCCCTCCCCTCCCGTTTCCAACTCCTACTGTGGAAAATGATGATAGAAGGAAGGAAGGAAGGAAAGAAGGAAGGAAGGAAGGAAGGAAGGAAGGAAGGAAGGAAGGAAGGCCCAGTCAAGAAGAAGGGGGCTGCCATGCATGTGCACACGATGCTGAGGGGCTGTTGGCAAATACAAGCAGACAATGGGGCAATGTGTGACATAAGCCAGGGCCAGTTAGAGTGCAATTGGATAGGCTGCAGATTCTTTCAATTCTGAGTGAGTTACTTCTTAAGGCTGCAAGACTCTGGACTTGGACTTGAAACTCTTGGAATCACTGAAGGAATCAGGGAGGACCTTTCCTCCTTATTTACTAAAAATTTTATTTTCTTCTGCATTATTTTTTAATCTCTCTCTCTCTCTCTCTCTCTCTCTCTCTGTGTGTGTGTGTGTGTGTGTGTGTGTATGAGAGAGAGAGAGAGAGAGAGAGAGAGAGAGAGAGAGAGAGAGAGCATCCATGTCAGTAGAGGGGAGAGATAGCCTCAGGTATTGGTCCTCACCTTCCACATTCTTTGAGGCAGGGCCTCTTGTTTTCCTGCCTCTCCACATCAGAACAGCTGGTCCACAAGCTCCAGGGATTTTAGCCACATCTACTATTTCATCTAACCTTTACATGGTATGGTGGTTTGAATAAGAACACTTCCATTGGTTCAGATATTTGACTAATTTGGTGTTGTATGGATAGGTGTGGATTTGCTGGAGAAAGCATATCACTAGGAGCTTGCCTTAAGGTTTCCAAGCCACATGCTATATTCCCAGTTTGCTCTCTGCTTTCTGTTTGTGGCTCAAGATGTAAGCTCACAACTTCCTACTCCAGGTGCTATGACTCTGTTCCATCATCATAGACTCTTATTGCTCAGGAACCAAAGGTCAAATAAACTCTTCTATAAGTTTCCTTGATTGCTCTGTTTCATCACTGTGATAGAAAAGTAACAAATACACATGGGTTCTGGGCATTTGAATTAGGTCATCATGTTTACATGACAGTGTATCCACTAAACTAAGTCTCCAGTCCTCCCCTGTATTTCTCTTAACGGTTCACTTCAGTTCATACCAATGAACAGCTTTTTTTCTGTCTCCTGGTGTGCTATGTCAAGGATATTTCAACTCCTAATCCCTGGATGGGATAGAGTCTAGTATTTATGCAACAAATGTTTAATTTCCCTCTTATTCTCCAACACAGGATTCTAGCTTTTATTTAGCTATATTTTGAGTGGGAATGGCCAGCAAGAGATTGCTGTTCTCAACTTTTCCAGAAAGCCGGGTTTGTTCACATGACTTGATTCTGGCCAAATAGATGGAGACAGAGAGGAGAGTGAGGCTTCTGGGACGCTATTTCCATTGTGGTGCTTGTGACAGGAGGCTCAGGTCATTACTGCCCCTCAAGCTGTAAAGCTAGTGGGGCAGAAAGCACAAGGCAGCCTTAGTCCCTAAGGACCACACACCTCTATGAAACCACACTACCTATCTCTGGGACTCTTCCTGGTAAAAGACAAATTTCTAGTCCCTTTAAGCTGACATTCTCCAGAGCTCTCACTGTTGAATCTCTCCTTCACTGTTTTGTGTGACTATAAGATCATTTATTCCATCCTTTGGCTCCAAACTCATCCCAGGTTGAACATCCCTGTTAGCTTTCCTAGGTTAATAGGCACAGAGCCTCCCAGATGCCTGAGATGGTTGTACTCTAAGAGGCTCTTCACATGTTTAGATGCTTAAGCACAAAACATCCATGACAATGAGTAGCTTAGGGCTTGACACATAAATAGCTGCTGAATGAATGTTGCTACAGCCTCTTTGAAGAATTCTTCCCAAGTCCGGCCTGTCATGGTTGTGTCTGGACGCATCTCGGTGCTTTCCACTGTCAGTGTACCTCCTCCTTTTAAAACCAACTTCTTTGGAAGTTCAACGTTCTATATAGTTTTCGTGTTTTGTATTGTTTCATCTGTCCTTTATGGGACAACAGTACACACACACACACACACACACACACACACACACACACACACACACACACACACACATACACATACATAAATACACATCCGCAAGAATGCACACACCACATGCACACACACATGAATACACACACATGCATATACACAGATGAATACACATACACACAGCCCCCACAAAGGCTGTTTTTTCAAAGTCCTAGATGAGCCCTTCCAGGCATACATATGTGTAATAATAGCTTGAAAATTTCCTGAATTCCTGTAAGTGCTCTGTCTTCTGTCAGACTGAATATGATCTTAGGGCCATGTGTAATTTTATGGGTAGATGCTGCTGCCTAAATTCTGTTGATTCCTTTTTACTGAGCTGCAGTCTCCCTGATTCATGGTTTTGCTGTCTGTGGCTTCAATTACCTACAGTCAACTAGTATTCAAAAATTGTAAGTGGCAAATGCTGAAACTAAAAATTTGTAAGTTTTAAATAACTTTATTACAGCGTACTATTTACATTGTTCTTTTATTACTAGTTGTGGTTAATTGCTTTCCATGCTTAATTTATAAATTAAACTTTATCATTGGTATATATGTCTAGGGGAAACAATGTGTTCAGTACTATTCCTTGATTCAAGTATTTGCTGGTCTGGGAAGTATAACCTGTGACTGTGGGTGCTGTAGAATGATGTGGTTGGCAATCTAGGCTCTTGCTGTGTGAGTGTAGGTGGCTGTAGAATGATGTGGTTGATGATCTAGGCTGTTGCTGTGTGAGTGTGAGTTGTAGAACAATGTGGTGTGGTGATAGCTGTTTCAGGACAATCTACATTTTCTTAGCCTTTCATGCACCATGTGTGCTTTTACAGAAATTTAATGAAAACAATCTTTTAATTCAGCAGAGGGCACTCTGGTCATTGGGGTCAGGTTGTTGGAGGAGCTGTTTGCACTCTGAGGGCCACTGGACACAGTGTAATCACAGAGCCCAGGGAAAGAAACATTCACTGCTATACTAGGGCCCCTTGTAATTCCAAATAGCAACAAGTCAGAATTTTCTATGCTGGGGTTGGCTTTCTACAGCAGTATCTGATTTCTGCAATGATGTTGAAATGGAATGAGCCTGAGAGTTCATTCTGTTCAGATGGTATCATAAATGTGGATATTTCAATGCTCCTCCACTTTTTATTTATTTTTTTATTTTTTATTTTTATTTTTATTTTTATTTTTTTTTATTTTTTGATACTTTATTTACATTTCCAATGTTTCCCCCTTTCTAGGTCTACTCTTTGGAGACCACCTATCCCCTCTCCCTCCCCTACCTCTATGAGGGAATTCCACCTCCCACCCACCCACCTGCCCGCACACTCCCATATTCGCACCTTGACATTCCCTTTTACTGGGGCCTCTCCTCCTCCTGATGGCCAACAAGGCCCTCCTCTGCCACATATGTGGTCCAAACTATGGGTCCCTCCATGTGTATTCTTTGGTTGCTGGTACAGCCTCCATGAGCTGGGGACGGGGGGGTCAGGCCAGTTGACACTGTTGCTCCCTCCATGGGGCTGCAGACTCCCTCAGCTCCTTCAGTCCCTTCTCCAACTCCTCCATCTGGGACCTCACTCTCAGTCCAGCAGTTACTGTAAAGTGAAACTTGGGTATTCTGAAAGTTTGGGCTAATATCCACTTATCAGTGAGTACATACCATGTTCGTTCTTTTGTGACTGAGTTACCTCGCTCAGGATGATATTTTCAAGTTCCATCCATTTGCCTGGAAAATTCATTAAATCATTGTTTTTAATAGCTGAGTAGTACTCCATTGTGTAAATGTACCACATTTTCTGTATCCATTCCTCTGATGAAGGACATCTGGG
>CM052708.1:47287902-47306178 GCA_028551405.1 Uromys caudimaculatus
ACTCCTCTTGGGTGCATTAGCTTCTTTTTGTTCTAGAGCATTCAGGTGCGCTGTTAAGTTGCTAGTGTATGCTCTCTCCAGTTTCTTTTTGGAGGCCCTCAAAGCTATGAGTTTTCCTCTTAACACTGCTTTCATTGTGTCCCATAAGTTTGGGTATGTTGTACTTTCATTTTCATTAAATTCTAGGAAGTCTTTAATTTCTTTCATTATTTCTTCCTTGACCAAGTTATCATAGATTAGAGCATTGTTCAGCTTCCATGTGTATGTGGGCTTTCTGTTGTTATTGTTGTCATTGAAGACCAGCCTTAATCCGTAGTGATCTAATAGGAGGATGTGTTTCTTGAATGCAGCAAAATGCTGGGTTCTCTTTATGGATCCAGTTTGTCAGTCTATATCTTTTTACTGGGGAATTGAGTCCATTGATGTTAAGAGATATTAAGGAATAGTGATTGTTGTTTCCTTTTATTTTCGATGTTATTTTTACTTTTATGTGGCTATCTTCTTTTGAGTTTGTTGAAAGATTACTTTCTTGCTTTTTCTAAGGTGTAGTTTCCCTCTTTGAGTTGATGTTTACCATCCATTACCCTTTCTAGGGCTGGGTTTGTGGAAACATATTGTGTAAATTTGGTTTTGTCATAGAATATTTTGGTTTCACCATCTGTGGTAATGGAGTGTTTTGCTGGGTATAGCAGTCTGGGATGGCAGTTGTGTTGTCTTAGGGTCTTTATGAGTTCTGCCCAGCATCTTCTAGTTTTCATAGTCTCTGGTGAGAAGTCAGGTGTAATTCTGATAGGTCTGCCTTTATATGTTACTTGACCTTTTTCCCTCACTGCTTTTAATATTCTTTCTTTGTCTTGTGTATTTGGTGTTTTCACTATAATGTCATGGGACAAATTTCTTTTCTGGTCCAATCTGTTTGGAGTTCTGTAAACTTCTTGTATATTCATGTTCATTTCTTTCTTCAGGTTAGGGAAGTTTTCTTCTATAATTTTGTTGAAGGTATTTACTGGTTCTTCAAGTTGGGAATCTTCACTCTCTTCTATACCTATTATCCTTAGGTTCTATCTTCTCATTGTGTCCTGGATTTCATGGATGTTTTGGGTTAGGAGCTTTTTGCATTTTGCATTTTCTTTGACTATTATGTCAATGATTTTTATGGTATTTTCTGCACCTGAGGTTCTCTCTTCAATCTCTTGTAGTCTGTTGGTGATGCTTACATCTATGACTCCTGATCTCTTTCCTAGGTTTTCTAACTCCAGGATTGTCTCGCTTTGTGATTTCTTTATTTTCTATTTCTATTTTTAGCTCCTGGATAGTTTTGTGCATTTCCTTTGTCTGTTTGATTGTGTTTTCTTGTAATTCCTCCTGTTTGATTGTATTTTCCTGTAATTCTTTTATGGATATTTGTGTTTCCTCTTTAAAGGCTTCTAATTATTTATCTCTGTTCTCTTGTATTTCTTTAAGGGCATTATTCATTTCTTTCTTAAAGTCTTCTATCATCATCATGAGAAATGATTTTAAATCTGAGTCTTGCTTTTCTGGTATGTTGGAGTATCCAGGGCTTGCTGTGGTGGGAGAGCTGGGTTCTTATGATGCCAAGTAACCTTGGTTTCTGTTCCTTATGTTCTTACCCTTGCCTTTTGCCATCTTGTTAACTCTGATGTTAGCTGATCTTACTCTGTCTGGTTGTGGCTTGCCCCTCCTGCAGGGACGCCTCTGTGTCACTACTCCTGAAGACCAGCTCTCTCTGAGAGGTGTTTGGGTTTGGAGAGCTGTAGCACAGGGTCAGCTCTGGGGTGCAGACAGAAATCAGAAGGATCTTGTCCCCAGCTGTCCCTTGGTTCCTATGTCCTGGTGGCTCTGCAAGTGTCCCTCTTGTTCCAGTGAGTTTGAACAGAAGTGGTGGTTTTGCCTGTGCTCAAAGGTGTGTCAGCACTCCTGGGATACCCGCTCTCTCCTGGAGCCCTGTGGCCCAGGCTGAAGTCCCCAGGCACAGACCCCTGGTGGCCCAGGCAGAGGTCTCCCCCCACAGATGGAAACTGGAAGGTTCAGAGGTTTCCTGTCCCCGAGTTCTCCTCAGGCCCTGTATCCTGCCGGTTCTGGGCAGGTCTCGGTGAGCAGCGTTGCTCCTCTTAACCCCACTCACAGCTTTTCCACGCTCCTGGGAAGGTAGCTTTCTCCTGGTGTTCCTTGGCTATGGACTCCTGGTGACCCAGGCAGAGGTCTCCACCCACAGATGGAAACTGGAAGGTTCAGAGGTTTCCTGCTCCCAAGTTCTCAGGCCCTGTATCCCACAGGTTCTGGGCGGGTCTCGGTGAGCAGTGTTGTTCCCCTTAACCCCACTCACGGCTTTTCCATGTTCCTGGGAGGGTAGCTTTCTCCTGATGCTTGTTGTCTATGGGTTCCTGGTGGCCCAGGCAGAGGTCTCCACCCACAGATGGAAACCGGAAGGTTCAGAGGTTTCCTGCCCCGGAGTTCTCAGGCCCTGTATCACGCCGGTTCCTGGCAGGTCTCAGTGAGCAGTGTTGCTCCCCTTAACCCCACTCATGGCTTTTCCACACTCCTGGGATGGTAGCTTTCTCCTGGCGCTTGTTGGCTATGGACTCCTGGTGGCCCAGGCAGAGGTCTCCACCCACAGATGGAAACCAGCTCCTCCACTTTTTAGTTGTACAACATGGAAAGCATTTTGAGAATGGACATTAAGTTTGCATATGCACACTGTGCAGTATTACTCAACCTTAAAAAAACAACAACAAAAAAGAAGTTTTGTCATATGTAACAGTGAACATGAACTTAACGGACAGATATGACATGGTATCACTTACAGCAGTGTCTCTAAAATTGTCTCAGAATCAGAGAGTAGAATAATGGTGTCCAGGGTGGAGGGAAGAGAGGCAGCATTGTTATTCAACAATGTAAAGCCTTGGAAATATAAGATGGCTCTGTTCTAAAGATCTGTATTTGACATGCTGCCTATGTCTAAACTGTAGATGTACTTGAAATTATATTGGAATAGATGGTGTATTGGGTGAGTCCATGCTCTCTCTCTGTCTCTCTGTCTCTCTGTCTCTCTGTCTCTCTCTGTCTCTCTCTCTCTGTGTTCTTGGTAGGATCCTATTGCTGTGCGGTCTACACAGTATAGCAGATGTCCCTTTATCCAGCAATGTTACTACTGTGGAGTTTTTTCTGTAGTACCCATACAGTCATTGAGCAATTGCCATGGTGATGAGGCTTTAGGTTCTCTCTCAGCCACTGATTTACAAATTGTCCTCTGAGGTGTCTTAGGGAACCACCAGAGGAGCCTCCATGGATCACTAACGGAAGACAGAAAAAGAAATGGACTGCAGAGCTTCCGACCCCTCCAGCAGCGTTAACCAAAGCAATCAAGTTGTGCTTGTTATCTGTATTTAGCTTGCACAGACTTTTATTTGGTAGAAAGTGTTCCAGAAGTAAATGCCTTCTTTAAGTCACGGATCATGTCAAATGATCAGTCTTGTGTGTAAATATGTGTTTGTGTGGTCTACATATATGTGTATATGCATGGATCACTTATGTGGAGGCAGGAGGCATCAACTCCTTCTCTATTTATCTTTTTTTTTTTGAGACAAGCCTCTCACTGAACATAGAACTCGTCAGTTTGGCCAGCCAGAAAGGCCAATAAACCTTGGGATCTACTTCCCCTTCCCCTTCCTCCACTGCTAAAGTTACTGGGCTGCTGCTATTTGCATTCTTATGGGATGCTATAGATGCAGACTCAGGTCCTCATGCCTGCTTGCACAGCAAGCATTTTATCATAGCCTCTCCTTGTAAAGCTGTTTAAATGAAGGCTCAGGCATGTGATCACACAGCCAGTCCACATTGGGATCTGGTTGGAACCCAGATTTAATTTGTGTTCACTGCTCCACTTGGTCATCCTCTTTTACTTCAAATCTAGAAACATCCAACACCAGTGAGAAGGAGATAATCTGGTTCCAATCTGAATAGAAAAGAAATAGTGTTACTAATTCATAGATCAGCTAATATGATGCTTTCAGGGATCTTGGGGGCTATTATGGAGCCTGGTGCAGCAGGAATACACACTTGATGCCTCCCTAAGCTTGTATGGATCTCTAGATTGTTTATAGAGAAAGAGGATTGGCACTTTTATAATTTTCTTTATTGAGCACCCCATTTAAAGCAATATAGCATTAGTAGTATTTGATGATCCCTACATCAGTGATGTAACAGGAGGTGCAGGCATACAGACAAGGTATCTGCAGCTGCAGTGGGCATGCAAACCCATAGGCTACTCCACAACCAGCACAAATACGTCTTCCTTGACTTGGTGTAAACAATATTCAGGAGGTTTCTGTGTAGCTGCATGTTTGCTGCTCCACAGACCAACCTTCTCCAAGGCCATCATCCTCGGCATTTACATTAGGAAGGGATACTGGGGAGGGGGTGCTGGTGCTAGTATCTCTCTTGATCACTCTCCATTGAGCATCTCCAGGCCAAGGTTGTGCTGTGATAGGGCTGTTCAGAGCTGACTTCCTTTCTCTGCTTTCTCTCTTATTATTATTTTTTAGAGCCTAGTAGGCAAGACTAATATGCAGTAAAACTGATTTGTGCACTTTTCTGCTCTGGCTGAGAACAACAGCTGTGTGTATTAGTTGGGAGTTATTTAATGGATGATTTATAAGACGTTGAAGATAAAACTTGAAAGGTACATGGGCAGCACTGAGGTGCAACATTCTTGAGACACAGAGAACATTAAGTGCTTGATTGGTTGAGATGATTTAGAAGGAAGCCCCAGGCTCTCATCCAGCCATCCATACATTGTTCTGGAATCTTCTCACCCAACAGCCATGATGCCAGGCTGGAGAAGAGATGTGCTGACTCATGGATCTCAAGGAAATGTGTGCTTCATCTGTGGCCAACCCTTGAGGGCTTTCTTTTCCACAAGCCCCTTGGGGATGGAGCTTACATTTTATACAAGAAAGCTGAGCAGCAGAGGGTATGATGCTTCCTAGGGGAGACCCCTAGCAGCTCAGCTGGTTTTACCCCCTTTCTTCCTGCAGAAGATCAGCTTCTAGTTCAATAGTTGATTGCTGCCTTCCTCTCTGCAGATGGGATTTGGTCTTGGGGAAGAGAGATGAGCAGGATAAGCAGGAGTGCCCCAAACTCCAAACTTTCCCTCTCTTGATATTTCTCAAACAAAACAAAGGCAGCCACTCTAAGATAGAATCTCAAATAAGAACTATTTAGAAAAACTTCAGGGACTCTAGAGATTGCCACGTCAGTATAAACTTGCTGTGCAAAAGTGAACGCCTGAGTTCAAGCGCAGAACCCACATAACCACACCAACGAAACGTTGGAATCTCAGTGTTGGGAAAACAGAAGAAGAGAGATTGCTGGGGCTGCCTGGTCAACTAGGCTATTGTACTAGGCAATTCCTAGGCCAGTAAGAGATCCTGTCTCAAAAATAAAGGTGAATAACACCTGAGGAACGACATCTGAAGTTGACCTCTTGTGTGCAAACACAAGCACACACATTGACATACACCTTTGCATACATGCGCAAGCCCCACAATAACACACACACACACACACACACACACACACACACACACACACACACACACACACACACAGAGAGAGAGAGAGAGAGAGAGAGAGAGAACATCTGGTGTTCTGATTAAGACTCCTATCTTGTTCCATTTCCATTGCTTTTATAAACTTCCCAGATGAGAATGACTGGGGGAAGGAGGGTTTATTTTAGCTCACTATTCAAGGGGATACATTTCATCATAGCGGGGAGGGCATGGCATGGAACCATGGAGCCACTCCATCACATTGCATTGACAATTTAAAGGCAGAAAGAGAACAGGAAGTAAGATCAGGCTATAAAACGTTAGAGCTTGTCTCCAGTGACTCATTCTCCTAGTAATGCTCTGCCTCCTAACAATTCCACAGCTTTTCAAACAGTGCCACCAGCTATGGACCAAGTGTTCAAACACATGACCTCATGCGGGAATTTCACATTCCAGCCACAACATCCCACACTTGGCTCATGAATGCTATCTTCATCATCAGAAACTTTCCAGTCCATCTTTAGAAGTCTCCATTGTGCTTAAGAGTCTCCAAACTGTTCACTAGTCCAAAGTATCTTCTGGATACTAAAGGCAATCTCTTAACCTTAATCCTCTGTTCAATTAAAGAAAACAACTACAGATTTCCAACATACAGTGGCACAGAATGCACATTCCCATACCAAATGAAAGGCATGGGAGCATAGTGAGGAAAGACTGGGCTTAAGCAAGACTGAAGCAAGCTTGCATCAGATCCTGCAGTTCTAAGTCCAGCATTTGGGGCTTCAGTTTCAAATGGCTTACATGGCTCCACTCCCCCTGGATTGGTAGCTGCAACATCTCCAGCTTGGGCTGTTTCCACTTCATGTATGCAGCTCTTGTTGGCGGATATCCCAGGCCATGGCTTTGGCATCTCCAACATCTTGGTTATGTCTCCACCATAACTCAGGCTTCACCTTTATCACGTCCCACAGGGCCTTTTAAGACCTCCCTGCTGACACTGAACCTGTCATATGGTACCTGGCATAAGTGGCTCTCTGAAACCATGGAGGAATCTCCTATGACTCCCTCAGTGTTGTATCTTTCAATCCTCCAAAGCCAGGACCACAATGATGACACTGCCAAGTTCTGTCATCAGCTTGAGATGGAATCTGGCTCCTGAGAGCCACAGTTGCAGCAGCTTCTGTATGGTAAAGGTCGTGGAAAACTTCCATAGGTAGTTGTTTTCAAGATTCATGAAATCCCTTTGGTTCTATCATTTCACAAGTTAGAGCCTTTGGTGGGCAGATCTTGCTACAATTTCCTATCATCCTACAATTTCCCACTATTCTAGTGAAGAAAAGGAGGCTTCTCTTACTGGGACCAATTCTTTAACAGTTGGACACACCACCTTTTTTCCAGCACATGCTTTGACTGCATCCTTGAACTTCTTTTCTTTCCAGAGTGCACATATCTGTTTTATTTCTGTCTGTCCCTCTTTTTGTTCTTTGTCATTGTAGACAGGCATAACAATAATCAGTAGCAACCACGCCATATAATGAAAGTTTTATGTCTTGAAACTTCTTTCATCCAATGAGTGAATTTTAAATTACTTTTAAATTTAGTCCCACCCATGTTGTTGGGAGATGAACTAAGTGGTGCTATATTTTTGCCAAAATATACAGAATAAAATCTTGCCTTGATTACTTTTCTATTTCTATGATGAGATACCATGACCAAGAAGAAATAATTGATTGGATCTTAAGGTTTCAGAGGGTTCAAGTCTATAACCATCACTGTGGGGAGCACAGCATCAGATAGGCAGGTAAGCAGGCAATCAGCTATGGTGTTGGAACAGCAGCCAAGAGCTCAGACCTTGAGATGCAGCCACCAGCCAGAAAGAAAAAGACAGTGTAGTGTGGGCTTTTGAAACCTCAAAGCCCACCCCCAATAACACACCTCCTAAGGCTGCACCTTTAATCATTTCCAAACACTTCTACCAACTGACCACCAAATATTCAAATATATGAGCTGGTGAGAGTCATTCTTACTAAAACCATCATGAATCTGTATGCTCTCTCACCACATTTTTCATAGAGATTTGTTCATCTCTGAAATCTCAAACACTGGACCTCCATTGTCTGTATTTTTCTTAGTCTTCTGGTCCTCTAGGTTCCCACTAAAATTGCCTGTTAATCCCTGGACCTATATTGTCTGCATTTTTCTGGCTTTCTGATCCTCCAGATTCCCACTAGAACAGCCTGCAAATCCCTGTTTATAGAATTCAAGGGCTTTCCTAGCCCAAAGTTCCAAGCTCTTCCATATTCCTCAATCCAATTCCAAAGACCTATGAACCATGAGATCAGGTTTATCACAGCAGTAGCCCCACCTCTGATACTAGTTACTGAATTAGTTTATCACCCGTTGCAGTGATAAAAGAAGAAACCTCAATTGAAGCAACTTACTGCAGTAACATCAAATGAAGCAGAAATATGAAGCTGCCAGTCATGCTCACAGTCAAGATGGGGGGGGGGGAGACAGAGCATTGTGCTCATATTTGTGTGCCTCTGCTGCCCCTCACTGAGGATGCTGGCCAACAAATAAGGCAGCATTGTGTATTTCTCAGAACAAGGGGGGTGATGGCTATGTTATACAATCCTTGAAGATCTCTGTTGGCTGGTTTGAACCCATGTGAGTTTTGTGTAGGCAACTATAGGTGCTGTAAGTTGTTGAGTGCTTGGTCCTGTCCTGTTTAGAAGGCACCATGGCACAGAATTCCTCCTGGCCTGTGTCTCTTACATTCTTCTTATGTCTGATTTTGTGATGTTTCTCAGCTTTGGAAGGAAAGAACAAACAATATAGGGGCCCTATTTATGATCAAGGACTCAAGAAACACATATTCTTTTCGTGTTTACCAGTTGAGAGTCCCTACAAAAGAAAGCTACTCTGCTGAGAATTGAGAGCTGCACTAATCTATGAGCATAAAGATAAGTGTTTAGAAGGCTGTTTGATACTGAGTCTACTTCAGAAAAAAGAGTGGGCTCTCTCCTAAAGCCTGTCTATAATTTCCCCAGTGACAGTGTTTGGCAGGTTTACAGTACCAGGCATGAGTCTCCTCATGTGGAGTGCATCTTAAATTCCATCAGAAAGTGGTTAGTTACTCCCTTAATATCCTGACCCCAGATGCAAGGCCACTAGCTGTCCTGTGCTGTAGGCTGTTTGCACCCTTGAACTAGAAGCCCAGATAACCCCCTTTTTCTTTAAGTTACATTTGTCAAATGTTTTATGAATCAATGAGAAAAGCTATGAATTCATTAATTCACTCTATTTCATTGTGTAGCTAAGTGCAAGTCCTGTCCTAGGCGGGGAGATATCTAGTGGTTCAAGAGTGGTGGGTCAGAAAGATCAGTTTAAGAGGGTCTAGACTCAGAGTCACATGTGTTCCCTTGAGATTAGATGGCCAGCCCCATAACCCAAGCCTGGAATCCTTACTTAGGACTGAGAGCAATGGAGGTGATAAATGAGGAATGAACTGAAAGACCATTCTGGGTTGCCATGGCTAACTCGCCAGTTGCCTTCCTTCCCATCACCCCAGTCAAATCTCCAAGTTCTAGAAAGAGAAGGGAGAAAGAAATCAGTCTAGGATTGAGAAATGCTTTCTTTAAAGCATGTAGTTGAATAGCCCCGCCAGCAGACGGGCAGAGCACATCTGAATGATTTAGCTGCAATACACAGAGTACATGGAGTGAGGAGCTCCCATTCCCATCTCTGAGAAGCTGGGAACTGAATAAAGTCAAACTGATGCTTGGCTGTGCTGTGCCAAGTATCATTTGAGTTCCTTTTTAAAGGTATAGAACCTTATTTTGAATAAATTTCGCATGGTTTGAGTAAAATAGTCCAGGTTACAAAATATTCATTTCTTTACAAGATGTAAAACTATCTTAATTAGAAAATTCAAAATGTTTGTGTCCCACAAGCTTCTGTATCTATTTAAAACTGCAAGGCTAATAACAATAACACAACTCCAACAACACCACCA
This sequence comes from Uromys caudimaculatus, assembly GCA_028551405.1. Taxonomy (NCBI): domain Eukaryota; kingdom Metazoa; phylum Chordata; class Mammalia; order Rodentia; family Muridae; genus Uromys; species Uromys caudimaculatus. The sequence goes on from CM052708.1 coordinate 47,297,488, forward strand.
CCAACACGAACATCTTTTTTATTATTTTCTTTGAGACAGGGTCTCCTGTAGATCAAGATGACTTTGAACTCACTATGAAGCTGAAGATAGCCTTAATTCTTAATTCCCCTACCTTTGCCTCCAAACTGCTGGGATTATAGCTGTGTACTACCATGCCCAGCTCAATAATTAATATTGTGTGTCAAATAGTCTCATGTGTTATGTCATTGATATATTCACAGAAACCCATATGGAGGTAGTAATGTGTTTTGTTTGCAAAGAAGAGACTGAGGCTAAGAAAAATTAGGTCACTTGTTCAAAGCTACTGAGCTGGTGAGTCGAGATGGGCAGATATGCTTGTATTCTGGCCAACAGTGTGGCTGTACATAGCCATTCCAAAGCTAGGCAATGTAGCTTACTCAAATTCTGGGTTTCAGAGCCCAATTTTGACCCAGAGTTGGTTGTCAGGCTCTAGCATGGGCTGGAAGGCTCAGTTTCTGGAAGAAGTAGGTAGAGATCTCTTTTCTTAGTGTCAGACCTTGAGATAGATCAGAGCTATGCTATGTCTCAGTATTCCATTTGTGTCAAGGATTACAAATCTTACCCAGAGAATGCAAAGGCTTGCAGAGTCCCATAGCACGAGTGCATTCAAAGGAATCTCATTTTAATTCAGTGGTTCTCAACCTATGAGTTATGAATCTTTTGGGGGTCGACCCCTTTCACAGGGGTAGCAGATCAGATATCTGCATATCAGATATTTAAATTACTATTCATAACAGTAGCAAAATTACAGTTATGAAGTAACAACAAAATAATTTTATGGTTATGGACCACCACAACATGAGGAACTGTATTAAAGGGTCGCAGCATTAGGAAGGTTGAGAAGCAGAGTTCTAAGTGAACAATACTACAGGGGAACTTTGAGTGAGACGATAGCATCTGTGGGAGGGGGACTGGCTGAAAGAGCCAGGGACCTTAAGGTCACAGCCTGTCGGAGTTTGTCATCAGTCTGGCCTCAGGAACTCTGGATTCTGAGGGCTTCTGACTCCCCCCTCCTCTAGCCCAGGATGTGCTGTGGAGTGGTGGAGTCAATTCTGGCCCTGTGGTTATTCCCTTTATACTCCTGGCCCAGCCAGAATCCCTTCTTAACCTGGAGTCTTAATCACAGGGAGCAATTACACGAGAACAGAACAACAAATTGAGATCAATACGACTCGACTGTCTACTGGAAGAAACAAAATTTATGATTTGGCTGGATTATGCTTACCCGCCCAAAATAGCAGTAATTCCAAGCAACCCCATCAACCAGGATCAATCAGGGCATTTTATTACTTTGCTAAACCCTGCTTGCTCCCCACTCTCCAACGTCCATCTCGTTAGAACCCAATCTCCAAGGAAAATATTGCACTTGTTATCAAATTTTAGAAGGAGAATTTATGGCAGAGACAGATTGATTTAAAGCCTTCTTTTAAAGGAGAGCGAGGGCGGTGGAAAGGTAAATTTTGCAGCGTCTTTTAGATTGGTTCTTTTGCTTATCTCTTCATTTTATGACATAATCTGTTGTAGCATTACCCAGGGTCCTCTGGGCTGAAGCTTCTGGCCCGGCGTTAGATAAGGGGGAGATATTGTCTGCGTGTAAAGTTTAAAGCCCGTGGCAAGGGCTCATTTTTCTCATTTCAAGCAAGGGAGAAAGGATATAAAATGAAAAGCAAGCAATCAACAAAGAAGAAAGATAGAGATCTTTCCAAAAGAAAAAAAGGGAAGAAAAAAAAGAAAGAAAGAAATCCTTACCTCTCAGACTACTTTCCTAAGACTTTAAGGGGTTGATAATTAGTTCACACATCCTGTGGTTTGGCAGGGACTGGAGGGCAGGTCCCCAATGCCAGTATAATCCACTGCCCTTTTCTCTCACATTCTGCACCATGCATTTTGTTGTAAACTCATCTCTCCTCACTCCTCTTGGCCAACCTTTAAAACAAGAGCAAATTGGATAATTACTTTTATTGTAATAGATGGGAATTTAAGGGTTTTGTTCAAGCACAGTAACACAGGCTCTGACCCTATCCTGCCTGTGTGGACACTTCTATTCCCCTATGGCTCATGAGAGAATAAAAGAAAAAGTAAAAGGTATTCTTTGGTTAATACTGAAGTTTATGATAGACTAGTCTGATTTAATGGTTCTACAGTCATTCTGTTCTTAAAAAAATCAATATTTTCCTGGGAAAGAGTATAGACTGCCATAAATACACTCCCAGTTATATGAACCTTAGCCACAAAACTTACATACTGCAGAGGCCATAACGAGTGGCCAGGAAACAGCCCCCAAAGCATCAGAGGAAACAGGGCACTCCATAAAGATGTCCAAAGACCTCTGTATGGCCTCAATCCCTCTGAAGCCAAGAGCTTTTCTGTGACCTTGGGGAGATGAGAGCTCCCGGTGGTGATCCAGAGCTCCTCATTCCATAAGAGCGGGAATGGGATCAAACCCAGAGTGTATCCTCAAGGAAAAAGAAGAGGCAACAGTAAAGCGAAGGCAGCCCAGAGTCATCAGACAGAGGCAGGGTCTTGCAATTGAACAACTGACTGGCACAGATAGTATGCGAAGCAAAAGAAGACGGACACAGAAAGAATAATGTGGCATGTCCTCCAACAAGTGATTAATCAGTTTTCTTCTTCTTTTAAAGGTTTACTGAGAGAAGAGACGACGGCTGGGTTGTACACATCAGTAAACAGAGATAGAGAGCAATATACTGGTACCAGGGTTCTGCCTGATGGGGAGGAAATAGGAGACACAGGTCAGAGGATACAAATAACAAATGATTAGACTGAGCAATTGAAAGATCTAAGCACAATAGGAAAATAATAGTGTATTGTATTCAGGACTTTCATTAAATGAATAGATTATCAGGCAGATGAGAGACCGAGGGACTATGGAAGAGTATGGGACATAATGGCCATGGTAATTATTCATCCACTGTAGTTGTTTTGCTAAATACATGTCTTATTACATTATACTATGTGCTGTATGCCTTGAATATATGCAACACAGTTCATATAGAGATTGAATTAAGTCCTCTACTTTCCTATGTGAGCTTTGTACCAGTCATATACCCCCATTTTATAAAGGAAGAAATGGAGCCTAAGGGTTATTTACATCAACTAAACTGCCGAGTTTCAAGTTTAGGGGAAGTAGGTGCTAGACATGTGCCATTTTGGCTGTCTAGCATCCAATGCTTTCTGTGTCTTGGGGCTTCTCTTTCTCAGAGCAATGTTTCTGCCATGGATTCTTACAGGATTGTGCATTATCACCCCCCTCCTTTGCAGGTAGGGTAGGTCAAAGACACATAACCCAGGCATCACTCAGGAGCTGGTGAAGCAAAGCAGCAGAGTACTGTTATTTTCTGGTGGTTGTGGACACATCTCTGCTTGTGGGTAGGTAGTGGCAGCAGTGTCGACCACTAGTCACTGTTAGCAGTGCCAGCAGATAGGAGCCTCAGATTCCAGAGTGGCAGCACCCCATGGGTGGAGTCTAAGTGCCATTCTCCCCAGGGTCTTGTGTACACAGTTAAAATTTCCTTCTCTAAGGTGGATTCCCCCAGGTGAATACCACAGGACTTTGCTCCCAGGCATCCTATGGTAGGGCTGATAAACACTCCATAGGTAGGAAGAAAGTGTGATATCAAATACATAAAGTATATTGTCTGGAGTCATTGTCCCCTCCAGGACACAAAGACTCCAGCTGTGATAAGCAATCTTGATTGTCAATTTGATAGCCGACGTGATGTGTCTAGAGCACTGCTTAGGGACACATTTTTAGAAAGGATTATCCAAGGAGGGAAACTCTACCCTAAATGTGGGCAGAACTGTCCCTATGGGCTGGAAACTACATGTCATAAAGAGGGAGAAAGAAGGATGGTTTGTCATACTGGCAGTCTATTCTGCTTCCTGACTGCTGTGCAGTAAAGGGTTTGCCTCCACCATGCCCTTTTACCACAGTATTCTAACTTTTCACATATCTGGAGACCTAGAACAATTGCACTATGACTGAAGTCTCTGAGACTGTGAGCCCAAATCAGCCCTGCCTCTTTTCTCAGGCATTCTGCCATAGGGACAAAAGCTAGCATATGAATCCGACCCGTTTACTACCAAGCGATTGTGTGGTGTTATTGAAGATACAACATAGTGGGCAGAACATCACAGTTGTCACAGGTCAGAAATTCACTAGAGTAGTGAATGTCAAGTTTGGTGATCAAGATCCCATACAGAACCTCCCCTCTGCTCCAGGAGTGTTCCATGAGTCTATTGTGCAAGCAACATCATGGCTCAGGACAATAGCCAATATGGATGGGAGGACTCTTTTCAACTTGCCTGTTGAGTGAATCTTCACACATTTGCCCACTCCAGTCAGCACAGAATCTTATGAGTCCACCCGCCTTTCCCCCAGATGTTTATATCTCTCATCATTCAAAATAGTTCCCCCAAGGCTGTTAAATATTCACTGATTCCATGTGTCACTGTTGAGCAGTACACATGCAGGCTCTCCCTTGATGTAGGCCACTCTACCCATCATTCAAAAGTTTACTACCAATGGAGAGATTTCTTCCAGTACTATCCCACAGGACTATTCCTGAGGGGGCTGTTCTATGGCAGTGATCCATTTTATGCCCACAGAAAAATAGCAAGCTGACCTTCCCATGAACCAAGCCTGAGTGTTACACTTCTCAATTAACTGAATAGAACTGTCGCAGCTGCTGAAAGAGAGGTCCATAAAGCCAACTGGTCTGGGTGCCCAGGGAACCCTCCATTGTAATCTTGGGGTGCCTATTCTCCTGGTGACTTAGGAGGTCTGAGATACCTAACGAATCTTTCATATGACACCCCATGGTCTCTATGGAATGTCACCCATTCCATTTGGGTGAATTGGTGGTCAATTCAATACTTTTAATATTGTTGGTGATGCTTGTCTGTAGATAATGGTTCCTTCTCCAGAATCATAGGAATCTGTATCTAAGCTGTTTCTATGACTGTCACAGCACTATGACTGTCACAGCACTCTTAGATGGGATAGGTATCATCCTAAACCATGAACTCCAATGAATCATGTGTGTCAAACACAAGACCACTTGTACCATAGCCTCATTAAATGTCCTGCTTGTTCTGATCATCCCATGACATGACTGATGGCTCATATGTACACACACACACACACACACACACACACACACACACACACACACACACACTTGCAGCATGCCTAAGAGTGATGAGTTTCTATCAAAAAAATACAAAGATGACTATCAACTGTTGTCAAATGTTGGCCTTTAACATTTTGAAATAAATAAATTACATGTATGCATGTGTATAGGTACATACGTATGTATGTATGTATGTATGTATGTATGTATGTATGTATGTACGTGTGTGTGTTTGGATGTGCTGCAGCTTATACAGAGGACAAGAGACAACTTGTAGGAGTCAGTCCTCTCCTGCCCCCATGTGGGTTCCTGAGCCCACACTCAGGTTACATGCTTAGCAGCAAGCACCCTTACCCGCTCAATCCATCATACTGGGTCTCACTGGCTTGACGCCCCCCCCCCCCCCCCTTTAGTAGCACATTGATGTCCTCAGGGATGAAATAGGCTCCTCATCTTCACAGATTTTCCTCTGCATCACCAGTCTGCACATCCTTACAATGTGCTCACAGCACTCGGGACTTTCCCCTCATCAGGCCTAATTCAGATGATTCTCAAGTGTAGACACTGGATTCCAGGTGCCAGAAAATGCCTCTGCTTCTAGCTGAGAGAAGTGAACAGAGCAGCAAATCCGCCATATCTGTAACGGTGCTAAATACAATTTTCAGCAGCAAGGCCATCTTTAAACACTTTTAAAAGGTGTTTACACAACCATAATTCCATCTTCTTCTGTCATCTCAGTCATTACTAGTCATAGAAACCCTGATAGCTGCCCAGAAAGTGATGTAGTTTCAGCATCCCATTCTGACGATCTTGTTTTAATCCTGCCTCCTTAGTGTAGACCACCGAGGAAAAACTAGACCTTAAGACAGGATATAGGCGTACTCTTTATCTCATTTGAAGGAGAGGGCAGCAGCTCTGGGAAGGGAATGGGGAGCAGATGGAGAAAGCACAAAACTTTATAATGACTGTATTCTCTGCATGGGTATCTCGGAAGTCTAAAAGTCAGGCAGAGTAAATGTCTCCAATCTAACCTGCCTGTGAGGCAAGGAATCAGAGGCATTTGCCCACCAGCTGCTGCCAGTCACTGTGTGAGGGTTGCCTGAACAGCACAGAACTTCTCTGAGTGCTCCAGCTAGAGTAAGCTCCAACAGGCAGAGGTTCTGCTGCCTAGGGCTGGAGTTTGATGCAGGGTTACCAGAAGGACTAGCTTCATCATGTCTCAGCGCTTTCTTGTGGGGACAGGCCATCAAAGGTGATGTGAAGTACTGTGAGCCTCTGGACTCCGTGTAATTTCCAGGGGAATATATCAAAATGAGCACTAAGGGCAAACTTGCACATACCGTGTGGTCAGCAAATAAGCTCTGATTATTTCACATATGAACAATGAAAAGAGCTGGAGGCAGGCAGAGATAGCAGACAGATATCAACTAGAGTTGGCATCAGCTGTCCCAAGTTCTGAGACAGGAGTCTTCTCAAGTCAGAGGCCTGAGTACTTACCTTCTAGACAGTCTTTTGTGCTCAGAGTCTCCTAGGACGCACTGAGTTCCTTCAATTGTACAGTGCTGTTCTAGGCAGGTGGCTGTGCACAGTGGCCGAATCTGGCTAAATTGTATGGCCCCTATGGGTCTCATTATCTCCTCCAGTCACTTGCCAGAGGCTCCTGGGTTCACTTCCTGGGAAACAAACTCAGGGAATAGAAAGAAGGAAAATGACTGGGGAAAGAAGAAACAATTACAAATGGCAAGTCCCAGCCCCCAAAATGCAATTACTTTTCAAACAGACTGTTTATGTGGGACAGAATGAATCTGATGGGAGTGGACCTTGTGGATTGGTCAGGTCTCAGAGATGCAGGAAAGAGCGCTGGGCTGCTCAGAGCTGAGTAAAGAAAAGAAGGCATGTTGACTTGCAGGCCACTGGGAGATGGCAGAAAGGAAAGCCAGGACGCTTGTCTCTGCTATCTTCTTCAGATGCCCAGCTCCCGTTGATCGCCAGCCACCTCCTCACCTGCTTCAAACTCCCCACTCCAAGTCCTCAACCTGTCTCCAGGTTATCACCTCCACAGTACCCTGTTCATTACTTTGTTCTGTACTACAGCTCAAGTTCTGCTACCCTCAGTCAAAATGTCCAGACTTCCCTCCCGACCACTCCTTGGAAGGTCCCAGGCAACCTCCATGCTCAAGGCTACATTGTCTGTACAAAGTATCTCATCGGCTCTCCCCTGAGCCTATGACATTCATTGTGTCCTTAACTCCTTTGTATTTACTTTTTAAAATCCAGTGCTTGGTCCAGTGAGCAGCACACGTTGATCAACCTAGCCTCAGCTTTTTTGCTCATAAGAGAGAAGTCTATGGCCATCGCTGCCTTAATGGGTAAAGGCAACTTGCCACACAAGCCTTACAGCCTGAGATCTATCCCTGAGACTCACAATGGAAGAAGAGAACTGATTTCTGAATGTCATCCTCTGACTTCCAAATGTATCTACATATACTCATATATTATACTTACACAGAGATAGAGACAGACAGAGCCAAAGACAGACACAGAGAGGCAGAGAAATAATAAATAAGATTTTTAAAAAATTGAAAATAGTAGTCTAAATAGCACTGGGTATATGCTAAGGTTGCTGGGATGCCTGAGGCAGTCACCTCTACTTATATTTAGCACAGTGTCTGGTATCTGGCATCAACTGGATCACTTGGCATGGCACAGGAAGCCAGGAGCTGTCCTCCTCAGCATCTGACCTGCTGATTGTTGGGTTTTTAGCTCTATATTCTGACTCATCTATGAAAGGATAAATCTGAGATGTATTGCAAACTTTCTTTTTCTTGACTGGACACTATTTAAATTAGTCCAGTATAAGTGAAGACTTAGATCTCTTGTGCTTGTTAGAGAAGATTTTGAGAATGGTCATATTCACTCAATATACAATTATTAGTTCAAAAAAAATTGTTTCCTGGCTCTAGCACTGATCTCTAGGATGAGCCAAACCTCTAAAGGCATGCGTGTCTGTGCTAGGACATTGTTACAAAGCTGGCCTGACCTACTGGAGATGAGAATATTGGATGACATAATTGACCTTGACAGATGTTGCACCTGTTTCTGTTTTAGGTTTTGTTTCTGTTAGTTGGGTACAGGGTGAAAGACCCCCCAAGTCGGGGAGACCCTCACTCAAGTCTCGGGACGGCGCGACCCCCCAAGAACTCACGAAAGACTGTCCTTGCTGCAATTACACGAGGTTTAATTCGGGAGCGGCGGCAGAAGGACCGCGGAAAGGCCAGTGCACTGGGGTCGAACACGTAACCTACGCAGAGGCAGAGAGGTTCGACCCCTAGCAGCTGAAGTCGGGGGTATTTAAAAGAAGAAACATCCCCAAGGCAATGAAGGAAATACAACTCAGGAAAAGGCTCATAAAACAGAGAATTCACAAAGCAAGGGGTGGGGAACGAAAGAATTTGCATTATGGGGAAGTGAGGTTTGTTCTAAGCTATTCACAGGTTGGTTGCACAAACGTTTCTGG
>CM052708.1:47306678-47401884 GCA_028551405.1 Uromys caudimaculatus
CCTAGCAGCTGAAGTCGGGGGTATTTAAAAGAAGAAACATCCCCAAGGCAATGAAGGAAATACAACTCAGGAAAAGGCTCATAAAACAGAGAATTCACAAAGCAAGGGGTGGGGAACGAAAGAATTTGCATTATGGGGAAGTGAGGTTTGTTCTAAGCTATTCACAGGTTGGTTGCACAAACGTTTCTGGTTCCTGAAATGTTTTGCCTCTGGTCCTGAGGCCAGGTCAAAGTCACCCGTAGGAATGTAGCTGGGTGGGATTTTTGCCCAGGCATGTAGTTTCTACTCTTGGCCCTGGGCCAGGTCAAAGTCACCCGTTTCTTAGGAGAAAGAATGTCATTGCCTTCCTCATAAAAGGGCCAGATCTTACAAGGGCAGGGGGGAGTGTCCCATTTTGCTCTGGCTTCAAGCAGCTGTGTGCTTCCCCAAAAGCAAAACACATAGGAGAGCTAGAAACCCTGAGCTATGTTTTAAATCAATTAAAGTAACCACACCGTAGCTTTGGAAACTAATCCTTATATCTATCTTTGCTCCAGCATTCATGTGCCCTTTCCAAATACACGAATCAGTGGAATATCATGGTTTCTTGGGATTCAAATCTTAACTTAATTTTTAAGCAGCTGTGTGACCTTGGAAAAGATACCTCAGCTCTAGATGTCTCAGGGTCTTGTAATATGAACGAGTATGTTTTCCTGACTGTCAGGCAGAGGTCTTATAACAGGATGGCAAACAGCACATCCTCAGAGATGTGATCCCTAATTGCTCAGCTCTGTCTTGGGACACAGATAGGGAGGCAAAAGCAGGCAGTCTTGGAAGAAACACTAGCATTAGTCACACGTCAGGCAGCAGGAAGGCCAGAGATGAATTAAAACTTGGCCTGGTATACCGTTGATCTAACCAACAAGAAATTTCAAAGAAGGAAGATTGGTCAGCGTTTTCCACAATAGCCAAATTATGAATTGGTCTAAGTGACCAACAGATGAATGAATAAAGAAAGTGTGGCCAAAGGACAGCTGATTGTGTAGCACCCAGCCTCAAAGGATTCATCAAAGACACAAACTACACCCAAAGCCCAGGGAACATTGCTGAAGAGAGAGCAGAAAGACCTTAAGAGCCACAGGAATAGGGAGCTATACCCACGAAGTCTCATCAACATGACTGCCTACATAAGACCTGAACAAGGACGACCAGGCAACATGCTAACATGAGAAAGAGAAACCTCAAAGAACCTAATCCTAGAAAAAGAATTACAGGCAACTAAGGAATATTGCAAGCAGGAGAAACAGTCTTCCCAAGGGAAGAGCTGGATGCAGTAGCTTGAGTTTGTAATCCCAGTTCTCCTAAAACAATAAGAGGCCAAGATAGGACAATCCTTGGAAACTTGCAGAGCAGCTAGCCTGGTGTTCCACAGGTGAGCTCCAATAGGGTAGAGGGTAAGGACTGACAACAGGAGCCCCACAGGGGCACACATGCATGTGTACATGTGTGCACCACACAGACCCCCCCCCCGAGGGTGAGGAGTCGTTGTTGGGTGTCATAAAACCCACTGCTTTGCTTGCTTTGTCTAATGAACACACACTAATACAAATATGAAAACAAAATCATTGACTAGGCAATGACTGAGGGTACTAAAGGAAGCTGGGGTGGGACGGACACGGAAACACTTCTGAGGAACAGAGGCAGAGCCTTTATCTAAGGTCGTATTTGCTGAAGCTTTAAAATTCTACAGAAAGGCTGAACTCTTGAAGCTATCCGTGAGTTTGGTTATAATCTGAAGGTTTTCTCCCCCTTTCCACCTCAGTTCTTTTGAATTTGAACTCAGGTGAAACTGTGGCTAGAGTGTTTCTAGGACAAGATGTTATACAGGACAGCTTTGACACGCCCTCTTGACCGAGCTTGTTCTGGCAATCTCTGCAGACATGTGACTGGATCAGGCCTTCCTTAGCCTCTGCTTTACCTCCTTCTGTCTACACTTGGCCTTCTCTATCTACATCTTGTACGGAGCTATGAGGGCCCACTTACATACAATGCCTCCATGGTTCATTAGGAAAAACAATGGGAGCGGCCGATGCTCAGGGGAACCCTTTACCCGTGGCTCAGAACTTGGGCATGCATATTTTCATTATATAGCCTGCAAAATGGTGAAGCAGAATCCCACCTTCAGAGTTCCCTCTGGGGATTCTACTCTAGCTACGCTGCTACTGAATCAATTCTACAGCAGGCCCCAGGCTGACTTTCTTTCTCTCCTTTCCCTCTTTTCCCTTCTTATTCCTTCTGCCAGGGTATTCATTGCCTAAGGCAAATTATCAGGCTGGGGAGATGGCTCTGTAAAGTGCTTGTCCCTTGCAGGCACAGGGACCTGAACCCATGTAAAAAGAGTTTAATCTGAGCATGCTGTCACATGACTTTAGTAAGAGACAGAGGCAGGCAGATCTCTGAGTTCACGGACAGGCTGGTTTATATAATAAGTCTCAGGTCAGCCAGGACTGTTCAGTGAGACCCTGTCTCGTAATTGCAGTGATGGTGAGATGGGAAGAGGAAACAGGCAGGTTCCCAGCTGGCCTGGCCTACGTGGCACAGTCTCAGACCAATAAGGGATCCTGTCTCAAACAGTAAGTGGAAAGCACCTAAGACGAATGCCCAGGGTTGTGCTCTGACCTTATCACACATGCCCTGTGCACATATGCACCTGATCTCACAGGTGTGCCCCGGCCACGAGTGTCTACACACAAAAATATAAGAAGAAATGACCTATTGGATAATCCTTGCCACAAGTTTGTGTTGCCAAGGGAACCCCAGAGAAGCCATCATTTCATTTGGTGAATTTTACTGTTGCTTTTTATGACACTTTAATGAATATAGTTTATGCCCTCTTAATAATACACAAATAGCTGGAAACGAGCCATTCATAAATAAGACCACAAATTCAACGATGGTCTCAGCAGCTTCTTCTCCCATGAGCTGTGCATCCCAACAAGGTTAGCCTATGTTGGGGGAGGATGGCTCAGTGGAAAGAGCAATAAAGTGGGAGGCAGGAGCATGCACTCCTTAGTCCACCTCTCCTGCCATCTAATCACATGGCTAGGAATACTTGTTTAACAGCTTTATTGAGTTATAACTTATAGGCCATAAAGTTTACCCAATTAAACTGTATAATTCAGTGGCCTTAAAAATATTTCTGGAGTTGTACACTATAATCTAGTTTTAGAGCAAAATAAATCCAGCAGTCATTACCTACTCCCTAGGCATTCTTCCAAATCCTGATGCTCCTCACCCCTAAGCCTCGAACAGTTACTAATTTACTGTCTATTCCTACGGAATTTTCAATTGTAGACATTTCGTGGAAATGGGGTCACACCACCTGTGCTTTGTTTTTGTTTCTAAGTGACTGTCCTCTTTGGCTTCGCAGCATGCTTAGGATACTCATCCACACTGGAATATTACTTTTGTTTTCATTAATCTTCATTTAGTTTTATGTTATGTGCATGAATGTTTTGCCTGCATATATGTATATGGACCATGGGTGTGCCTAGTACCTGTGAGGCTAGAAGAGACATAAAATCCCCTGGAACTGGAATTATAGATGGTTATGAGTACCACATGGGTACTGGGAACTGAACTGGGATTCTCTGTAAGAGTAACAGGTGCTCTTAACCACTGAGCCATTTCTCCAACCCCTGGAGTGTTATTTTATTTTGTATAACCACCAACTTCTTGAGTCCAGCTTTCTCCTCTATACACTGGAAGAACCTCCTCAGTCTCTTAACCTTCAGGGTTCAAGAATGTGACATCAGTGTCAGAGAGTCCTAGAGGAAAGGAGGCTCCAGTGTTTGTTTTGAAACTTGAGATTTGAGGTTAAAAAACAAGACAAAACAAGACAGAGAGATGAAATATCATGCACCTCTGAGGTCTTACTCAACAGTTGGTGCCCGTCTGTGTGCAGAAACCAATTACCTATGAGGAGTAATTGAAATCATTAATAGCCACAAACAAATGTGTCTATTCTGCAAGTAATTTGCAGTAACATTTAGTAATTGATAGTAATTTTTAGTAATTAAACACCAAGTAATTCATTTTCCAAGGCACACAGCCATTTTATGGGGTTCCTTGGTGCTCCCACAGCAGATCTTAATTACTTAACCCAAGCACAGGGAGTATTTCTGTCATTTCTACGAAAATATAGACAATACACTATTCTCAGTAAGCCCCAATAGCCAGAAGCAGAGGAGGAAGAGAGCAATTTCCTGGGGCAGAAGTAATTAAAAGAAGGAAGCTACCTCTGGGGCTAGCAAGGTTGCTGAGTGAGGCCCTTTAGATTTATTTATTTATTTAATTTAATTTGTTGTCTATGATGCACAGTCTAAGTGAAATCTGGGTTACAGCAGCTTATTTTTGTCTCTTCCTAAATGTTTTGCCTCACCCTTGCTTGGGTGTATTACAAATCCACAAACAGGCAGGCCGTGGCAGGGAAGAACTTGAGGGGCCTGCTTTTTCACCTCAGTAGACCACCTGAAGTTTGGGACATGTCTATATCGTCATCCATACTCCAACTTTATTCAGGAGTCTACCTCTTCACACAGCCTGTGAAGTTGGAGGAAGCCAGACTCTAGGCTGGATCTTTGTCACCAAACCAGCCATTAGCTAACTCATTACCGGTTCTTGTTAGAGACTGGTTTAATATGGCAGGGTATATGTGATCATGTGATCTTTGTTACTCTAATCAAAGTGAAGGAAAGCGCTTTCACTCTCTGGTAGCAGGGAGGTCTCATTTTACCTCTTACTCCTCAGGATGGGAATAAAGGAATTTGTCTGTCAGGAGGAATGCAGGCAGCCATCTTGATTTATGGAAAATCCATGTAACAGCAAAGCTCTACTCAGAGATAGGTAAAGAGACTTTCAGAGAAACTGAACCTGCATCTTGCTTTGAATGGAGCCCTATTTCAAGGCATCTAGTTAGCTAGAAAGTGTAGAATATTTTCTTAGGTTGTTATCTAATTTGAGCATGCTTTCTGTTATTTGCAGCCCCTAAACATCTTAACTCACTGGCCCCCAGCTCTGATCCTTCAGCTCTGGTTAACATCTCTATTCCCCAGACCTGTCTCCCCACCTTGCCTCATACACAATCCTCGAAGTGTAGGATGCTCTGTGCCACTCCACTCTGTGAGCAAAGTTATGAATGTTCAATTTTAAGCCCAGGAATATGGGATGGTAAGCCATGCCAGGAAGCTTGATGGATAGAGTGGATCTGAGACCCTAGAAACTCTGTGGGTACACAGCTGAGATGGTAGGTACCTCCCTGCTCCCTGCCAAATTCCTGGCCTGGAACACATGCCACATTTCCACATAAGGAAACATGACCTGTAGTCACATAGACCTAGAACAGAGCTCCCCATGCTAATCAGGTACCTAGAGGTCCTGGGGGTTTAGTCAATAAGCTTCCCTTCCCAGACATTCCTCCCTGAAAAAGGTATTTAATCTTGGGTCCACCCTGAGAAGTTGGTACAATGTGCATCTATTTTCCATGATAAACAACCAATAAACAGTTTGAAACCTAGGACTGTCTCATCAAGAACCACTATGGGGGGAGGGGCATGGAGCAGGCCTTCGCCTACAGGGCAGCAGCCTAAATCTCCCGTAAAAGACCCATTTGTTCTCCCAGCTATAACTGCCACCAAGCTAAGAACAATTACCACTGAGCTAAGCCAGAGCTCCTCCAGCCCCAGCCCTGGGCTAGACTCCATCCTCAGTCTTCCAGCCTTCAACAGTCCCAGCCTCACCATCTGCCTCCATGGACCCTCTTCACTTCATTCCTGATTCCTCTGTGTGGCACCCCATGGATGACTGGGTGCCCCAGGGTCTGGGAACCCCAGCTTAGGCTTTTGCACATCTCACAGTGTGTTTTTTCACCCCTGGAGCGGTGTGGTGTCTCGGGCTTTCTTGAAGCCCAGCATCCTCCCAGTGGCAATGTCGGGATAAGCACAGTCAAACTCAGCAGGTTTTGCCTCCCAGGCAGCCTGCCCTGAAGCCGGATAGAACACGGACCCACACAGGAACAGGTCATCTCTAGAGCTTTAGCCAGGCTCCTCATCCATGACTGGCAGACATGCATCATATCAACCAGACTCTGAACAACAGAGGCATGTGTCATGTGACCTGATGGCCTGGAAGAGAGATGAACCAGCACCTGTAGAAAAGTTCATCAAGCAGTCTGGCAAACATGGAAAACATTTAGAAGAGGGGAGAGTCATCTGGGAAAAGTTAGCTGGGAAGACATGGAACCATCTTGAGGAGAGAGAATCAACACTGAATCTTCCAAGATATGCTCTCTTTTGATAAAGGCTGCATGTGAATTTTTTCTTTGATTTGTTCTGTTTTGTTTACTGGTTATCTATGACTTCTTAAGCATTATGCCAGGGTGTATCTCATTTAATTTCAGAACAGTATCCACAAACACATCTTGCTACTTCCTTTTCATAGCTGAGGCTGCTTATACTCAGGTCATCTCCTACCTCCAGGTCAAAGTACTCACTGTACCTCAGCTTCCACCTACTCCTCAACAAACAGGGTTAGCACAGCATAGACTGGAAGATTTTTAGGCTCCAAGGGTCATACAGTCTCTTGGGCTGTTTCACTCTGTTCTCAATAAAACTTTGCACATCACACTGAAATCTGCATTTTCTATAATTCTCATATGCCATGAAACATTGCATTCACCTGCTCATTCTTCCTCTCCTGAAGTGGTTAGATTGAGAGTGACCCCATAGGCTCATATGCCTGAATACTTGGCCCCTGGTTAGTAGGACTGTTTAGAAAGGATTAGGAGGCATGGCTTGTTGAGTAGATATGTTACTGGGGGTGGGCTTTGAAGTTCAAAAGACCATGTTATTCCCAGTTTGTTCCCCCATCTCTCTCTCTCTCTCTCTCTCTCTCTCTCTCTCTCTCTCTCTCTCTCTCTCTCCTCTCTCTGTCTCAATCCTGTGAATCAGACGTGAGCTCTAAGCTTCTGTCCCAGCACCATGCCTGCAAACCTGCCACCATGTCATGAAGAGTATGAACTCTAACCCTATGGAACCTTGGGCCCCAATTAAATACTTTCTTCTGGAAGTTGTCCCAGCCGTGGTGTCTCTTCATAATGATAAAAAAGTAGCTAAGATACTATCATTAAAAGCATGTAAAATGTGTGTTGCAGGCCAGGCTTTCTCTGTATGTAATAATTTACTTATTCATTTTTCCTTAAAAAGATCCTTTTGTATTTATTGTAGTAAAACATCTAAAACAAAAGCTATCTTTGTACCAAAATATCACATATATGGTTAACTATAGGCATAGTATTGTTCTCGAGACTTTTCAGAATTTAGCTATCTTCTATTACTGAATATTAGTTAATTTCTGAGACAGGGATTTGCAATATTATCTGGGTTGGCCTTGAACTCATTACCTCAAGTGATTGCCCTGTTTCAGCCTCCCAAGTAGCTACAAGCATGCATCATTGCATCTGGCTCAAATTATGGAGTGTTTTTGTGGTTGAATAGCAACTCTCTGTGCATTCCTACCCAGAGCCCCTGGCAACCAACATTCTACTCTGTTTCCACGAGTCTATTTTAGGTACCTCGTCTGGGTGAAATTCTGCAGTATCTAGCCACTGAATGGCTGATTCTATTCAACAGAATGTCCTTGTGGTTGCACTTTGAAGTCTGTGTCTATAGACAGGTGGGCAGGGAGGTCTTGGGGCAGGTTCCCCCTTCCCTCTCTCCTCTTCTTCCTCCTCTCACCTCTAGAAGCTCGGTGGAGAGCTCCCCAGATGCATCCTTGACTGCCAGCGGCCATGCTCCGTTGCCTGCCCCCAACCTGTCTATCCAGGCAAGACATACTTTTAATTTAGCAATCTGCAAAGGGCTCTGATGAAGTCTGATGAAGAGCCTTCGCTTGCCCTCTTTCTTGAGCCAGAGGTAATTAGCCACATCCCAACCCCAAAGTCTATTCTGCACTTTATTTAACAATAGCAGGCCTGAGTCTCTTTACAAAAATCAGGACAGAGCACCACCCAACCAATTAAAAGGGAAACACTTTAACACTTTTGATACATAAGTAGCAACAAGAGAGAGAGCGAGAGCGAGAGCGAGAGCGAGAGCGAGAGCGAGAGCGAGAGAGAGAGAGAGAGAGAGAGAGAGAGAGCTGCAGTGTGTGGTTCATAGTGCAGAGCACATTGCAAGGATTTTCTCACATTCTTTTGTTGGGGGAGAGCATACCACCAACAGCAAGGCCCAGCCCACTAGCAATATATTACTCTCAAAGAAAACTGCAGTTGGGAAGATTCTAGTGAGAGCTGGAGCTGTGCAGTGAATGGTTTTCATGTGAGCATTTGCAGAAATGTGTCAGCCAGGTCTCCTCCATCCTCTGGCGGGTAGAGTGTGCGCAGCCCCAGCGAGCCACGTCTGGAAGGAATGATTTATGAGGAGTGCTTAAGCCCCGTGTGATATTACGTCTGTCTCACTTTCCTCTCCTGAAGTGAACAATCAAGGCAGACTTTTCTCAGGCAGGGGGTGACTGGGTGGTAGTGGGAGGCGTCATTAATCTCTAGGTTCTTCAGGAAAGTCAATTTGATCATTGTGCAATAGCAACCTCTCTGAGTGCCTTGTTGCTTGTTAGCTTGGATGTGTGCCCTCTGGAAACTGCATGCTGGGGCGCCTGAGTCTGGAGGAAAGGCTGGGAGTGGGAGGGTGTGGCTCCTGATCTCTTCAGAGACTTCCAGGGGTTGGGCTTTGAGAGAAGCAAAGAGCCAGCTGCTAGCAGTCACCCTGGTAAACCCAGGAACCCAGGAGCGGTTTGCCTTGCCTTCTCTTGCCTTTAGTCTTCAAGATGTGGAAGCAGAGGTTGATATGTGGTTGTGGGTGTGTGTCTGAATTCTGCTTTCTGCATGGGAGTGGATTTTCCCTGCCACAAAATACATTAAATGTATTTTAAGGGCAAAAAAATAAAAAATAAAAATAAAATAAAACAAACAGTTATTCTAAAGTGTTTTAACGTAGGGAACCACCCACTTCATCCAGGATTTGGACTTAGAATGTAGTTGGTTTGAGGTGCTCTCCCAGGGGGGCATACCTCTCCTGTCCTCATAGGGAGCCCTTAAGCAAGTAAAAGTGGTCACCCTGAGTTGGACATCTGAAATACACCTCTGGACTCTCTATCAGGAGGAATATTCATCTTAAGGTGATAGCTTGCTTTTCACTTTGCAAAACACTTTTAAAATATGTGATTTTCTTTTCATTTTTATTGGTTCTCCATCTACTCAGCTCTGAGAGGTCATTCAGTATGACCAGGATAATAATAATAACTTCTATTGAGTGTATGCAGTAGTTTTTGTTGTGATTATGAATGAAACTTCACCTTTCCATAGAAACAGGCTGATAAAACATGGTAAATAGTAATAATGCCTGTTCTGCGCCTGGCTGTGCTCTGGTTGCTGTGTGGCGCCTTCATCAGTCCCCTCTTGTCTTGCATGACGACACAGCTAGGATTAAAGGACTCTTGAGACCTTTAATCCTCACCTGGAAGAGGCAGCAGAGTAGAGTTTAGACTCTTGTCCTGTTTTCTCTGGTCCAGAGGGGCTGGAGCACAGCAGTAACGCCAGATGGCCCCCTGCATCCCACCTAGAAATCCTGTAACTTAAAAGCCAGTTATGGTGGCTTAAGTAGGTAGGATTTGCTAAAGGAGGCAGAGGCAGAGGCAGAGGCAGAGGCAGAGGCAGAGGCAGAGGCAGAGGCAGAGGCAGAGGCAGAGGCAGAGGCAGAGGCAGAGGCAGAGGCAGAGGCAGAGGCAGGAAGATCAGGAGTTCAAGGCCAGCTACACATTTAAAACCCAGGGTGTTGGTGACATATTCCTCTAATCTCAGCCCTTGGGAGGCAAAGGCAGGTGGATTTCTGTGAGTTCCAGGCCAGCAGCCTAGTCTATGGAACTAGTTCCTTATCAACCAGGGCTACATAAAGAAACTCTGTCTTGAAAAACAAAAAACAAACACCCCCTACCCCCCCGCCCAAAAAAACCCTTAGTACTCTCTGAAGTGAGATCAGCTTTGTTTTCTGGCCCTGGCTAATGTATCCACATCTGTGTGCAGGCTAAGTAGGTGTCCTACTTCTGGATTATAGCCTCGACCCTTTTTGTATCTGTCCTCTGAGATAAGGTCTTACTAAATTGCCTAAGCTGACCTAGAGCTTGCTAACCCAAACTAACCTTGAATATGCAATCCTCCAAGTGCTGGGATTATAGACACGCACCACCAGACCCAGCTTGGAAAAGTACCATATTCTCTAGGAAACTCAGCATTACCAAGATGTTAGTACAGACCCATTCCTCAGCAGGGTGGAGGGTCATCCAAAAACTAGCTCTATATTGATCTTGCCATTGGTAATTAATGACAGCCATGTATTAACCACATCCACACAAATTGATTTTCAGAGGTGCAATAATTAGATTTAATGCCTGCCGTGCCATGTATTTATGTGTTTAATTATCAGGTTCATTATGAATTTTCATGAAGCTTTGGGGTATTCATGTCTCATTAGGAATGTATGTTTTAATATTATTATTCATTTACAGATAGCTTTAATTCTCTCTGGTCTTGAAGATGAGGTAAAAATCATGATGTGCTCTAGACCCTGTTTCTGTTTGCTTCCTCTTATTCCTTGTGGACATGAGCGGTGCCTGAATAAAGGAAGGGATTCTTCTCTCTCGAGATCTCCCCCAGACTGGTCAGAAGTCAACAGAGGAAGAAACCTTTCTAGCAGGAAATCCCTAAATGATTCAGGTTCTCTCACCTGTGGCAGTGGACATGCGAACAAGTTGAGGGCTGTGCATCAGATGAGTACTGTTTCCAGAGGCAGCTAGAGAGTGGACGAGGGGTGTGGCTATAATTTCCCCAGCCTTCCCCACTTTAAACGTGAACTCTGCCTGGGCTGGGCCTGAGTCTGCATGCTCTGTTGTGAATCTTCCTGTTATTACAGGGACAGCGCTTGGGCCCCAGCCGGAATTTCTGCTGCGGCATTCACTCGCAATTTGGAGTCTGGGCCACGGGGAAATTGCAGACAATTTGGATGAAAACGGTTGGAAAATTGCAGTGTTTAGGCCTCTCCCACAGCCCCTTCAGGTTTTTTTGTTACTTTCTTTCTTATTTCTTTTTCTTTCTCTTCACACCCTCCTCCCGCCCCCAGAATTACTTTAGAAGCAGGGAACAACAGGCTAGACTAGCTGGATTTTTCTTTCCCCAGTCTGTGGCGTATTTTGTAAACAATCATGTAAATGGATACAGAATTTAACCACCCCCAGACAAAGTGGCTGACTAGAGAAGGGAGAGCAGTCGGCCTCCTTGTGAGAAGGCAGTCACTGGAGGGCCAGGGAATATTTGTCCTAGTTAATTGAATTTCTGATTGGAGATATGAGTTTACTGGCAGACCTTTACTCTCTTGCAGATTGTTCTAAAATGAACCCACTTACCTATCTCCATGGTTAATTAATTATTTAAAAAATTCAAACCCTGTTTAATTCTAAGAAAGAATTAGAGGAAACTGCCTTATTAATAGTAGATTAATGACATCTTTTCATTGGTCATTGAGATTCATGGTCACGGTGCTGGAGGTATTTATCATTGCTCCGTGCCATGAACGGGAAGGCGGAATGTGGAGGATGCAGATTATATAGATCGTTGGTTATATTAGACATCAGCTGTCCCCATCCACAGGGTCTCGCTGTCTCTCTTCTACGGTGGCCGGTTGATTTTTTTTTTTTTTTTTTTTTTGGTCTTCATTTAGGAGCTGCCAGCATAAGCAATACATTTTACTTTTAAACAGATCTAATTATTGTAAGTTTCTCCCATGACATTCCCCCAATACAATCTATTTCCCCATATGCATTGGTTCTAATTCATGATTTGCTGAGAGGACAAAGAACAGATGCTTTATGGGAGTGGGCTGGAGCAGGACGCCATGCTTAGACTCTGTGCTGGGCAGAGACTTTGTGATGACGGTGTAGGATGGGATGAGTTCGGCTTGGATCTGTGTCGCATGAACTCTGAGGCTTGGAATATACATTGACAGAGAGATTGGTGACTGAGGTCAGCCTAAGCTTAGCCTTATATCTGGAGTATGTTACATTTTTTTGTTACTGTGACAAATGCCTAAAAAAAAACCCTTTACAGCTAAGGAAAGAAAGATTTATTTTGCCTCATGGCAAAGTACAAATGTCATGACAGCAGGGCATGGCTAAGTGCATTGCTCAGTTCATGGTGCTCAGGAAGGAGGGTGGGGGAGCCCAGGAACTTGATGAAATGCCGATCAGGCCCCATGGTCTGATAGATTCATACCATGAATCTATCAGGGGACTTAGCCATTGATTAGGTCAGAGACCTCAAAAATTGGATCCACCACCTGAGGACCAAGCCTTCAACACAGAAGGTTTATGGGAAAATACTTCTTATCTAAGCCATGTTGGAGGGGCAGTGAGCTTGAGGAGAGGCCAGGAAGTCCACAGAAGCCAGAGAATGAGGCTGGAAGGGGGCTATGGTGAAGGCCACATGACAGGAAGTAAGCCAGCAGAACTTGGTGTAGTGACAAGCAAACTTTGAGGAGGAAGGAAAGGTGCCAGAAAAATAGCTGTCAGTAAAGCACGTGCCGTCAACCATGAAGACATTAAATCAGGCATGGGGATATATATTGGTTGTGCAATCCCAGTCCAGGGGAGTCAGGAGGATCTCTGGGGCTTGTTGGCAAGCCAGCCTAGCCTCTTGACTAGCTTTAGGCCAATTAGAGACTCTGTCTAAAATAAGTAAGTAAATAAATAAATAAGCCCGGACAGCTTCTGAAGAAGGAACTCCCAAGGTTGTCTTCCTGCCCCCAAGTCATGTGCACGCACACACTCGTGTGTGTGTGTGTGTGTGTGTGTGTGTGTGTGTGTGTGTGTGTGTGTGTTGGAATTAGCTGGTAGTTCCGACAAAAACCACACCATGCAACAAAGGTCTCTCGTGGGACCAGGCCGCTTGTTGGAAGGAAGGGATGAGGGAGGCACAGAGGCTGCCTCTGGGGAAAAGCAGAAAAGGAGTGGAGAGAGGGAAAACATGGGTCCTTATAGGGATGGAGGCCCATGCCCAGGGGGCCATGTGACAGAGGCAACCATGGGGTGTGCCTTTTCTGAACAGCTAATGATGACGCATCTTGTTGTCGCTGGGTTGTCTGATGGTCCCATCGTCACCAGGTGGGGCTGGCTGTAGAGGAGAGGTTGTCTGATTGCCACCAGTATGTACACATTTGGATGTGTGGATGTGGATATGCACAAACACCTACATGCAGGCTCATTTCCACATCCCCCACCTACACATATACAAACAAAATAAGGAGGCTAAGGCTGGAAGTACTGTAATCCCACTACTTCAGAGGCTCAAACAAGAGCAACCTCACGAGTTTTAAGACATTCTTGTTAGGTAACTAGTGCCAGACAGCTTGGGCTAAAGAGTAAGGCCTCATCTCATAAAATAAGCTAACAAACAAAAAACATGGCAAGGACATAGCTGAGTGGTGAAGTACTTGTCTAGCATGTGCAAGGTCCTGGGTTCAATTCTTAGCACTGCCAGAAAGTAAGCAAACAAACACACAAAACAAGAAAAAAACAAAAGGAGGGGTCACTAATGAACTAAGGTCAAGAGGCAAAAAACAAAAACAAAAACAAAAAACAAAAAACTAGAGATGTGCCCAGCGGGCCCAATAATATGGAGACACTGGTGCCTGGAGTGAATGAAGGTCATTTAGGTGGTGACTGAGGAGCAGAGTGGAGCGAACTAAGGCATGACTGGGAAGTGGGGATCACTTTAGAGGGATGCTGGACCACGAA
Source organism: Uromys caudimaculatus (assembly GCA_028551405.1). NCBI lineage: Eukaryota > Metazoa > Chordata > Mammalia > Rodentia > Muridae > Uromys > Uromys caudimaculatus. Next base: position 47,320,554 of record CM052708.1, read on the forward strand.
AAGAAAGCTATGGTGCTGGGAAGATGTAAGTACCACTATCACCTTTACTAATGAGGACGACTAGGCCGGGCTGGCTGGTGGTAAAGTGGGTAGGAGGCTGTAGGGTTACTGACATTAGGGCATCTGGAAGGAGTAAGGGGTGGGGTCTAGAAAGCACTGGGAGAAAGAGAAATCTCTAGTACACACGTGTCCTTTTCCAGGGCAGAGGCAGGAGTAGATGGAGAGGGGGTTCTTGAGATACGGGTGACATGCTGGGGGTGACAGGCTCGGAGGGAAGTGAGAGTTCAGGTTCTCTTCTAGGACTGAACAAGGTGAGAGGGATTATTGTGGGGCAGTGTGTCACAAGGTGGTCTTATACTCAGCAGAAACTGCAGTTGCCATCTTGCCTGCTGGGATTTGATTGGTTCCAGAGAATGGTATTCCACGGAACATCATTCGGAAAACACGCTCTGCCAGGTTGTCATTTTCAGATTTGTGGAGCCACAACCTCTTCAACCTGGACACAGAACTAAAGTTTATGATTCAAGTATGTGCAAGAACATATTAGTGCATGTATGCATATATGAATATTTACATGTTTCTATATGTATATATATGCACATGTATGAAGTGTGCATTTGTGTGTGCATATTTGCATGCATGCATGTATATATGTGTCTGCATGTGTATGTGTGCATTTACAGGCATGTGTATCTGAGTATATGCATGCTTTGTCTGGATATGTGTGTTTGTGTGCAAATGTGTGTGTATTCTTTGAACCAAATCTCTGGAAGACAATGAATTAATTAATTTAGGGAGGATTGTGGATTTGGGCATGTGTGCGTGTTGAGGCTAGCTAGCCAACTTAGATGTAAGTGTTCACCTTCCATATTATATGTGACAGATATGTTTATCCTTTTCTGCTGCCTGCATTGTATGAGCTTCGCAGGGATTCTCCTGCCTCAGTCTCCCTTCTCTCTGTAGGAGTGCAGGGATTATACACGCCCATGTTCTGTGTCAGCCTTTTACCTGCATTCCTGGGATTCAACCTCAGGCCTCCATGTTTGTATGGTAAATGCCTTTACCCACTGAGCTACACCTGTAAATCAGTGAGGAGGAAATGGGATCCCAGAGATAGTAGGCTAGCCTGTTCTCTATGCTTCAGTCAGACCTCAGAAGTCTATGGATGATCTTTTCTGTCACTATTGCACTTGGCCTTGACTGATCGTGCTAGGTTCATGGTAACTTCATATGTCCAGAACAGAGTCAGAGGGCATCAGGGGTCATTTCTCTTCTCTGACCATCTAGGTTCACTGGCTCTCCAGCATCATAAATCCTTACCCTTCTTCTTTCTCAGTCCCCAAAGGTGGAGCCCCTGTGCCAGACCAGTTATGAACTCCGACCACCTGTTCTGAACAATATCAACCCCGCATGACAGAGGATTCTTATAGGAACAAAAGTTGAAAGCCACCAAGCCTTGGCTCAGAGACCTGTGAGACAGATGGATGTTTTCATTTCCAGAGTTGTTGGTTCCTGGCTTTATGGTGGTCCCCATAACTGCCTTAGTGTTTTGTTATAATTAACATGTTCTTCTACCTCTGACTTCTCTGTTTCTCTGTCTCTGTCTCTGTCTTCTTTCCTTTCCTTCCCTCCCCTTTTCCTTCTCCTCTCTTCCCTTTCCTCCCTTGCCCCTCTCCTGTCTCCTCTTCTCCTCTCCTCTCCCTCTACACATCAGAGAGCATTTTGACACAGTAAAGCAGTGAAAGCAGTGATATACATCGTTGAAAAATTCTAAGGCAGAGAGATTTTCTGGCAGGGTCAGAAGCCTCAGCAGAATCAGTTCTCCTGTGACCACAGGCCTGCTGAAATTTTTCCAGCCTTCTTCCCAAGCAGCATCTGCTTTCTGACACTGTACCTGGCAGGTCTGGGCAAGTGCATGCAAAGGGTGGCTTCGGGGTCAGAAGCCGGTCAGAAGGTCAGTAGGATGGTAAGTTAATTTTGTTACAATTGGTAGCCTTGATTTTTGCAAAAAGTGACAAATTGCATGTATCAAGGCAGGGAGAGTTTAAATCAGGGCAGAAGGGCTGGACCCCTCACCACAGGCTTCCAGAAAGGCAGAGAGCAGGTGGCTAGGCAGCAGAGCCTCCCAGTGTGGTGCTAGCTCCTATCTCTGCTCTGCATGGATTTCGGGGCAGCAAATACTTCTTGTCTGTGGAGTTGCAGAGCCTTGGAAATAGCTCAAGGCCTTGTTTCAGCTGAAGCAAAGCCAGCACAGGGCTGGGAGTCTCTTTTAAGTGCTGCATTTCATCTATTGGGGAGGAATGCTATCCGTCTTAGATTGTCAAAGTCTGGGGACTTCCCGTCTTCTGTGCAGTTCAGAGAACAGAGAACCCAGTGGGCCATTGGCCCTTGTGTCCTGCGTGGAAACTCACATCCCAGGGCACTCGTGAAAGCACTAATGGCAAGATGCTGAGAAAAACCACAGCCTTGACACAACTGGGGGACCTTGATACAATTCGGGGAATGTAGTTAGGAAAGCCATGCAGACCCTGGCAGGTTGGCTGAATCCCAGCCACAGACGGCAGCCCTCTGGGGTAAGCAAGATTGATGTGAGAGGTAGACATTACCCAAATCGGTCACAAATCACAATGTGGGATGAATTTAAGGGGGTGCCTGTGACTAAGAGCTGGGATCAGTGGAGGTGACTCTTTCCTAAGGATTCTTCTCATCTTACCTGTAGGGCAGAATGCATGGTTGTGGCTAGTCCCAGCTCCTGATCTTACATGCTGGGCAAACTTAGAAGTGTCAGTATGTGTTGCAACAGCTTCATACATATAAATTGCTGTGCTTCGCTCATATTTAGTTGACATTTCGCCCCAAGTTACATAGCTAGAGGCAGAACAGCAATTCCCAGCCTGGTTTTCCTCCACGTGGCTGGAGCTTATCATTTTATCTTGGTTGTAAACATCTTCAGAACAGGCTGTGCTGCAGACTGGTTTTTTTTGTTTGTTTGTTTGTTTGGTTTTGTTGTTGTTGTTGTTGTTGTTGTTTTAAATCCCAGCTCAAATCGTCCAGAGCACACAAACTTCAGGGTCCTGCCCACAGAAGGGGCTTAATAAGAGATGTATGTTACTACTGAGCATCAGGGCTTGGGGTGCATGGGAGGTGGGCTGGAGGGGAGAGGGCAGAAATAGATAGGCACTTAGAGAAAGAGAGAGAGAGAGAGAGAGAGAGAGAGAGAGAGAGAGAGAGAGAGATATCAAAGCTTGGTGAGGTGTGTGTGTGTGTGTGTGTGTGTGTGTGTGTGTGTGTGTGTGTGTGTGTTACAGCTTTGGAATGCAAAGGGTTAATCTCAGTCTACTATCCTGTGATTTGGCCAGTGGAGGCATCCATCTCTCACTTCCAGGAAAGCAAAGGCTTAGAGTCCAGGAGGATGAGGGCACAGAGAAACAGTCTGATACTGCCAGTGTGCTGATGGGCAGCTCCACCCCAGGGACTCTGAGCAAGGTGATGATTTGATTGGCTTGGGTCTGTGAGTGCAGAGGTGGGTGTGGCCTGCAGTGCGGCTGGATGCAACCTGTGGTTGCTCTTTTCTGCTTCCCTCTGCAAAAGGAAACAAGGACAATAGGGACCAGGAGAAGAGGAGACACCTGCATCCACACAGGCTGGCAATTTTTAGAGCTTTTGAGTGGAGAATGTGTCTTCTTCATGCATCAAGAGTTGTCAGTTTGCATTCTATCACTGCCAAAAGCCCATTATCACTCCAAAGGGGGAACTGCAGCTCCCTAAGTCAGATATCCAAGCAGACTGCAGCACCTTTCTGGAGAAATCCCCAGCCCAGACAGAGTGTTCCCTGAGTCTCTAGCCTAGCCCAGGGAGACTCCTGCAGATTCTGAAGGAATAGCTTGTCTGTGTTTCCCTCCTTTGCCTCTTGGATGTGGTTAAAAGAAGCTGCATCCCAGTGTTATTTCTGTGGGAGACTCACTGGATGGATATCTTAATAAAACCAGGCTTGGAGCAGGGCCAGAGGAGGTGGTCTGGGCTCAGAGAAGCAGTCAGCTGTAAGGCTACACCAGGTTTCTCTGCTGAGTATGGTAGAGTGAAAGGAAGCTTGGCAGGAAGGCTGCAAATGTGTGTGTGTGTGTGTGTGTGTGTGTGTGTGTGTGTGTGTGTGATCTCACCTGCGTGTGTTAGTATGTGTACTCCTGGGTACATTCACCTATGTGTATGTGTGTGTGCATGCATGTGTATACTCACATGTGTGAGTGTGTGTGCATGTGTGTACTCACCTGTGTGTGTTACTGTGTGTGAATGCTTGTGTACACTCCCTTGATTGTGTGTGTTAGTGTGTGTGTATCTGGGTACACTCATCTCCTTGTGTGTATTAGAGTGTGTATATCTGTTTACACTTACCTGAGTGTGTGTTATTGTACATGCATGCATGCTTGTACACTCATCTGTGTGTATGTGTGCGCCCTCACTTGTGTGTATGTGTTAGTGTGTGTGTACCTGCATACACTTATCTCTTTGTATATGTTAGTGTGTGTGCATGTACTTGTTTGTAAGTATTAGTGTGTGTGCATGTGTGTACCTGTGTATACTCTGGGTGTATGTGTGTGTCTGATGAACAAACGCAACCACTCAAAACCAAGGCAAACCCTCCAAAAACCAATAATGTAACATGAAGATGGGGGCCAAGTGTGACAACAAAGTAGAGCTCAGGCTTGCCCTTGGGCAGAGTCAAATGGACACTCCAGAGGAGACTTGCTGGAGCTGCCCTAGAACAGCTGTTGGGAAATCTCTGCCTCTCACAGACCATGGCTTCTGCTTCCAGAGTCACAGGCTAAACCCCAACAAACAAACCCTCCACCTTCTAAGGATAGCTCTTTCTCTTGCTGCCTTCTCTTCTCAGGATGGGCCAAGCTTTCTCTGCCTACTTTATTTGCTCCTTTTTCTGGGACAAAGTGTGATGTCAGCCTCCCCCAGGGTCCTTGCTAGTTTCTTTGGGATGGAGTCCTTCTTCATATCGTTGCTTCTCTGAGCAGGGATGCTGTTGGGCTCTCAGACACCGAGCAAGGCTGAGGAATTTAGCTCTGCTGTTTGTAGCCAACTGTCCTTCAACCGTGGTTTGCCCATCTATAAGATGGACTAAAAAAGGAATGATGTTGCAGAGATCATGGAAATGAACTCATGGAAGAATCTATATTTTGTTATGAATCATGCCATTGTGGGGATAAAAATAGCTATCGGGTAGTGATATCTTCAGAGCCTACACACTAGGCCTGGCCTGAGTTCGGTCTCCTCCAATACACCCTCCAGTTCTCCCCAGACTGGAGTGCCTGCACCCTGGCTCCATGTCCTTCCTAGCTTTAATTCCCTATGGGAAGCCTATTTTTCAGGCGCAGACACTCAGGTATAATTCAGACAGAAGCCCACATGAAAATGCTTTGAAAGGGGTAATCAACTGTTTATCAAATTAACAGAATTCTAGAAACCTGGCTAACACAAGAGGAATCAGATGCAAATTAATGAACAGCCAACAGCAACCCGCCATCAAGATTTACATAAATATGCTTTGTCAAACTTAGGTAAACAAAAGCAGACTCACACAGGAGCCAGATTCATTACACCTGCCTTTCTCCTGGGCCTCTACAGCAGGGATTACAGCCTCTGGGATTTTCCCCAATTGAGCAAGATACACTTTCTCTGCCTCTTCCCCTGTCTGGTTCTTTGGGGTTTGTTTCTTTTAGAGACAAAGGGAAAACCTGAGCTGCAGTGTTTCAGTGAGGGTCCCTCCTGGCTGCTGCCCTCTATTTCAGGCTGTGTCTATAACACTTACCTGACGGATGGTTTTAATCCTTTCTAATTGCAGCTAATTGGAGCTGTCAATCCTTTAAAGCCCTGAAACTGACGCAGGGAGGTTAGGCGATTCAAATTTACCCAACTGAACGGAGGATGGGTAATTAGATGCACATAGAGAAGGAAAGAGCCTCAGAGAGAGGGAAATGAAGAGCAGAGCGGGCATCCTTAACCCTCCCGAGCCCCTGAGATGCCACAGTAGCATTAGGGATGGCGACTTTGGGCTCCTTTTAAGTACATATTGTGTTTTATAAAAATAAAGAGAGAAGGGATATATTTGGTGGATGTATAGTCAGGTGTGGAGGAAGGGGGTGCCTCTGCAGGCCCATGTTGAGGGACCAGTCACACAGTATAGTATAGAATAGGGTTTATTCAGGGCATGGGGAGAGAGATGAGAGGGTAGTAGAGACAGAAAGGCAGAGAGAGGAAGAGAGAGAGAGAGAGAGAGAGAGAGAGAGAGAGAGAGAGAGAGAGAGAGAGAGAAGTAGAGACTGGCCATGAGCTCGTGGAGGAGGGTAATAGGTGGAGAATGGGAGTGGGACAAGAGGACAGAGCAAGAAGGCAAGAGAGAGAGAGGAGGGGACAAGCAGTCCCTTTTATAGTGAATCAGGCACACCTGGCTGTTGCCAGGTAACTGTGGGGCAGAGCCTAGACCAAATGTTAACACATTTAGCATTTCAGTGTGGCCCCTGGGCTCTGGAAGAGGCTGGGCCCTGATTGTGAACTTCACTGTGTAAAGAGACAAACACAACCTAAAATCTAGCAGACCTGGACACCTCACTGCTTAGGATGGGGTTTATCTTTGCTATTCCTATACTGTCTTGTGAGAGGTGACCAGGGAGGGGAAAGTGACTATGTTTTAGGAAGTATTCATTTCAACAACTTCAAGCCAGCTAGAAATAGCACAGCCATCTAGAAAATCTGAAGATGGAAAGCCAAGTTTCATAGCACAGTCTCACCTACCTGTGGTCTGCATCAAAGAGCCACTAAGAACTGCCATGGTGAAGTTCAGACAGGCAAGAGTTAAAAGTAGATGATACTGGAAGAAAATAGAGATCCCTCATGTTTGAATCTCAGAAGCCACAGTGAGTGGCTGATGTGCAGTGGGCGAGGGAAACCCTAGCCTCCTCCCTGAAAAGTTAATGAGAGGTTAAGTTGACCAGTCCAGTGTCCCAAACCAGTGCACCCAAATGCACACAAAATGGAAAAAAATCGGTATAATAATAATAATAGGTGAGAGAACTTCAAAGGGCTTGTCAGGCTTCACATGCTCTAGTCAATGGCTAGCTCATTACTCATCTATGTGAAAAGTCCTATGAAGCTCTGGGAAAGAATAGAAATATTCTGAGAACTTTTAGGTATCTCACAGATTAAGTTTCTATGATAACACACACACACACACACACACACAAAAAAAAAAAACATATATATATATATATATATATAATTTAATGTGTCTTGGTGTTTTATCTGCATGTTTGTTTATGCACCACATGTGTGCAGTGCCCATGGTGGCCAGAAAAGGGTGTCAGATCCTCTAGAACTGGAGATACAAATGGTTGTTTGCCATCATGTAAGTTCTGGTAATCAAACCCGTGTCCTCTACAAGAATAGCAACTGCTTCTAACCACTGAGTCATCTCTGCAGCCCTTGGTCTCATCTCTGTCCTCCTGAGGATAGAGGTCTCATCTTCCTGACCGCAGACACAATTCAAGCTCACCACCTTGCAGTTTCCTGCCATTATGCCTTTAATTCCATTGTGGATTGTATCCCTTCAAACTGTGATCCCAAATAAACCTTTCCTGCTTTCAATTTGCTTCCTGTCAAGTATTTAGGCACAGCAATAAGAAAAGCACACTCACTAATATCTAAAAAAATCCAGTATCTCCATTTTTTTTTTTTTTTTTTGGAAGGAAGGAAATCTTAGTAGAGAAATTACAGCACAATCTTACTAAAGACTGGAAGATTATTATTATTGTCAGGATGAGGCTGACAAATTGAAATTAGTTGAGACAAGAAAAACAAGGTACATGGTCCAGAAAACAGGAGGATGAAGGGGAACCAAGCCGACTTCAGACCCCATCAGGTGTCAGTGGTGTCATGGTGAAATGTCACCACAGGATTGTCATTAGAAAACTGAGTTTCATGCTACACTCCATAAAGGAGGCTGGACAGGAAGGAGGGCACACGCAAGGATGCTTGAGCCTCACTTGGAAGGGGGAAATGAAATAAATGGTCATGGAAGGCAGCTGGAGGAAGGGAACTGGGTGGGAGAGGGAAGGGGAGGGGGAAGGGGAAAGAAAGTGGGAGGGGGTGACCAAGAGGAGGGCAGTGAACAGGATGTCAAGTGAATAAGTTTAAAAAATTAATAAAAAAAAAAGTAGTGGGGACAGATACAAACTTCAGATATATACTTATCATTACCAAATTCAACAACAACAACAAAAACTGTAAAAATTAAGGTTGAAGGTAGCAGTAAGCATGTCTGAGACATTTAATTTCATAAATTAATAAAGCTAACTTTTGATTCATTTTCAAAAAAGAAAACTGGGTTTCCACTTGATGGTGTTGTTTGGGTAGATCTCAAAACTTACAGAATGGGCTCTAGGTAGAGGAAGTAGTTAGTTGGGAGCTAGCCTTTGAGGACGCATCAGGAGAGATGTGACTAAGACCTTGGAGACAGCTGCCAATCACCATGCTTTCTCAGCCATGGGGACGGTATCCCTTAAACTGTGAGGGAAAATAAATAAACCTTCTGATGTGTTTATGAAAATATAAAGAGAGAGAGGATATGTTCTATGGAGGTGGGGTGAGGTGTGGGGGAAGGGGGTGCCTCAGTGGGGCCCATGCCAAGGCATCCCTTCCCCTGAGGGACCAGCCACATACGGTATAGTATAGAATAGAATTTATTCAGGGAGAGGGGAGTTAAGAGGGTAGTAGAGGCAGAGAAAGGCAGAAAGAGGAAGAGAGTAGAGAAGTAGAAGCCGGCCATGAGCACGTGGAGAGAGGGGGGAAGGGAATGGAGAGAGAGGGAGAAGGGAAGAGCAAGGGAGCCCAAGAGAGGAATAAGAGAACAAGTGAGGGAGAAGGAGGCAAGCAGTCCCTTTTATAGTGGGTCAGGCCCACCTGGCTGTTGCCAGGTAACTGTGGGGAGGAGCATACCTGGCTGTTGCCAGGTAGCTGTGGGGTGGAGTTTAGACAGAATGCTAACACCTTCCTCTATTCGCTTGCTTCTTGCCAGGTATTTGGGATGTGCTTGCTCAGTGTGGCTACAAAGGCTTTGGGCTCTGATTCTTCTTCCCAGTTCTGCAACTTCCCAGTCACTGTAACTCCCCGCCTTTATACCTCACCTGTGAGGACAAATGGGAAGTTTCTGACTGGTTTGATAGCTTCAGTCCCTTTTTGGAAATGGTCTCTGAGCCCCTCCTGATGCTGTGGACTGGGCTCTCAATGTAAAACACCAAAGTGGAATAGCAACTCTGGGTTGGTGCAGCACAGAACTTAGGGTTGTTTAGGGGTTCCCTAGTCTCCTGTACTGGGAGAACGTCATCCTCCCCCAAATCTGATGGGACCCAAGGAGCCTCAGAGGGCTCAGAACTCAGATGGTGCCTGGGGAAGACAACCATAGTCGTTTTCTCTGCTACCCACTGAGAACAGAGTCAAATGGACTCTCATCCACTGCAGAGCCCTCTCAGGGGGTTGGCTAATTGCCAGCAGCAGCAGGCCCCTTTCAACAGCTGATCTCCAAAGACCAAGCTTCCCTTATTCAAGACAAAGGTGATGCCACCACCTGAAGCTGTCACTCAGAAGCAGCTAGGGGAGATCAAAGAGGAGGCCTGAGGAGAGACTCCAGGGCTCCTTAGAGTCAGCCTCCTACAAGCACAGTGAAGCCAAGGGACAGGGAAGCATGCTGTCTACAGAAGCCTGCTGCCCTGCTGGCAGCTTGGAGCTTTAGCATTAACACATGAATGATTGCTAAGCACCTTTGATAAGGAGTCCTGGAAGGCTGGTTTCAGAAGTGGGGCAGAGGAGACCAGGTAGCCTCCTAGTAGGCCAAGGTAAAATCCTTCATCTCACTTCAGTGGGAATCTGATACACTGATACCCCCCCCCCCCCAAACAGCTCGTGATCTGAAGGTCCTGCTCTTCTGCCTGTTGTGTTTAGAATCAGAACCTCATGCTGCCTCGTGTTTTTATAGTTTTCCTTGTATATGAATACAAGGTTTCCCTTACCTTCCCATACAATCTGTTCTCCAAGGACTCGGGACTGGATCCTGAAAAGGTCCACGCCTTTTCCCATTCCATTCATCCTACATCAAACCGGGCTTTTCCAGGGCAGGGCTGGCCGTGACTGTGTTAGCCGTGTAGACACTGGCGGCAAGTGAAGGACTCCGTTGGGTCTATCCTGCTGTTTGCAACCAGCATGAACTCACAGGACTGGCTGACTGGCTGCTACTTCCTGCCCGCCACCATGTATGTTTCCTAATACCATGTTTCATAAACAAGGAGGATCCAGAAACTAATAAAATAGTTATGTGTTAAACATTTCAGAGCCCAATGTAGTTGATTAAAGGTGGCTGCACACGTTTAACACGCCTTCCCAAAAGGCAGAGGGTCTAAGTCCCAACCCATCCCAGAGAGCCAGACTCTGTGGTTTGTTTTGACCAACAGAATAAGGTGGGACTGGAGCTGTATAATGTTCAAGGCTATGTCAGGAAAGTCCAGGAACACTTGATCTCAGGTCTGGGAGGTAAAGCAGCATCACTCTGAGGCAGCCATGATGCAGAGACTAAGCTTAGCACTCCATTCAAGGTAGTATTCCTTGCTTTTCAGCAAGCTCATAAGAAGCCTGGATCAACAGGAGAGCATCAGTGGTTCCCAGTGGCTCACACTCCTCTTAACCCCTTGTCAGATACTGCAGCATCATTTCAGCTCTCTTTGTCTCTTGCCAGTATTGAGTGAAATTGTGTGGACATTCTGAATTCACTCAGAAAATTAGGTTCCATTTAGAAACACGAAGAGTCATTCAACTGGATGTGGGATGTCCACATTGATGTGTTTGTAAAAATGGGATAGAGATATATGTTATAAGGATGTAAAGGGGGAGGTGTGGGGGAAGGGCGTGCAGGTCCAAGCCCAGGCATCCCTTCCCCCAGAGGGACCAGACACTCGAAGATATAGTATAGAAATAGAGTTTATTTAGGGCATGGGGAGGGGAGTTAAGAGGGTAGTAGAGGCAGAGAAAGGCAGAGAGAGGAAGAGAGTAGAGAAGTAGAGGAGTGGAGGCAGGCCATGACCACGTGGAGAGAGGGGGGAAGGGAATGGGGAGAGGTAAGAGATAAGAGACCCAAGAGAGAGGGAAGAGAAAGAGATAAGAAGGAGAGGAGGGGCAAGCAGCCCCTTTTATAGTGGGCCAGGCCCACCTGGCTGTTGCCAGGCAACTGTGGGGCGGAGCATACCTGGCTGTTGCCAGGTAACTGTGGGGTGGAGTTTAGACAGAATGCTAACACGCATAAATTATAATTTGTTGAACACCTCCCTGTCTCCAGGTCCCTCTGTTCTAATCCCATATATTATCCAGAGTCCAATTCAGATGGCTTACTCACCATGAAAACTTTCTTCGCGTCCTCTGGAGAGAGATGCCTTTCTTTTTGAACCAACGCTAGTGGCTCTTTGATTTTTGTAGAGTAATGTTTTTGTCAGTTCTTTGAAAATTCATTCATAGGTGCATACAATATATTTTGATTATATTCATCCTCACCCTGTACCCATAACTCTTCCTGAATCTGACTCTCAAAACCTCAATCCCTCCAACTTCATATCCCCTTTTAAAAAAAGAAAATAATAATTCACTGAGCCCAATTTTTGCTGTCTGCTTATGCATGAGTGTGGGGCCATTCAGGAGCAGGTTTGATGGGACCAGGGTCCACACCCCTGGAGAAGACTGACTTTCCTTTCCCTACCAGCCACCTGTCAATAGCTCTTCAGCAGGGAGCTTGTGAACCTGTTTCCTGTCCATGTTGGAATGGTGCCTGGCTTAATCTCATGCTGCCTTTGTCTAGGAAACCATAGTTGGCTCGAGTTTCTGCATGCATCTAGCCTGTCACAGTGAGATCTTGTTTCAATTGTTCCGACCCTTTGACTCTCACAGTCTTTCTGCCCCCTTTGCTGTGATGGTCCTTGAGCCTTTTGAGGAGACGGTGATGTGGATATCCCATTTACAGCTGAGGATTCCATAGACACTTAGTGTCTGCACTTTGACCAGCTGTTTTTCTGTGTTAGGCACCATCCTCAGTTTACAGAGAGCTATGCTAATCTATGGGTGGAGACTTAACCCGTGGCCATTTTCAAACCTGTCTCCATATGATAGTGAAGGTTCTTAAAACTTGGCAAATGATCTTATTTGCTCATGGGTTGAGTGCCAACTGCCTGCTTCTTTTGGAAGAGATCCTGTTGTGAGCCTATGTGCTTTTTTTCTTCTGGGCATGAATGGGCACAGCCTGCTTTGTGTCACTTCTTAAGTGTTGCATCAAAGGGACACAAGCCAGAGCTAGGTACATATAAGACTCCTGCACTGTTGCTAAAACATTGGAAAATGTTTTGGGTAGCTCAGCTGTGTGGTAGAGGAAGTTTACCTGATGCTACCTAAACTTGGTGCAATGGTTACTATTAATTGTAAGCTTGACAGAATCCCTGGGAGACAGACCTCTGGGCATGACTGGGGAAGTCTTCCTGATAGCATTAGTTGAGGTAGGGACATTCCACCCACTGTGAAGGTCATCATTCACTGACTTAGAAGAGGGAACTGAACAGAGGCTCATCATGCCTTCTTGACTATGGCTGCTATCTCAAACTCCTGCCACTGTCGCATCCCTGAAATGATGAACTATATATAACCTAGAACGGTGAGCCAAAATAACTCCCTCTCCTTTAAGATTTTTTTCAAAGTACTTTTTACCACAGAAATAGCAAAAGAAACTAAGGTACTAAGGAAAACTGAGAAATAAAGCTTATATTGTGATGAGACCTTGAGATATCAGGGTTTATCTGTTACTTCAGTGTAGTCTAATGTATCCTGACTAATAAACCAATATAGCCCAGATGTTAATGGCATACGTTGCATGGGGATGGAGAGACAAATCATGATTAAACGTACTTGTTTCTCTAACAGAAGACCTGGGTTCCATTCTCAGCACCCACATGGTGGTTCACAATCTTCTATAATTCTGATTCCAAAGAACCTGATGCCTTCTTTTGGCTTTTGTGGGTGCCAGTTCTGCAAGTGGTGCATAGGAGGCATACATGCAGGCACTTACACATTTAATACATACATACATAATATACATACATACATGTTTACATACATACATATTTAAAAATAGTTCATATTGCTGACTGTGCTATGAGTCAGGTTTTCTGTCAAGTATTTTATTGGTTTAATATCTTAAAATACCTCCCAAAATTCTATATACTCGATAGTTTTAGTGAAATTCTCATCTCAAGGTTAAAGAAAATGTATGCTTAGGACAATTAGAATAGTTGGTTCCTGTGATTAGCAGAGCACATTCCTGTCCGAGTCTATAGTGATGACCATGTACTCTATAGACTCTCCTCCCACATCTGAAAATCTCAGTTGCTGAAAAGGACATCATTGTCCAGAGCAGAAATTCAAAATGAAGGTTTTTCTTTTTTTTCACTAAAACTAGAATAGTTTGATTTATATAACAAGCCCAGGTTATATGCTGAAGAAACATAAATTTATTTCTTTAAAATGTTCCAAGTCTATCCTCCTCAGTTCATTTTTTGAAAACCGAAACTATTATGTTCAGATGGTAATATGATGTAAGCCCAGTACATTCATTAAACTTAAACTGATGGCCTGGAAGGAGCTGAAGCAGGGCTCCAGAGTCATGGATCACAATCAGCGTATTTAGAGGATGTCAGATCAGAGCATCTGTGCACCTTTCACATTTACACAGGAAATCTTAACTCACAAAGTGATGGTACATGGGAGTTAAGCTGTTCAGGGGTAATGAGGTCATCATGAAAGAACCCTCATGAATGGCATTCCTGTTCTTATAAAAGACACCCAGGAAGGGACTCCTCACTCCTTCCACAGCGTGAAGACACAGCCAGAGGTACAGACTGAAGGAACGAATCCCCCCTCAGCAGATACAGAAACACCAACCTTGACCATATACTTCTAGCCTCTAGAGCTACGAGCAACCACTCTGTGTTCATAAGCCACCCTGTATGTTACACTTTCTTAAGTGGACATGAATGGATCATAGCCGAGGAAGATTGTGATGTTTAGGTTTCATCACAACTTAAACCCTGTCTCTTCCTTGTCTGTGACACATATTCCTGTGATTCTTCCAGTTTCATGAAGGGTTCTGGGTTCAAAGACAGTAGGTTAGCACTTGCTTTTAGAGGATGTGTACTTGGATTGAGGTTTCTGCCCTGCCAAGGGGTGTACATCAGGAGCCTACCCTCCTGATAGAACCCGGCTAGGATTTCCTTGAGTCTTGCTGGCAGGCCCAGCCAAGTATGTCCTGGTGAGGCTGCAGCACATAGTTTATGGTAGCAATTACTGAGCCAGCTTCTTAAGAAGCCATGGTAACTGCAGTTATGGGCAAAGTTGGGGAGGTCAACAATAATAAGTGTTTGCATTTTCAGGGTCCTGGGAATCCATAAAGATCACTGGAGTGTATTATGTCACTCCTACTCTTGGCCTTCTTCTCTGATTTAGAACATTCAACACAGAGTATAAAATTAAACACAGAACACCAGGTAATACAGCCACAGTGGAATAAAAGGGGGAATAAGCCCTCTAAAATGGAATGGAATGAACACTAAGGAATCACCACTCTTTCCATGGTAGATTTTGTATTACTGCTATACATTTTAAAAAATGTATAAATGTTTTAACCATTGAAATTATCTCAAATGTACAGAAAATTTGCAAGCGCAATAAAAAACAATTAATTTTAGTTGAAACACTCAAGGGGAAGTTGCTGATGCTTTGCCCTGCCATTTTTCAGGTTTTATTTTTCCTATAGAGATATTATTTTGTACCTTAAAAGGTATATTTTTATGTGTAGCATGAATATTTTCCTGCATGAATGTGTATGAACCGTGTGTGTGTGTGTGTGTGTGTGTGTGTGTGTGTGTGTGTGTGTGTTGTGTTGAGAGATGTCAGATGAAAGCATTGGATTCCCTGGAACAGGAGTCATAGAGAATTGCGAGTTTCCATGTGGGTGCTGAGAACTGATCCTGGGTCCTCAGTGAGAGCAGTCAGTGCTCTTGACCATGTAATCATCTCTTAGCCCCAGACACTTTATTTCTCAAAACCACCAATCCTTCGTTCCTTCCTTTATGCTTCCCTTTGTTCCCCTTCTCTTCTTTCCTTTTTTTCTTCCTTTGTGTATATGTATAGACCAATAAGTTTTTTTATCATATATTGCCATGATCAGATTTGATGCACAGAAATATGTGTGATGTGTACACGTGTGTGCACACGTGTTTTCAGGTGAGCTCATCACTGTTTGTATGTGGAGGCCAGAGATTGCCTTTAGGTGTCTTCCTGTATTGAGCTCTACCTTATTTCTTTGAGGCACAATCTCTTGCTGACCTTGGGCTTGTCAATTTGGCCAGACTAGCTGGCCTGTTAGTAGTGGGAGTCCTTCTATCTCACCTCTCACCACTCCCCATGCCCACCCTGCTGCTCTGGTGTTTGTGCCACCACACTCAGCTTTTGCATGTGTAGGGGAGATCTCAGTCTTGTGCAGCCAGTATGTTACCCAGGAGTCATCTCACCAGACCTACACTCCTCATTTATGGTTTTGTTTGGCACATTGTAGTTGTAACTATTTGGGAGGTATAGGATGACATTTCTATATACATTTACAGTATGTAGTCCTCAGAGTATTGGGTACCTGGGACATTGAACACATCATTTCATTGTGCTGAGAACACCCATAATTTTCTCCTCTAGGTATTTTGAAATATCCGATTATTTGTTGTTAACTATATTTATCCAATTATTCTTTATCTGATCAAACTGTATTTCAGTGAATTATAACTCTCCATGGTCTACTCTGTTTCTTTCTTTTTAGCATAGTGTCAGTTCTTTCTCATTTTAGTGAAGAACTTGACTTTTGCTTCTCCTAATACATGCGTGTATGTCTTCATTTCCCCTTGTATATAACGAGATTCCCATCCTCACAGCTGTTCCTCCCTCCCAAACTTATAACTATCTTACTCTATCATCTCTTACTCTATATTCCTCTTATCATTCATCTGTGTATGTATGTGTGTATGTATGTATGCATGAATGTATCTCTTTATCTTACTCCAATATCTCACACTGAGTCATGCCTCTCCATATGTGCTCTGTCAGCAGACTCAAGTTCAACATCTTGCTTTAGCTCACCCCCACATGTGGACCTACCTGAGCCTACTCAGGGTCTATTCAGCATGCAGATTCCTTTTATTTTCTGTTTGGCCTAGATACCCACCCTGTATCATCTCCATAAATTTTGTTCTCAATATTTTCAAGCTTACAAATCCTATACCAGGCCATTTCTTTCTATTTATTTCATTCTGCTGTCAGATTGGAGTATTTAAGAAGAAAGGTGACTGGGCCTAATGAGGGTTAAGGTGATCAATGTTTACCTGGATTTGTTAACTTCACTCTGGGAATCCAGGGTGGTGATAAAGAACTTGACTGCAGGAATGTTTTGGTACATGTGTTGACAGTATGAGACAGAGCGAGAGAGAGAGAGAGAGAGAGAGAGAGAGAGAGAGAGAGAGAGAGAGAGAGAAAGAGATCACCTCCATATGACCCCTGACCCTTTCCTTCATTTGATTCTTTGTATAACAAGGAAAAGGATCCAAGATGTTTATGGACTGCTACTATATAGCATCTAATTGAAATCTCCTTTCACTTCAAACTTTTGCCCTTCAAACAAATAGACTTTGCTGTTAAGTCTTTGCAGATGAATAAAATGTGAGAGTGTTTGCCTGCTATATTCCAGCCTGCTTTGGTACATTTAGAATGAGAATTCAAGGCTTCATATGAAATTTCCTGTGTCTCGTGTGATTGAGGAGACAGCACACATCCCAGAGACCTTGTCATACAGCGGTGCTTCATAAATGCTCAAATGAATGCTTTGACGATAATGAGATCAGTGTGAAGAAAACAAAAAGTGTGGGCCCTGAAAGAGATGGAGTTTTGTAAGACTTCTAACTCAAGCCTTTTTGAAGAGGGATTAGCTTTTACTTTTCTTTGTGAGATGCAGGCGCGTTTATTCCAGGGAAAGAAATTGTGCTCTAAAAGCTCACTAGTATTTTTTTTAGACTTTAGGAGATTAGAATTTTATCACAAATGAGACTTTCCAGTCTATAGGACATTCAGTATATGCCTGACCTCTGCTCACATGTCAGTGATTTAGCAGGCGTTACGGTGCAGGGACCACTATGACCTCATAGATAAGGGCTTAAGGCAGAGTAGTGAAGTGAGATATGCTATGTTCTAGAGCTAGAAAAAAAAAGAGTGAAGGAGTGAAAGCCTTTAAACTCAGCTTGACCATTGGCTCCATTGACTCGAAGGTTACCCAAAGACTGCCTCTGTCATTTATAACTGATTCATTTTTCATGAAGCTGGAGTGATAATAAAGCAAATAGATGGAAAATCACTTTGTGGTACCTAGAAATTACCTATCTTCATGTTCACATCGTCATTGTTTATGGGGTGTCATTCTTTCTTTGTACCCCTTCCCCCCATAGATATGTTTGAAAAAGCTATGCCAGTATCAATTCAGAGACCATAAATAGAATAAGCAGATGCAGGAATGTGTTGAATATCACATGACAGGTGTAATAGTCGGAAGCATGACTTTAGTGAGTGTGAGGAAGGGGAAGAAGTGAACTAGCTTTGGAATGGCCTGTAATGATGATTGTGTCAAGGTAAGCAGAAGATGTTTAGGAACAAAAGGACGGACATAAAAATGGTATCCAACAAATTTCTGTGACTTTGAGGTCAGCGTGGTCTACATTGTGAGTTCCAAGGCAGTCAGGAATACATAAAGACCTCGTTTCCTTTTTCTCTTTCCTTTTGCTCTTTCCTTCCTTCCCCTTTCTTTATTTTCTTCTTTCTTTTCTTTTTTACAAGAGAATGTGAATGAAGTCCCTCACTACCACAAATCATGCAGTGAAGTTTCCCACATTTGGGGAAATCACAAAGGGCACATCCAGAGGGCCAATGAAAACCACCTCCATGACCATGTTATGTGACCCTGACATCAAAAGACAATAGAGTGAGCAGGGAGAGATGCCCAGAGGCCTGCCTTCTACCAACATGCCACTTGGTTGAATAGAGGAGGTCACCCAGAGGCCCACCAGCCACTGCAGTGTGCAAGTATGTGCTGCACAGATGGGAGACAAAGAGAAGCTAAATAGGTTGGGCATTATTAAAAGAGAGAACTGGAGACAAAGAGCGGAGAGGGACAGCTCATTGTGAATGGCTAGCCCCACCACCTGAGGCCATGGTAAAGTCCCAGCCTATGTTGGGGACCATGTCTGGGTCCATGGCCATGCAGCAGCATGGGTAGATGTTGATGTCCATGGCTCATATTACCTTAGAGACTATGGGGATGTCCCTGGGCTGAGAAGCCACCTGGGACCAAGTAGATGTCCCAGGACTGTGCAGAGCTGATCACTCCTTTTATTGGCTGTAGCACTCTAGGGAGTTTGTCTCTACCTCTCAAGATGCCGTGTGTGTGTGTGTGTGTGTGTGTGTGTGTGTGTGTGTGTGTGTGTATGTGTGTGTGTGTGTGTGTGTGTGTGTTTGTGTGTGTGTGTGTGTGTTTGTGTGTGTGTGTGTGTGTGTGTGTGTGTTTTAGTTTGTGAGGGGGAAGTGACAAAGGCAGAGGATGGATACAAGGGGACAGGAAGATGGGTGAGACTGGGGTGCATGATGTGAAACTCACAGTGAATCAATAAAAAGTTAAAAGAAAAGTAAATGGTACCCCAGAAGGGTGTCCAAGGGCATTCAAGGTCAGTTTCACTGCATGTGGTTCAACTGAGTGAGCTTTCCTGACGTTTAGGAAGGCCTGAAAAGAGCCAGGAATGCCAAAAGGAAACACTGAGGCATCTAGCATTTAGCCATCATGGTAAGTTCCTTACACTCTAGAGTTCAAAGGTCAAGGAGGGGAAATGGTTTCCCCAGAAGCCAGTAGGAGTGGCTGCTTGTGAGGAGTACCTCGGAAAAGGCAAGAACTCTCCAATTATTTTTCTTCCACATTCTAGCCTTTTGCTAGATCCTTCCATAAGTAAGACCCAAATGAAAGCCACCTACCTGTCCAAGCTGTGTGGCCTATGTAGCTCATCACTGGAGTCACCACTGGGACACAGTTCAGAACAGAAAATGGAGCTGAGGTGAGCACAGTGGAAGAATATCCTGTTCATTGTGGAAAACTTCTGGAAGAGTTATATTTGAATTGATATTGCAGTGATACTATGTCTCCTAGATATGAGTGGAAGGAAAAAGGACAAGAGAGACCCGGCAGACAGACAGTATCCTGTTTAAAATCATGGTTGAGACAGGGAACAACGTGTTTGTTCATGATGAATGGGCTGTGACCTGTGGAGGAGGAGAGGATTAGAGACTATTTCCAAAGCCTGTATCTTCTCACTAGCTTTCTTTGTCAGCTTGACAAGTATACAAATGGATACATGTTAGAGAAAAAAGAGCTAGGGGACTGGGGAGGAGGTGCAGTGGGTAAAATGCTTTCTGTGAGAGCTGAGTATCTGAGTTTGCATCCCTAGCGCTTCTGTAAAATGCTGGCTGTGGTGCATGTCTGCAACCTTGGTGCTTGGGTGGGTGGGGGTCTGTGGGGGAAAGATAGAGGTTGGAAGCTTTCTGGTCAGTCAATCTAGCCAAAATTTAAAAAGATAGGTATAAAAATAATTATTAATATTCTGTATATATTAATTAATGCTGGGAATTAATACAGGGGCAGTTATTTCTTAACCAGCTAAGTCCCCAAATAATCACACAGAGACCTATTAGCATTTCAAAGCTCAGACCTTAGCTAGACAGACCCTCAACTCGCTCCTCTAAGTTAACCCAATCACCTAGCCCCATTCAGCCAAGTGGATGGCTATATCTTCCAGGCACATGGTCTCTCCTGTCTCCCCTCCTGTCTCCTGTCTTAAAAGCTTCCTCTTTCTTCTTCCCAGAGTTCCTTTCTCCCTCTCAGGAAGTCCCACCTCGCTCTCTCTCCCTTGTCCAATCACGGGCTTTTAGCCTTTCATTGACCAATTAACTTGAGGAGCAAGGTTTACACAGCAAAAGCTGGTATCTGTGAGAATCCATTCATCTTAGAGCAACCAGATCTTAGGGTATAGAATTTAGCATTTGAATACATATCGGCACCAATCCAACCCCAACAAGTAAGTCTCAAGTTTAGAGAGATACCTAATCTCAAAAGACAAGCTGGAGAGCAACAGACAGAGACATTTGACATCAACTTTTGACGTCTGCACAGGCACAGGCATGTGCGTTCGTGCATGTGTGTACGCGCACGCGTGCGAGCATGAGAGAGAGAGAGAGAGAGAGAGAGAGAGAGAGAGAGAGAGAGAGAGAGAGAACCAGTCTTACTATTATGTTCATTTTTTTGTGTGTAAAGGAAGGAAAATTTTATTTTGAGTTCATAGTTTGGAAGGGATTCAGTCCATCATCAAGAGGAAGGCATGACTTAGCATTTTAGTTCATGGAAGTAGGAATGTGTAGCAGAGACCTTTCCTGTCATGGGAGACCAGAAAGAAAGCAAAGAAGAAAACAGGGGCCAGGCATTGCTGTGGAAATACTTCCCTTACCGAACTAATTCTATAGGCTAGGCTTCTCTTTTTAGTTCTACAGCTTCCCAAAACAATTCTACCAAGGGTTTGTGGGTGGGAGTGGGGGTGGGTGTCAAGCATTCAAAGCATGGACCTGCTGGGTGACAGTTTAGATTCAACTTACAACACTGCTCAAAGTGATCTCCAGAGACCCAGGCCCTAGGTCAGGTTGGCAACTTTCTAAGAGACAAAATTTTGGGGTGCAACCTATAACCCAACAACTCAGTTCTCCCTTTGTATTCTAAAATGCTCAGTCATGCTTAGCAGTGTGCTCTCTGAGTCAGCGGAAGGAACAGCAATGAACAACTATCGACTGGCTAGCTACTGACAGCAGAAAAATATGTTACTTGTTGTTCTGGAAACTGAGAAGTCCACAATCAAGGAAGCAGCTGCCTTGGTGTCTGGAGAGAATATCATCTCTGCTTCACAGATGTTGCAGTCTTCTATGTCCTCACATGGTAGAAGGGTCAGGGAGATCTCCAGAGTCTCATTAAAATAAGGCCAGAAATCCCACTGATGAGGGTCCCATCTTTAGGACCCAATCACGCCCCAAAGACTGCATTTCTTAACACTGCCATATCAGGGCTTCGGATTCTAACCTCTGAGGTTCAAGAGTATACTTACATTTGCTCTATCATGCCCTTTACCTCTTTTCTAGGCTCCTAAGTTAGAGTTGTCTCAGTGCAATGTTGTAGAAGGTCATTGTTTTCTGAGAAGGTCAAACTAAACTTTTAAGAGTTACTCTGAACACAAAGATTCCATATCTCTGCCTGGGGTGTGCTGACACACAATTCAATCCTATGTAGGGAGGCAGAGGTAGAGACAGATGGTTCTCTGAATTTGAGGCCAGCCTAGTCTAATTAGTGAGCTCTAGGTCAGCCACAGATACACAGTGAATCCTGTCTCAAAAAAAAAAAAAAAAAAAAAATCCAAATCAACCAAACACAAATAAAAACAAACAAAATGAATTCTACAACTTTACATAGTTCTACTATAAAATGAATTAGACAATTTCTCTCTTATAAACACCAACTATGATTCTACCATTCACTTCATGGTGAGATCTACTACAGGTCATGGCTAGTGTGAGGTGCATATTACCCAGCAGAGTAATGACAGTTTCTGGTCTTTCTACCTGTTCCTTTATCCATTCTGAAGACGCAACACCAACAGTCTTCCTTGGATGCTTTCTTTCTGCTGCTTGCCTTCCTAGAATCTTTAATGACTACTCAGTTACCACTAACAATTTCAGGCATAATGAATATATTAATCATGTAGCTGTTATAGTAGTATTTTTAAGAAAAGATACTTATACGATTTTTTATATTATACAGCTAAGAAAAAGCGCATGTACACACACTTCTAGGTGTCTCTTCCTTAGGATTCAATGTCATTCTGACCTAGAATAATCACTGTTCACATTTTTCACTACTATCTTGCACTGCTTTTCACTCGTGGCTGCTTCACTGACTGATCTGCTTTTCTTCCTTCTAGAATTTTCCTCCCATATAAGACAGCTTAATTTTCCTTCTAAAGTACTGAGTACTTCCTTTTTTCAGAGCATAATTTTTGATGCTCAGATACTTCTTGAGCATCACTGTTCTGAGTTCTGACTTTTTTTATTGGTAGAAGTCTTTCCATAGTCCCAGTTCCAGCTGCCACTAGGCTCATGTGATGTTCTCGCTATTGCTCTGATCTGAGTGCCTTCCTCTAGACTTTCTGAACCTGCAAAACTTATGGTTTGTTGTTGAGCTGATTAGGGCTCCCTACCCACAAGTCCTACCCCTAATTCAAGGGGATGGATCATAGACAAAGTACCCCAAGATCTGGGTCTTCTGAGTTTCCCCCACTTTCTTCTTCAATTGTTTGGGACCTTTGATACCCTCTGATATTTTGTTCTCACCACACCTGTTATAGGTAGTGGTACATTTTCTCACTTGTAATCATGTCTAAGCAGAGAGATAACGTGCATGCTCATCTTTCAGTAGGACTCTTTGCATGAACTAATACTCCTGTGATATGTGTGGGAGGACTCAGGATTTCTGACAATAGAACTGTGGATTCAAAATTGGTATCTACAACAGGTATACATGGCCCTGGCTGTGTTTAAAAGTGTGAAGGCAATAGCTTACATCTCCCCTTCAAAAATCAGCTCTAGCTAATGTTGTCAAAGACTTACTCAACTGTGAATGACATATATGTATATGATTTGTTTTTGATTTTGCTATGACCAAACATCTGACAACTTGAGGCAGGAGGAATTTATTCTGGTTCCCAGTTTGAAGCATTCTATGACCTTCCAAACACCAATAACTGAGACATATTAACCACAGGGGACATTTCACATTCTAACATCCTGGGACTTGGTCATAACTTGATCAAGTTACAATAATAGAATAATTAGCCCATCATTGGTGGAAATACCTTCCTTTGGTTGAGAAAAAATAACAGATGAAGCTACACCTCCTTGCAGCTGTTCAACCTTTCCTCTTTTTCTGGAAAGGACTTCAGGCTACTCAAATATTCTAGACTTAGCAATGCAGCCACTTTGCTCTGGACCATGAAACACTCCAGGGTGAGGCTCAGAAGAAGGGATGCCTTGACTTAGCTGAGCTGGGAACCATGTTATGTGGCTCTGCAGCTGCACTTGGGTCTTTGATGAGGTTCCTGGAGCTCTTACCTTACGTGGAACTAACTCCATGGGCGGCCCAGCATTTTAGGACAGAGTTCTGGGGTGCAAGGCCGAGGCTCAGAGATCCATATCAGAGAGGAGTCTCTTAGATCTTTAAAAAAATTAATTCTTGGAAATTCCCATTTCTGGGTCTTATAGGAGAATGGCCTGGAGGAACAGTGAATAAAACCTGTGAGCCATACATCATTAAACTTTTTTGTGAGAGAAAGTGAAAGGAAAAAAAAGGCAGCAACTTCAACTTCCCTCTGAAGTGATTTTAAAGGTCAAATGTCCTCAGTGTATTGGCCTTGTCCCTGATGATTAGAAATATAAAATGTTGTTTTGAGGGATGAGAGATGGGCACAGCCAAAAGGCATTTTGGGACCATGAGAGTCAATAAAAGGGATATAGCCTAAGGGCTGGGGAGATGGAAGAACAGAAGCAAAGATAAGAAAATTGCTGCAAGGTGGCCCAAAGGAGAAAGAAGCAGAAACAGATAATCTGGGCCAGTAGGTGAGCAGACAGTAGAGACAGAAGAAAGGAATATGAATGTACGTTCCTTAAGCATAGCTCAGGGATGACTTGACCTGGAGACCTAGGGGCTGCCTGAAAGGGGTGCAAAGAATGTCAGATATTTGTCATGAAGACACTGGCATTGACCTCTGATCCACCACCATGTTTAGTTCCTCAGAAATCCTAGGCTTGTGACAATACAAAGGCAGAGGGGACTAGCTTGGTGGTTCAGTGCTCCTAGGGATTGTGTTTGAATTTTCTTCCAATGAGTCTTTCCAAATGGAGCCTCTTATATTGAGTCTTTGCCAACCAATGTTGTCTCAGAGCAGCACAGGCATAGCAGATATGAAACATTTAAGGACACAGAAGAGAATGGAAAAGCTTTTCGGATTCAAGTGACTTTAAATGTGATACCCTGATTATGTACCAGAGGGAATCATAAGAAGTAAACGGCAAAGCATATAGGGGAGTTTGGAATGGGGAATCTTCAGAAAGCCCCATTAAGCCTGAGAGAGCTTATTAGAGATGCTACCCAATGCTTGAATTCAAAGCTACATTTAACTTGGCTTCTTTCATTCCCTTTCTGAGTTTTTAGTTGAGCCCTGGAGGAGGGGGGATTTCATAGCAGGATAGAGTTGTATTTGCTAATTCCTGAGGATTAGCAGAAAGCTTATTAATGAGATCTCTATCAGGGCCTGCTGTGGTTGTGGGGAGTCTGGTTTGGATTCCTTTGCCCTTTTTGATATTTCTTAAGACTCAGGATTTATTCAATTAAAAACTATATATGCGGTATCTATTCCAGGGCAAGGATGGGCTTAGCGTGTTACACTCAAGACATAATTTAAAGAGTCAGAGTTAAATGAAAACGACCTACCTAGACAGCACTACACTCAGAGATAAAGAGGGCTGGGTCAGGCCCTGCAGTGTATACAGAGAATCCAGAGTTCAGATAGGATATTTACAGAGTCTTGGTTTTCATTTCTACAGTTTTAACCTCTTTGGAATTATATGCCCTTTTAAAACATGCGCACATCCATGCACATCCATGTGCACATATAGGAGCTGGGGTGAGAACACCCTTAGTGTACACCTTAGTGAAGAGAAGGTTTCAAGGACTCTCATGAATAGGAAAGTCTGGAAGTGTTCTAGTCCTTGATGGATTTGCCTGGTCTACACACACCTTTCCATAGCCTTTATATTATCTGTAAATTATTTATAAATCCTAATACAGCATAAATATTGTACAAACAATTGTCTCAATGTTTATAGAAGTAATTACTAGAAGGGAGTCTACATGTTTATTATAGGTGCAGTTTTCATCCAAATATGTTTAGCCCGTGGTTGGTTAAGTCTGTTGAAGAAGCACTGAGGGTTATAGCACAAGCTCCATAATGATGTTTCAGACTGTGTATGTGACAGTCACCCAGTGACACTGCGACTGTCTTATGTACTTGTGTAAGTACAGTCTGATGTTCAAAAAGTACCTAAGGACACATTTCTCAGAATGCATCAATCTCATTATTAAGTAATGAATGAGAGAGAGAGAGAAAGAAAGAGAGAAAAGGAGAGAGGGAGAGAGAGAGAGAGAGAGAGAGAGAGAGAGAGAGAGAGAGAGAAAGAATGTGTATGTGTGTTATTTATTAAGTTGGGTAGATATACTAGAACCTCAGGACTTAGAATTAGGTGCTAGTATGTAGATTACCACTGCCTATTGGTTAGTGCAGAATCTCTTTCTCAAAATCACAAGAGGCTGGTAGTTATGAGCCAAGGGATGACCCTCATTCATGTCAGACACAAGGTAAGTTCAGTGCTCTTGTCTATGATTTCACCATGCATTTATTTAGCTGCTTAAATGTGTCCACATGCTGGAGTTCACCTTTTCATATTTTGCCCATAGTTATAACTGTCGGTTCTAGAACCCAAGAGCCATAAGATGTGAACCAGTGAGAGAGAAGCTTAAGGCATTTGTTTTACATTTTTATATGCTGTGATAACAGGTCCAAACCCAGAGGCAAATGAGAGAATGGGAGCTTGGCTACAGTTCTAGGTAAGAGTGATCCCTGTTTGAGGATCTGAGAGGTGATGAAATACTGTGACAGTTTGGACCAGACATGGAAATTAGCCTTTAGGAAGAATCAGGGCCACCAGATTGGGATGAGTGTTACATTCATAGAAAATAGGTTTGGATTTTGAGAGGACGAGAGAAATAGAATACTGTTCCATCCTAGAAAAGCAATGTAGTGGAACCATATAAATAAGAGAGAACATGGGGTGTCTTAGTTAATATTTTATTGCTGTGAAGAGACATTGTGACCATGGCAACTCTTATAAAGGAAAACATTTAATTAGGGCTGGCTTACAGTTTCAGAAGTTTAGTCCATTATCATCATAGTGGGAAGCATGGCAGCATATAGGCAGACATGATACTTGAGAAGGAGCTGAGAATACTACATCTTGATCAACAGGCAGCAGGAGACTGGGCATGTCTTGATCATATGAGACTTCAAAGCCTGTTCCCTCAGTGATACACTTCCTTCAACAAGGCCGCACCTACTCCAACAAGGCTACACCTCCTAATAGTTTCCTGTGGGCCTATGGGAACCATTTTATTCAGACCACCACATGGGTTAACAATTACTGAGACTAAGTACCTGGTGCAATTTCCAGTCTTAATCTTGTAGTCACTGTAATCTTTGATGAATCATTGAGTTAAAGCACAATCATAGGGTTTCTATGACTCCCCTAGAGTGTGGCTATCTAGACTTAGAGTCTGTGTTAGCTACTAGGATGATGATTGGTCCATTAAAAGAGCGCCGACTGTTGTTTTCCCAGAAGCTTTAAGTGCAGATAGTCCTGCCACTGGCCATTGCCTTCAGTCAAGTGTACTTTGATACAGTTCATGCCAGAGTGCCAGACACTCAGGAAAGAAGATGATCCTTGGAATTAGCAACTCTAGGAGCATCTAAAGATCTTGTCTGCACCTCCGTTGACCTGTCTAATAAGATGAGGAAGGCAAGCCCCGCATGCATCTATGAATGAACAGAGTATAACGAATGCTTGTTATACACAGGCATTCCCTCCTTCTGCATGTGAGTTGTTGTCCTTAGTTTTTCTCTTAATTGCTCTTTCTCCTTTTTAGAGCATGCTTTAGGTTTGGAATCCAGAGAGGATCTCCCTAAAGCCCTCTCTCTTCAGCATGGGCATGCTCTTGACCTTCTTCAGTTAGACAGATCAGTGGAGTACTTGGCCCTGAGCACTAACTC
This sequence comes from Uromys caudimaculatus, assembly GCA_028551405.1. NCBI lineage: Eukaryota > Metazoa > Chordata > Mammalia > Rodentia > Muridae > Uromys > Uromys caudimaculatus. Next base: position 47,347,739 of record CM052708.1, read on the forward strand.
AGATGTGAGCCCTTTGATTTCCTGTTTCCTTTAATGGTTTCAAAGATCTGCAAGGTTTTCTTCTCCTTTTGGATGCAGCTCTGATGATAGTAGAGAATACTACGTGTGTAGACAAGTTAGGACAAATCAGAACCTGAGCTGACCTGAAAAACAGATTGCACAAGAAGGCAATCTTCAAGTTGGCGCTGTACCAGGCTACTCTGAGAATTCCTTGGGAGTGTTAGTTGAGGTGACACAACTTCTTAGAAAAAATGTGGTGAAGCAATTTCTTTGGAAAAGTGAGATCACCATGCACAGCTTTCACCTCATTAGATGTCAACTCTTGGGTATCATTGACAAGTTCCCTGGAAGTCAGTAAAAGCAGCTCACTGGGGATTGATTGTATAACTCTTTGAGCTGGGTGCAGGGTCAATCTGAGCAACTTGGAGTGAGCTGGATACCACATGGTGGCTTGAGAAAATCTTGCACCTGGCTCTTTTGAGAGCTGATGTATTCTCCCCTGTCACACATGATTGACATGACAGAGCTCTATGGATGAAGGATCAGCACTGAGGCTAGTTTTACACGCTTTTCATGCTTCCTGGAGAGCTGGGAACTCCATGTATTTCCACTGTATAGATCTTGAATCTGGACATAAAGTGACAGCTCCGTTGACATAAGCATCCCCACTAAATTTATTATTCTACAGTCCTTCCTTTGTTAGACTTTGGAAATACCAGTGTCTTATACAAACTTTTGGCTAAAACTGTAATATAACAATGATAAATATTCTGCATGATTTATACTTAATAAAAAAGACTCCCTCCCAAAAAATGAAAGAAAGAAAGAAAAAAAGAAAGACACATTACACTTAGGCTGCATTGCAGTGTTTTGTTTACATAGAATATACATGAAAGGTGAGCCACCTTAGTGATGTTCATAGGTAAAATCTATATTCAATCTAAATGGAAAGAAGTAGGCACAACCCCTCTACCCATCCACCCTTCCACCTCCCCACCTGGTCCTCTGCTCTCAGCTTCCACCACATGTACCAGCAGCATGGGCCCCAACGAGAGCCAGTTCGTCTGCTCATGCTGCACTGTAGGTGGATAGGTTTCCTTCTCTAGGGCCTCATTTCCTAGGGCTCCGTGCTGCTAATGAATCCACAGGAGAAGTTTGGGAAGTGAAGTTCAGAGAGATCAGGGAGAGTTGAGAGCTCCCAGGAAGGTGATGAGCTACACAGATGTGGGGGATGAAGGAGTGGGGAGGAGTTTGCTTGCTAGTTGTTCCCAGCCATTTCTGGCAGAACTTTCCAAAACATGTGGTGGGGTAGGGGAGGGGTCACAAGGATTTAGAGAAGGTGCCTCTGGGTATCCATCACACATGGGTGGATAGACCATTTTTCCTTCCCCAATTCCTCACAAATTACACACTGCCTGACAAAATTACTACTGTTTCGTCTCCACTGATACTTTATCTAAGTGCCTCTTCAATCCATTTGTTTCGTGACTGAAGAGACAAAAAGAAATCTTTAAAAAAGTTCAATAACTTCATAAATTTCCATCTTTAGAAACGCAATGTATAAAGAGCCTTTCCGATTGTGTTTGTAAAAGGTTTCTCCGTACTGTTGCTTATCCATTCCACTTTGCCGTCCCAGAAACAAGTCCTCAGCAATTGTTTCCTGGCTCTGGACATCTCTCACTCCCTCTACTCGAAAAGATCTTGTGCATGTTTTCATTATAGACACACAGCTCTTTGTACTATATTGGATATAAGTAATTCTTTTTGAAGATAGACTCTAACACTCGTAGGGTGGTATTGGAAATTGATGTGAGGTTTCTCCGAAAGCAATTTCACTGACTATCAAGAGCCTTAAAATGATCATTGGTACGCTTTATACTAATGATGCTGCTTCTTAGAATCTATGCAAAGGCAAACTCATATATATTTATAATATATATGAATATATGTATAGTATGTATATATATGTATATATGTGTGTACACACACATACACACACACACACACACACACACACACACACACACACACACATATATATATATATATATATATATATATATATGCTGTGTATATAGACACACACATCAAAATAGCTGTAAACAACTTAAATGTCCACCAAGTGACGCCTGTTTATATATACCGGCTAACCCACTGAACAAAGAACAAGTTATGTACCAAGCCAAATGGTGCTGCAGAAGACTGCTACAAAAATATGGAAAAAATCAAGTGGTGCCATAATTTAATCTACAATAATCTAGATGTATAATGGTTTATCTCATATGAGTATATCTATATAAAATATGCATATTATAGCATAAATGGGAGAGGCTGTATCACTTTGTTAATGATTAGATTTAGATGCTTGTGTAATAAATAGTCTCTCTCTCTACTTCTTTCTATTTTTGTGCTATTTTGTGTTATTTTGGCTTGGACTGTAGCTATGGTTATGGGTACATACAATTGGGAAAAAAATCAAAACACCCAAATCTGTGTGTTTCTCAGTGTGGCGAGAACTCTTTTACAGACTTATAGTGAACAGACTTTTATAATGTATGCTGAAAAGATCATTGGCTTGGAATTGTAGAGATGGGCCCAAGTTCTGACTTTTAACAATGAATGGTGTGACATTAAGTAATTTTTTTATGTCTGTTTTTCCTTGTCCCATCTATAAAATGAAAGCTTTGTTCTAGAGGTACCTGTAGTACCCAGGAGTGCTTTAATTTTCTGTGATGTAGAAACAGAGACTGGAAAATGTAACTGATGTTACATTTAGCTCTTCTAAGTCCAGTGATTTGATACTGCATGGGGTTATTCATGCCATTCTTTATATCATGACCTTATGTTTCCTATGGTGATAGAATACTTAAAATGTGTGTGTGTACATGTGTATATTAGATATGTATATGGTATGTATTTACATGAACATGTGATAGAAAATAGTTTTGAATGTCACTCCTCAGGATTCATTTACCTTGCTTTTGTAAGTCAAGGTCTGTTGCTAGCTTGGGGCTCATCAAATACACTAAGTTTGCTGGCCAGTAAGGCCAAAGAATCCACCTGTTTCTGTCTCCCCAGAAGGGAATTGCCAGCACATGTCACCCTGCCTGACTTTTGTTATGTGGCTTCTTGGGATCAAACTCAGGTCTTCAGGTTTATGCAGTAAGTACATTAAAGACTGCGCTATCTTACCAGTCTAGTGATGGATTTTTTATGACAATCAAATTTCACACACACACACACACACACACACACACACACTTATCCTCAACCTTCATTCATTCAACAAACATTTCTTTTTTTCTTTTTTTTTTTTGATACTTTATTTACATTTCCGATGATTCCCCGGTGCTAGTGGCCCCAGTAAAAGGGAACAAACATTTCTTGCGCACAGCACTCAGGGTTGGGATACCAGATGGACCTTTCCCCTATGGTCATAGAATTGACCATATCTGTAATTAAGAGTTCCTCTTGATTGCAGCCAGGGAGGCTAAAATCACATGCTTGAAATTACAAGAGGACATTAAACCAGAATGCATCATCACATGCTGAGAAGTCTTTGAAACGCCAGTTACTACATAATTCTAATGAAGACAAAGCCAAAATAGGCTGAAACAGTCTAGGTCCAGTGTATCTCAGGATAAGAGAGGCAGAGGACCCCATGCTAATACACTCAAGCATTGTTAGACATCTACTGGGAATTGGGTGGGTTTTATACTGTGCTCATGAATCACTCCTTGTACGTGCTCTCTAGAAGTCAATAATACTATTCCTACTAGTCAGTTGTGGAATCCCAGAAGCAGTGTGGTACTTAAGAAAGAAAAGCTGAACTGTAGCCCTTCTTATTAACTGGGGCAGTTCAGGTTTTGCCCTCAGACAGTGGACAGTAAGATCTCATGACACAGAGTGAAGGTATGGGCCTTCCAAAAACAGAGCTGCTCTCTCACTACAGGACCCATCAATCTTTCCATCCTGTGAATACCAGACTCTCAGTCTCCCACCCTGACTCAGAAATATGTTTTATGTTGTCTGTAATAGAGGACTCGTGTCTTATTGATCCTGAGCTGCATGCTGGCCCTGCAGCATTCAGACTCAGATGAGAAAGAGAAGAAATCAATTCACATCCCTGGGTGCAGGGCTGTTTCCAAGTTTACTGGATTATCTTACCCTCCTTCCTTTAAACGATGGAAGAGCTGCCTGGTGTCTTTACTTTGAATAAGGGTCATGTGGTCACAGGAGCACTTCTGAGGTTGGCAGCTATGTCACTCAACTAGGAAGCCAGCTCCATCTTCTCTCCTTGATTAGATAGCATAGGGAACCTGCTGTCAACTGGGTCGAATATAGTCATGTCATCAGGCAGGGGGTGTAATTGATGCCAATAACGTACCTTCTGCAAATTGTCTTCCAGCTTAAATGCTTCTTGCAGGTGCTAGAACCTCTATGCCTGGATTTTCATGACATCAGAAAGAATTTCTTCAGCTCTTGCCTTGTGCTTACCACTGTGTGCAGTGTACTGTACAGGTTTACCAGGCAAATCTGGGGCTTTCATGGAAACACATATACATTAAATAGATGTTGCTACAATGTATGGTTTATGAAAAATGAATTAGTTATCAACATAGAACTTTCTAAAAGTCAGAAAGAGATAGAGGAATGAGAAATGGAATACATTAGAGCATAGACTAGGCCAGACTTGCTTTTGATTGTTAGTATTTGCACAGAGCACTTGATAGACTGCATTTGCACAGAACACTTAATGGTCAGCATTTGGACAGAGTATGAGGAAAGGCAATGTGCTAGTCCCTACATTTCTTTACACAATTCAGAGTTTTCATCTACAAATACTTCAAGTTCAGATTGGATATTTATTTATTATTCTAAACAGTTGAGTTATGTTCAGTCATTTATAGAGCACCTGTTTTGGGCCAGGAACAGATACAGAAACTTATGAGACACAAGCTTTGATGTAAAAAGATGTATCAATGCCGGAAATCATGCCTCGTGCTGAAGTTATTGATGACTGAATCTAACCTCTTCTACACAAAAGTACTAATGTCCCAATGAAATCCATTATTCCATATAATTAATGTGTGATAAACTACAATAAACATGTAACTATGAATAGATGAATGATTATTTTGTTGGAAGGAGAATTGAATAAAAATAAAGTGTGAAGAGGAGAGGACATTGTAACTTGGAATTGAATGACATGTAACCATTCAGAGTGGGGGAAAATCATTCCAGCAGAAGAACGCAGGCAAGCTGAAGAGTTGGGTGAAAGTGGTCCATAGAACAAAGGAGCAGGAAACAGTGTGTACAGCAGGGCTTGGGAGAGGTTTGGAAGGTGCTGGCTAAATGACAGTTTAGGAATGAACCATGGAACATATAGAGGTTGAACCAACACCAGGGAAGGAGGGGCTTTATTTAAATAAGAGCTGGTGAGAGCTGGTGAGCATCTGGACCAGGAGAAGGCTACTGGAGAAGGAAACTAGTGGACACATTAAACTCATGTTTAGCAGGCTAATCAACAGGCTTTGAAGATTAATTAGACAGCATTGTGCTGTCTCTTGATTCTTTGCCCAGATTCCCCTGAGTTGGCAGGTGCATCTACTTCCTGATGATGGGAGTATTAGTTGCCAAGTTCTCATGGTGACCTCCTCTCTGAAAGACTACCTTCCCCACTGGAGTCTGGCTGGCATAGAAGTACAAACGATGACTTCCTGGCTCCCAGGAGGGTTTGGCATAACAGTGATGTCTATAGTCCAAGCTCCCTGTGGGACGCGTGAAGCTGCTCTCCAGCTCAGACTGCACCTTTGCTCATCCCCTTCCTTTCCATGCTTTCTGCTTCTCTTTTCCCAAGAGCATTTTGCAGAACTCCCACCACAGGCTCCAATTTTAGGTACCCCAGCTTCAGACAGGACTAAGGAAGATGTAATGGATGCCATATGCTTCCTGTGTTTCTTTGGGGGTAAGGCATGCTGGCGATGCAGAACACTGAGTGTTGAAGCATTTGAAACTAGGGATTTTTTTTTCTCAAGGAAGATCTGGGAGGAAGCTGTGAATATGGGGAGAAAAGTCTGAGTATCCTCATAACACATGACTACGAGATATTTGTATTGTTTGTTTTGTGTTACTATGACAAAGTCCTGAGGCTAGATACTGTAAAAGAAAGAATCATGTTTCAGAGAGTAAAAGTATAAGATTGAGATCCCTTTAGTTTTTCTTTTGGTGAGGGACCCTTTGGCCATGTCCAGACAAGGCAGAAGACTTCATGAGGTGAACAAGTGTGAGAAGGTGATTACATGACAAGAAGAGAAATGAGAGAGAGAGCCAAGGGTCAGACTCACTATGACAATTCACTCACCTGGGAACTAAATAGCATCCTGCAGGTTCTATTTTGTTTTTTTTTCCCAGGGTGGAACCCTCCAATGATTTAGTTACCTATTAGCCTTCATCTCTTAAAGGATCCATCAACATTGCCACAATGTGCACCTAACTTGATGAACAAGGACTTTTGTTGGATAAACCACAACCCAACCAGGTCAACATCAAAACTCCTAGGTTGCCTAAGAGGAAAGCATAAAGTGGGAAAAATAAAGACACCCCAGGATGAGTTCTGAGGAAGGTGAATAATGTTACACTCTGAGCAGAAACATGGCGAGTTGCAAAGGAGAATTGCTCTTCGTTCTTTCTTTATCACTTTCAGTTAAGCTGTGTTTTCATTTCCTGTTACTATTCTTCTGACACAGAAGCCTTCAAGTTGTGAGGCAGTACATATGTATGTGTAAGTATTGCTTTGTGTGTGTCTACATGTATATAATAAAAAATGTTACAGAAAATCAAATTGCTCTCACTGTGAACTGTATATGATGTAACTAATATTTCCTATTCCTTTCTATTCTCAGAAAAATGCTAATGTACAATCTTACAAGCTGGATTTCTTTTAGCCACTGGTTATTTATGACATTCAAATAAAAACAGTTTAAATAGTGGTTTATAAGCTGAAAACACTGATGCCTTTGGTCTTCTCTCTTCCAGATGAAAAGTTGTTAGGATAATATATATATATATAACACTTGATTTTTGTCTTGCTTTAGAAGTTAGAACATTTTATTTGCTTTTATAAAATTTTACCTATTCGTTTGTTCATTATTGTGTGTTCATGATGTCTATGTGTGCTTGACTTGTGTGTGGAGAGGGAGCATGGTTGTGCATGCATGTGTGGAAGTCAGAGAACGATTTTGTGGAGCCAGTCTCTCTTTCCCCTTTCCCCATGTATCCTGGGGATTAACTCAGGCTACCAGGTTTGCATGGCAAGTGTCTTTACCCACTGAGCCACCTCCCAGGTCCTTATTACCTTTTCAATTTGTTTCTCCATTACACTTCGTTCTTAAATTATCAGTATCAAATTTATATTTCTCATATGTTGTTAGAACTATCCTTGATAGCCTCAATAAATGCAATTGTTTTATAAACAGTAAGCCTAGTTTTGTAATATGTATATCTCCATATATATGTGTATTCAGGTCCCTGTATACAAGAGACAGGAAGTGAGTACATGAAATCTTAAAATCAATCTTCCTAATATGGTCATATGTGAAGACCTTCTAATTTTTGTTCGGGCTTTTTTATAATATTTAATTTTTATAAAAAGAATTATTGAATGTTTTAATCAGTAATAAAGACAGATGAAAAACTTATAGGCAAAAATATCTGCTGATAATTTTGTTGTAAAATTTTATTTTCAATATTTCATCATTTATATACATTTATTAATAATTTCACTTGGTTAGATATTCCATATATTAAACTTTATAAAAGTCCTTCCTTGTTTAGATATTTTTTATCTCAGTTATTTTTACCTCAATGATATAATTTTAAACAATTTTTATGTTTTTTGTATGAGCTGTATTTACTTGTGTGTATATTTAAGCTTGTATGTGTATGCATGCATGTATGCATATGTGTACTTGTGAAGGCCTGGGTGATGACATTGGTGTCTTCTTTGATCACTCTCCATTATATCTTTTAAGAGTGTCTCTCATTAAACCCTGCTCATCAGTTGGCTAGGCCAGCTGACTAGCAAGCTTTGTGGATACATATGTCTCTGGGCTCCCTATGATAGAGATGCAGGTGTTGCACACAACCTTTTGTATGGGTTTGAACCACATAAAACCAATCCCATGGTTGCTGCTGGCTACAGACTGAATTTCAGTTAAGCAAAAATATACTCTAATTGCTGTAAATGACTAAAATCTTGGGATTTGTGTTGCATCAGCCAGTTTTGCCTTAAGGAACACATGTAACTATTCATTTTAGGAATAGGGGTGACTGATATTCATTTACATAAAGAAAGAACTTCTTTCCTTGCTAGGTGGTAGTGACCAGATGACAGCATTCCTTGGGAGGATGGATAATACACTTCTTTCAGCCACTGTTGTCACTGATATAAATAAAATCTGGTATGAATTTTCTGTCCTAGTTCAAACAATCAATACAGTGTGCTCAGACACTTTGTTCTATATCCCGTGTGACATTATTAAGTGATTAAGTAAACCTGATAATTTCTTTGAATCTCTACTTTCTGTGAACTCTAAGGACATCAATTTATTATCTTCCTACCCCTCCCCTCTTTTATTTTTATTTTATTTATTTTTTTATGGTGACACCTCATCAGACATGTGCCATACTGGCTTAGATTTCAAGCTCCAGAGTTTCCATCCTTGTCTGTGGTGCTGAAACATTGACAAGCTAATTCTCAGGTTCAGGGTGGTTTTTGTACATATGTGCACTTTGGGAGATGGGTAGCTAGGGTAGGTTTTTCTCCTATCAACCAGGAATAGGGCTCTCAACACCACCCTGTGTTACAGAAGACCCACTCTGTTCCAGTTATTCAGCTGACCAATGAGCTGATTAGAAACCTTACAACCCAGGCTTGGCATTTTAAAGGATTTTTTTCTGGGTACCTTGATACACAAGTACTGAAGGTAGATCCTTCAGCTCTAATATTGCAATATAAAAGGATATTGACAGTTTTCAAGAAAATCTGAATTGAATAAAACATATATACATCTATTTATCTTATCTCATCCTAATCAGCTACTAAAAATTATAACCTTAAGATCTAGCTCCATAGCTGAGAATGCCAGGCCCTGACAGGGCTGCATTTAGTCAGGATCTTAGAAAAGGTCTTTTTTTCTGGTTTGTTTGTCACTGACCCATTATGGACAAAACTTGAGAAGACACTGTAAGGGAAGAGAATGGTGTGGAATAGGAGCTGGAACAAGGTTTGGAAAATATTTATTTCATTCACCTAATGAAAAACTCTATTAATATTAAGCTATTTATAGAAACCTCTTATCACCCAGCTGACATTTTCTTCCTGAGGCTTCTAAGGCACAGGAGCATGTGTATGTGTGTGTGTGTGTGTGTGTGTGTGTGTGTGTGTGTGTGTGTGTGTGTGTGTGTGTGTTTGTGACATTTATTCAAGGAAGTATGACGAAATGGCCCAACTAATGGTGTAAACTGGGAAATGGTGTTTTCAGCACCTAGAGCAAACTTAACCCAGACCTGATCATAATTGAAATGTGAATTTTAAATATGCCAATATTTGTGCCAAAAGAAAGTTGTTTAATTAGCCCTCCTAAAAATGGAAATAAGTCTGTGGTAAAGGTGGTGCTCTAGTCTTGTGAGCCAAATGAAATAGGGATGTAGAGGAAATGCAATGTCTGATTAAATAGACATGAGAGCAGAGAGATTCTTTGAAGGCTGGGGTGCTTCTCCCTCCGAGAGGAGCACAGTAAATGGATAAGGGACCAAGCTGAAGGGAAATGAAAGTCGTAGCAGCATCCTTTGGGACTGTGGGTGGAGAAGATAACAGTTTTTTCTTATTGCATATTTGTTTTCAGAAGGCACAGCCCAAGATTGGGGAATGCTTCGTTAGCCAGAGTAGAACCAAATAGAAGGTACCATTACCAAGTATAGCCTCTCAAATTGCCACACACTCTGCAGTTTTCCCCTGGCTGTGTTATCTCATAGTGCACAGAGTAACCCAGAGAGAATGGAAGACCTCGTTTCACAGATAAGAAGGTATACACAGATTAAATTATACCTCAAGATGATCCCCTCAGGGCAACACAGCTAATAACTGTGAATCAGGGTCTGAAACATTGACTTTAGATTTTAAAATTTCAAAATAAGTGCTTCTTTTATTTCATTATATATAACACCATCAGCTAAAGTAAAATCCTACTCTAGCTAAATTCCCCTTGAAGCTTATGGGGTTTTTTTGTGGTTATTGGAGATTAAATGTAGGGTCTTGAGCATGATTGGCAAAATTTCTATGAGTGACTCACACTCCCACCCCTCTGTTCACTTCTCAGTGTGATACAGGCTCTGAGTAAGTTGCCTCTGTTGGCCTTGAATTCACTCACTAGTCCACGTAGGCCCTGGACCTCTGTTTCTCTTGCCTGAGCCTCCTTGGTAGTTGAGGTTATAGTTCTGCTCCACAGATGCCTGGGCCTATATGCTTCCTTTAGTGACATGGAAAAACAATTAAAAAATATGTGTCTTATTAGCTTAATAATGAGCATGAGCGAGTAGTTTTAGAAATTTTAAAGTCATTTCTTTCTTTCATCTCATACCCAGCCATAGGCCTAGTAACGAGTAATATTATTAAGCATTTCCTACAAGTCAGGCCCCACAGAAGGATCATCTGAAGTATCACTCTCTTGAGTCTTTATAATAACCCCACCTAACAGCTACTACTATTGCCCCCATTTTATAATGAGGAAACTGAACTGGCCAAGGGAAATTCAATGGAAACAATAGTCACCATATTTGTTGAGTGTTTTCAGCCTAGCAAGCATTATTCAAACCACATTGTAAATCCCCACCCCACAAAGAAGACATTTGGTTTTGCCTGAGAGAGGCCTCCTTCACTGCTGTGGTAACAATATAATTATCACTAGTGCACACTTGCATTTGCAAAAGTGTTCTTGTTTGAAGGATAAAAGTATTTGGTGACCCCACCTACGGAATGAGTGTTCTTATCATAATATTTCCCCTTGATGGATGAGCAAGAAGGCATAGTTCTCCAGGGCCCAGAGAATTGACCTAGGCTCCCTAGCTACAGTGCAGCCAAGTTAGAGCTCATGTTCTAATTGATTTTCCCTGTAACTCTGAGTTCTGAAGCCACTTTATGCTTGTCTTCTATCTCCACCACTTTGTGGAATAGCTAGTTCCCATCCTGAAACGATTTTTTTTTTTGTACTCTTAAGATATTCCTTGATTCGTATCTGTGTCTATCTCTCATTTTCTTCCAATAACTACTCTCTAAGTTTCATTCCTTTATAGCCCTTTTAGAGAGTAGATAAATAAACAGAGGCACTGAACAAAGATGCATATTTTATGAGTGCTTTGTGTATATTGTTTTATATAACTTAATGTTTAAAAATACCATGGGTTATATAGTCTAATTTCTGCTACCAAATAATATAACAAAGGCTATATAATCAGCCTAAAATCTCATAACTAGGAAGTGGGGATTCCTGACCTAGACTCATTCCTGTGTTATTTCATCATGAGTCTGCCTTACATAACAGAGTGCTATCCAAGTCCTTGTCTAGGCTCCTAGCCTGAATCTCTTTCATCTCAATAATAAAATTCTACCCAACTTGCAGCTCTTGTCACCCTTCTAAGGTTATAAGGATAACTTATTTGCTTGTACGCTAGGGGACTGCAGTGCCTTTACTGTGTGATAAGTTCTGGCATCATGACAGTCTCAATAGGTCTGAAGGCCCTTCACAATGTGATGGCACCTGTGTATGAGGTAACAACAAAGTAGTCTAAGATAGATCTAGGTGGTGAGCCATAGAGGGCCTGTCTTTCTCATCTATTCCCTCCTTAAATTTCAGCTCTGTCAACTGAGCTAGGTCACTGGTATGAGACTCAGGTTCTGGGTACTGAATAAGATGCTACTGAGTGCAGCTGCTGTGCTGATTAACTGTGGATGGAGTATCTCCCATTTCATACTTCATTAGGGAAGGATGAAGTAGGCCAAGCTTGCAAATGATGACAGTAATGAGGCCCTACTTATCCACTCTTCCTTGCTCTCTACATGCTGTTTCTTCCAGGACCTCACAAGTAAATTCCAGAACATTCTAACATATTGGACCTTCTTTGACTACACTGAAAGGGCTTCTAGGCAGCAGAGTAGTGGGCAAAGCCTTCTTCTGTGAAGACGCAGGAACACATTGTGAAGTCATTTGCTTTGATTGCCCCTTTGGGCAATGGGGTTCTAAACTTCTCTCTGTATTCCACACTGAGATAACCATGCTGAGGGGGTGATCTTGTGTGGACTGCTGAAGCATAAAAGATACCAAGTGGGTGGCTGGTGGAGAAAATGAAAGTTTTCTTTTTTTTTTTCCCCCTTTGTGCTTGGCAGCTAATGAAATCAGAAAGAGAATCGGAAGTTACCCACTGTTGACAGAGTAAGAAAGAACACTCAGTTTAAGTTTTTGAAAAATGATAGTAGCTCACTGAAATGTCAAAATACTTTTCATTCTGGTTAAACAAAGAGAAGGATAATGTGGTTTCAGTTGCATTTGTTGGCCAAATTCTTGAAACTGTGTGCATCTCATCTATAATTTTTATAGTGATTTTGGCATTCAAATTGACAATGAAAACTCACATCTGGGTAAGACTGAATATAGAGAAGCATGTGTGTATGGAGGAGAACCCAAGTCTGAGATGCACAGAGCTACATCCATATAGATTCATGAATTACATCCAAAGGCTGTGTTGTGTTGATGATCGAACACAGGCTCCTTGTGCAAGGACAAACACTTAACAAATGTGTAAATTGCTCGCCTGGCTGAAAGAAGTACAGGTTGAGAAAGAGGAAACTCAGAAATGGAGCCACCAACTATACACATTTGGACAGTTCATAAGTTCTGAGCAATGAAACAATTTACAGCAGCTTTCCATTTGGATGTGTGAATGGAAGCTATTTCTATTTATTCCCATATTCTATCCTGGCCTAACCCCCTCCATCTTTGCTCTGGCTAAGATAGCATTTCCTTTTTTCCCTCTCTGCTACTACATCCCTGCTCCCTTTTGATTCACTTCCTTTTGAATTCTGACTTCTCTCTAAACAGTTCCTGTAGTACCTTTTGGACCTCTGCTTCATTATATGTAAATTTTGAAACATTTTCAACATCTCCAAAAATAAAATCAGTTGCTTTTCTGGATGAGACAATTGCCCTTGTGCTTCCTCTCTCAGACACAATACAGGAGGCATCTCCCTGATCAGCTGTCAAGCTTAACCCTTGCACCCATCTGCTAGATTTGTCTCTGGAGACGCCTTTTATCTGCCATCTGTCATAATTTTTTTCTCATCACCACATTCCACCAGCCCTTGCATTTAATCTTTCATATTCTCCAAGGGTAGTGATACCTGTTGCAAAGTCCTGAATGGCTTCAATGCCTACACTGGTAATTTTCTGATCTCATAATTTCTTGACTCATAATTCTTTCCAATGAGTCACAGACCCATAAGCTCTACTTCTCAGCCTGTGAAGAGGATTCCTCTGCCTCTACCCACAGCTTCCTTTCCTCCAGTTCGGTCCTGGGTTCAGCATGATTTTTATCACTTGACTTAGACGTTGGTCACTGTTGTCTGAAGAGACGCTAAAAAGATACCCTCAGTCTCCTCTTCAATTGTCAAATTATCTTCTTTTTCATCTTACTTGATTCCCCAGTTTGGCCCATAGATCAGAACATCTATAAGAACAAGAGCCTTTTCTTCTCACCTCTAACATATCTCATATCTTATAATGCTCCCCTTCCTCATTCTGTGTAAAACAATGCTGTCTGGGCTGTAGTTACAGTGTGCTGGTTTTGAGGTTAAGAACACTGGCTGCTGTTCTTGAGGACCAAGGTTCAGTTCTCAGTACACACGGGGCAGATTAGACCCTCCTGTAACTTCAGAGGATCTTATGTCCTCTTCTGGTTCCTGTGCATACCTACACACACATGGCAAATACAGACAGACAGAAAGACAGAGAGAGAGAGAGAGAGAGAGAGAGAGAGAGAGAGAGAGAGAGAGAGAGAGAGAAGAGAGAAAGGGAGAGGGACATTGAGGGGGGGGAAGGCTTTTCTCCTAAGAAATTTCTTTTCTCCATCATTTTAACTTTCTCTAGACTTCTCTTTAGCTCCTACATAACACAACCAATAGCCCATTATTACCCAAATAAAAAATGTCCTAAATAAACCATGTTAAAAACATGGCCTTGCATAGCCCACATATGCTGTTGGAATTTACAGTCCTAATAAGCCCGTATAAAAGAAACACAATCCAGATATTTTATTTGTAAGCCATATGCCTATATTGGGTAGATCTAGGGCTGTACTAACTTATTTCCCAGCTATAAAGCCCCTTGTTACTTGCTGTTTCTCCTGGCCATGCAGTTCTGGTCCATAACTCCTTCCTCCTCCTTCATCTTCCTCCTCCTCCTCTCTTTCTCTCCCCTCTACCTGCAACCTCCTCCAGTCCCACCTTTCTCCCTCCACTACCCAGTCACAGGCTCTAGCCTTTTATTGACCAGTTAAATTGGGGAGAAGGTTCACATAGCATCATTTGAGTATGTGATGGTCTGCTCATCAGGGGCAACCACATCTTGAGGAGTCAGTGTTTAGGACTAGAATACAAGCAGTGCCAGGCCAACCCACTACACACATAAGACATGTTTAATTTGCCATTGCCCAAACTCTTGTCTTCCACTCTATGCTCTTCTGATGGAAGGCCATAACACCAACTCAGCTACTTGGGTGTGGGACATTGTGGGAACAATCCTGGCGCAGTGGGATGAAGCCCCAAGTGTCTGTTCTGGGGCGTTGCCGCTCTGGGTGGGAGAGCAGACACGAGGGAAGTGGCCAAGTATCTTCCCATACAGTCCAACAGACAGGTAGGGGCTGTGGGAAGTCTTTGTGGGCCCTGCCCAGGGGTGGGAGAGGGGCCATTCTCAGGGAATGAGTGGCAGCCATCTCCATGGGTTCTCTAGCCGGGGACACGCAGGCCATTGCAGTCGCCGCAGGGTGCCTCAGACGGACTAGCCAGAGCGCAGCTGGGGTTCCCGCGGAGACTGGGTTTTAGCAGCTTGGGGCACAGGGCTAGCTGCTTAGGCTTGGATGAATGGGTACCATCTGGGAGTGCTGGGAAGCCATCAGCAAGAGATATAGTAACTGGGAAGAGGCGTGGCTAAGCCTCTAGGTGTCTCATTAACATGTGGATGGCTTGGGGCTGTGTGTCCATGCCTCTACCTGAGGAGGGGTGGTTCATGACCTTGACTGGAGCCAAAAACCTCCCAGGAGCGTTGACATAAAGCTTTCCAGTCCCTTGTGGATTATTCCACGGGGTCGCCCAGATTTTATGCCTGTGCTCAACTGGGTGCCAGATTGCCTGTCACAGATCACTGTCCCACAGGATAAGGGTATGACTCTTCTTTCTTCCTTTTAAAAAATTAATTAATTAACTTTTTCACTTTACATCCCAATTGCATCCCTCCTTCTCCTCCTTCCTTTCCTCCCAATCCCTCCCTACCACTTCTCATTTCCCATTCTCCCCTCTCCTTCTCAGAGAAGGGGAGCTCCCCTCCATGGGTACCAGCCTACCCTGGCAACTTAAGGTGCACCAGGACTAAGTGCATCCTTTCCCACTGAGGACCGACAAGGCAGCCCAGGTAGGGGAAAGCGACCCAAAAGCAGGTAACAGAGTCTGAGTTAGAGATGATCCCTGCTCCAGTTGATAGGGGACCAACATGAAGACCAAGCTGCATATCTGCTACATGTTTAGGGGCATATAGGTCCAGACCATGCATACTTTTTGATTGGTGGTTCAGTCTCTGTGAGCCTCCTCCATGGGCCCAGGTTAGTTGACTCTATAGGTCTTCTTGTGCTGTCCTTGACCCCTCAGATTCCCTTACTCCTTCCCCTGACTCTTCCACAAAACTCCCTGAGTTTTGCCTGATGTGTGACTGTGTATCTCTGCTTCTGTTTCCATTAGCTGCTAGATGAAGCCTCTCATTTGACAGTTACACTAGGCTTCTGGTTGCAAGCATAGCCGAGTATCATTAGTAGTGTCAGGGGTTGACTCTTCCATGGATTGGGTCTCAAGTTGGACCTGTCATTGGTTGGCCATTCTCTCAATCTCTGCTCTATCTTCATCCCTGTACATCTTGTAAGCAGGGCAAATTTTGGGTCCAAGGTTTTGTGGATGGGTTGGTGTCTTCATCTTTCCACTAGAAGTCCTGTCTGGCTATAGGAGATGGCCACTTCAGTCTCCATAGAGGAGTCTCATCTAGGGTTACCCCTATATCCTTCCAGCAGCCTCCCCCATCCCAGGTCTCTGGCTAGTCCCAGAGATGTCCCACCCCACCAACTTCCCTTCTCTCTCCCAGCCTTCACTCCCCATCTCCACTCTCCCCACATCTGATCCCCACCCCGTTCTCCTCCCTACCCTCTCTCCCACCCAGTTTCTTCTCTTCATCTACTTCAGATGTCTATTTTATTTCCCCTTCTGAATGAGATTCAAGTATCCTCCCTTGGGTCCTCCTTGTTACTTAAGCTTCTTTGGGTCTGTGGATTATAGCATGGTTATCCTGTACTTTATGGCTAATGTGCACTTATAAGTGAGTATAAACCATATTTGTCTTTCGGGGTCTGAGTTACTTCACTTAGGATGATATTTTCTAGTTTCATCCTTTTGCCTGCAAATTTCATGATGTCCTTGTTTTTAATAGTTGAGTAGTGTTCTGTTGTGGAAATGTACCAACTTTCTTTATCCATGCTTTGGATGAGGGACATTTGGGTTGCTTCCAGTTTCTCACTATTATGAATAAAGTTGCTATGAACATAGTGGAGCGTGTGGCCTTGGGGTATGGTAGAGTATCTTTTGAGTATATGACCTGGAGTGTTATAGCTGGGTCTTGAGGTAGAACTATTCCTAATTTTCTGAGAAACAACCAGATTGACTTCCAAAGTAGTTGTTCAAGTTTGCATTCCCACCAGCAATGGAGGAGTGATCCCCTTCCTCCATATCCTTGCCAGCATGTGCTGTCACTTCGGTTTTTGATCTTAGTCATTCTGACAGGTGTAAGACGGAGCACTTGGGAAGCAGGACAGGCTGTATCTCTGTGCGCTGGAGGCCAGCTCGATCCATAGACTCTTATTTCTTATCTCATCTCTGAAAACCCCAGAGTGAGTCATTGAGGTCTAACAACTTTATTTGACACAGGCTTCTGAAGTTGTCTCTTCCTTTAGCCTATGCTGCTCTTGGTCCAGCCTTCACCATCTATCTCCTAGGTATCAAAACAGATTTCTAACTGGGCTTGAAGCCATACTCTCTCCTGTTCCTGGTCAATTTCCTAAAGTATAAATTCATGTGTAGTGATTTCCTAGTGGATACCATTTTCCCTATTAGCACAAAGTCTATCTTTAAACTATGTATATTTAGATATCTTGTGATTTTTCTACCTGATTGGTAGTTTCAGTTTTCCATTGTACTAAGTATTACAATGACCATAAACTATGTTACCAAAATATGACATGGAGCCTCACATGCACACACGCCCTTTGTACAGATAGCTCTCTTATTCTGAAACTATCTTTCCTTCTTGTCTTATGGATAAAATCTGTCATCCAGGATACAGTCAAGAACTACCTCAGTGGTCAGTATTCCTCTTCAGCATCACCTAGCACAATTTCCTCATTCATGACCTCTCCCACCTTCAGTGGTAGAATTACTATATTTCTCCAAAGTTGGTTACATTTCCTTTTCCTGCTAGTTTTTTTCTATTTTCTTGCTTGTATTCTTCATTTCTAGTTGCCTAAATTCCTATTCAAGCCTCATATCTCTTCCTTGATTCTCTTTCTTTTGATAGAACTTTCTGTTTAATCCATACTATCCCAATTAAATCCACTTGTTTCATAGTTCATTATAGCTATGTTCTTCTTTCTGGTAACAAAATACTTATATAATTGCTTCTTTAATATTTGAATTCTGAAATGCTGATATATTCAGGGAATAGGACTCTTGTCTTTATTTGTAATACTGTTACATCTTTAGAATTTAGCACACTGCTTAGAATGTGTTAGAAATGAAATAAGTATTTGCTGAATCTTGAGCAAATCAAACCTACTGGTGCTGGCTTCATAGAAGTGGCACCGGTCGCTCCTGAACCCATCGCCACCCTGATTTCACATATCTTTGCACATTATACACAGGCAATCTCAGGTTTCTCCTTAAAAACTGAGACTCAAGGCAAACCTTTCAGTTGGGGTGAGGTGTCTTGGATCTTAGATTGGGTCCAAGCAAACCCATATGTTGCAGATCATGAAACTGGAAAGCTCCAAAAAAATTGGGCTGGACATCAAATTGGAATTTCAAGCAATGATCCATCTTAATCATCAGCCTAAACTGTGGCAGC
The DNA here is from genome assembly GCA_028551405.1 of Uromys caudimaculatus. Lineage (NCBI taxonomy): Eukaryota > Metazoa > Chordata > Mammalia > Rodentia > Muridae > Uromys > Uromys caudimaculatus. The sequence goes on from CM052708.1 coordinate 47,366,224, forward strand.
GCTCAGGGGCATGGGAATCAAAGCATGAGAAATGACCACAAGCACACCAGGTAGGCTGCTGCATTTCCTCAGTGCTGGGGAAAAGCCACAAGATGCATGTGAGGTCTAAGCAAGCATTGCGATTTTGCTGTAAAGATGGTGGTAGTAAGTAATTGCAGCCAATTTGTCTTTGTTGACCTTTTCTTCTAGATTCAAGCCCTGTGAACAGGGAACTTTATTTTAATTAGCTTTGTATCCTGCTTCTCCATCCATTCATTGTGCCCTAAGTAAACATTTGCAGAGGGAAGCTGTGCAAAGTTGTCCTTTGTGTCTGAAAGCTGAAATCAGTTTTATTTACAAATAAAATATTATTTCTTATGCCTTTATTAGAAAGGTTTATATAAAAAGATGTTGAACTTGACATATTGTTTTGAAATGCAGGCTTTGTAAAATTCAATTTATGAAATCCAAACACAACCTCCGTCTATTAAGTGGCTTGTAATCAAGAAATAACCTGCTAGTTAAATAAACCATTAACTTTGAAAATTGAAGCACAAACAGATGAACTTGCTATGTGTGTTTTCCCATTGTAGCTATTAGCCCAGGAATTAGCCAGGAAAGTATTTATTCAGCATGTGGAATGAATTGATACAATTTCAAATGGAAGTTCCTAAGACCAGAGAAGCATATGGCTATAGAGTACCAGGTGTAGCACCGCTGTTTTGCATGGTAGAAATGGGTGACAGTAGAAACCCACTCTTCTGCATCATCTAGTAAATTTCTCCTTGAGAGGAACACCAAAGGCACTCGAAGCAGTGCCTGCTTTCTAAATGGTGTTTCTGTTGAGTTTTAATCCTGTAGACAAGAGCTTCTACATATACAAATATGTTGACTAGTAAGTACTACCGAATTTCCAATCTTACAGGAAACACTTTTAGTCTCTCACCATTGAGGGTGATATTTGCTGTGAAGTTGATTTTATTTAATTATTTTAATTAATAAAGAGTTTCTCAAAGGATCTTTTCAGGACCTTTCTTCATTGAATACCTCCTAAATGCCTTGCTTTAGCTAGGTCTTTTATGTATACTATTAATTTAGACATCTCAACGATCTGGAAAGATTAATATTTATTCTTTTACTGAGGGGACTAACAGACCCAGAAGTCATGTACATTACCTGAATTTAGGTAACTAGCAAATAGCAGAACTTGACTTTCAACACCATTTGATTCTCTCTTTAATGTCCACATTCTTTTCTTCTTGTGCCGCTGTGGGTCAAACCCAAGGCCTTGAGCACACAAGAAAAGTGTCCTTCCACTGAAATACACCCAAGCCCATGAAAACTCCGTCTCCAACTTGAAGCAAATGCTTCTTGAAAGAGAGACTAGGTGTCTCTGAACTTACATTTCATTTTCTGTTCTGCAGAATCAAGCAAAGAGGGGTCACTCATATGCTCAAAAATTTAGTAGTTGATCTCTCAACAATAAAATCCATTTGGAAAGTCCTCAAAGCTCCCCTCATCTCTTCCAAGGAGTCAAGGTAAACCTCTTGGGCAGTGGACTTGGCTTTTATCATGCCAAACTAGATATTCTCTCATTGGTCAGCTAAGACTGACCCCCCCAATGATTCACCCTCCAGCTTGGATTTATAGCTCTCTCTGTTCCCAGCAAGCACAGCCACTTGCATCTGAGTCCTTACTGTCTGAATCATGGTCTTAACAGTACCTCTACTGCACTTATTTCTAGTTTGTGCCCAAGGTCACTTCAATTTCTGATGCCAGAGGCATATTGCTCCAGAAAAAACAGTGGGTACTATTCTACTCAGACTGCTTTAACTTTTGGCAGAGTGAAAAAACAATCCCAAGATCACCAAATTGTTCTCTTTACCAAAAGGAAGTGATAAAATTAATGTCTCAAGCATCCCCCATCTTTAGTTTTTAGGTGACCCTGTCCTAGGGATGCTCCCTTTGTATTCTAAACTTGGCAGAGGAGCAGAATAAAGTCACAGAAGAAACTATTCCACATTAGAGTAATTCTACATTTGCATATTTTCCAGAGCATTTTGATGGCAAACCGTTCTGCTCATGTGCTGTAAGAACAAATGACTGTGGTGTGTTGGAACATTTGGTTTTTTGTCTCAAATTTTTTTCCCATAATATGAAAAATAAATTAAGAAGTGAAAAGTGCTTTCCCACACTCTTATTATAACCCTCAGCGGGAATGTATGTATGTGTGTGCCTGTAAGCCTGTTATACATGCATATGTTTGTGGGCCATGGCTGCATCTCCAGATGTTTATTCAAATTTAAATGCATGAAGACAAATGATTTGTCTCCTCCATAATCTTCTCTTAAATAGACACACACACACACACACACACACACACACACACACACACACACACACACACACACACTGTGTTGCCTTTTCCTTTAGATCCCCTGGTGGGTCAAGGCAGAGCTGACTGGATGTAGAAGGATATAAGGCAGAAAGTGAGCATACTTCGGCCTCTATCTGGGAAAAGCCAAATTTCTTCTGTGGAGTGTTGACCTCTGCCCTCCAATGCCTACTATCTCTACTCTAGCTGTTTGTCTTTGCTGTTCTGGGGCTTGGAGGGAACTTGAGGTTGGAGTGCATGGGACCCTGGAAATGTGGCACCAGAGAGAAGACTTTAGCTGTGCTCAGTGGAAGGGTGCTTACCTTGGAGTTACACAGTTCTGTTTCAGTCATTTAGTTCTCCGTGAGCTTACCAATAACTTCACTTTCTGACACCCAGATTCCTCATGATGATGAACATACATAAAGCAGAAGACACAATGGATGAGCTCAAGAAATATTGGGCCTTATTACTAGTGTTGAAAGAGACTAATCAAGAGTCACATGTAGGTGAAATTATTGAAGGTCAGAGAGTTCAAAACAAAACATAGCACAATCCAGATTGTCCAATGTCATGTAGCTGGAAGACAAAACAGCTGGGGCTGAAGCTTAGTGATTCTTTTAAAATCATTATGCCTCCTAAGATTTGTAGCCTTGCCAGATATTAGAAATAAAACATATGCTTGCTGTTCCTGAGGACTTACAATCTAATGAGAGACAAGTATATGAAGGAGTACTCAAAAGGATACCTAATGAAGAGATGGAGAGACAAATGTGTGCATATTTGTGATTCAGATAAGTAAGGTGAGAATATTCCTACACAGACAAAGAATTGAAGTCACACAACATTGGGTTTAACTTCTTATTGTAGGTAAGAAAAGTAGCTTACTTTTATGTTTCAATTCTTGGAGTTCATAATACCTGTAACTGCAGAAATCATTTTTCTTACCCTATATGGGACTGTTTGCTTTTGTTTTTAATATTAGGTGTATTCTTGGCTAGGGATGTGGCTTACTTGGTAAGGTGCTTTCCTAGTATACACAAAGCCCCATGTTCAATCCCTATCCTGTGTAATCTGGGTATAGTGGCATATACCTACAATTTCAGCACTGGGGTTCAGAGTCATCCTTGCCCACATAGAAAGTTTGAGACCTTCCTGAAATATATAAGGCCCTGTCTTAAAAGTAAAGTAAGCAAGTAAGTAAGTAAGTACATACGTAAGTAAATGAATAAATAATATAATGTGTTCTCCCAGCTGTTTCTCAATCAGGTCATAAGGTACGTAAAGGGCTCTCTGGACACACAGCATTTGCTTCTGCATTGAGGATGACCTGACTTTAATTGCCTTTCCAGTGCATAGGATTCTTCTGCCAAAGGTAATATATTGACAAAGCAAACATATCAACTTACTATACTACAATGTTTGCCATATGGCAGGCACGTAATATTGACTGATCAAATTACATGGTTGGTACCCCTGTTCTTTGCTACAGAAGTCGAGATGATTGCTGGAAATATTTCTTTATCCTTTAGTTTATCTGAGACATGAAAAGCTCTTGTCAGGAGATGGCCAGGATGAAAGCCCCTACTCTCTAGCCTGTCGGGTCTTGTCGGGACTGATAGAGACATTCATTTGAATTTGCCCACTTCAAAGACTCCTGTCATGACTCACCTTTATGGATACTTGGATGATATGATGGTCAGAGTTTTCAGGATGCCCCAGGCACTGTGCAGTCACTGTGGAGTCAGCCTTTCCTTTGTAGAACATGAGTACTGTTGTGGTTTTATTTGTTTTAACCAAATACCTGTTTTTCATTAGAAAATAGAGTACTCAAGAATGGCAAATAAGGTGGTGAATGGCTTTGTCTCAAAGCAAAACAATTTAGAAAATCATTAGCGTGTGTGTGTGTGAGTGTGTGTGTGTGTGTGTGTGTGTGTGTGTGTGTGTTTGTGTGTGTGATTTGTGAGATAGTCTTACCATGAAGCCCCAGGTTGTTCTTGACCTCTGCCTTACTGTCTCCATTTACCAAACGCTAAGATTATAGGCAGTGTTGCCACCATGCCTATCCTAGAACACCAGAATTTTTTTGTTTTTTTTAGCTCTATCTCTTTGGCATCTCTTGTAAGATTCTTGTTCTCATCTTCATCCACTCACCACTGCTGTCTCATTGCTTTGTCTAGATTTGCTTTGGGAATGGGCCTACTCTACTCACCTTCTGAATTGGTCAAGGACCTTATACAGGTGTTGCTTCTAGTTGTTTAATTAAGTCTCTATTTCTCTGAGGGTGTTCTCACTAACATCTTAAACTAATCATTCTGTGAATGAACTCACTTCCATTCACGCTTTCCTTCAGAGGGACTTGGAGTAGAATGCTCAGTCCTGTTCTAGCATTTGCACACAGCCATGTGGCCACTATTTTGCATAGTGAAAACTTTCTTTTCATTTCCTTTTACTGTTTCTCTCTGTACGTCTCATGGTGTATCTGTTTTTCTTTCTTTCAGGCTTCTGTCAAGAACCTTATAAATGAATACATATGAAAAGCAATCCATTTGAATGTATTAGTGGTTAAAAATGACCAGTTAACATTTCTCTGGTTGTTAGTAAACTGAAGCCATGATAAAAAGATATGTTTTCTATTACGGAAATTTATGTAATATATTGTTTTGGGGCTTTTAGCATCTTTGAATTTGCCATGAAGTTAAGGGTCATTTGCACTTGGGGCCGGGGCTGCTCATGCTTAGAGCAAAAATAAGTTACAACTGAAATGTTGTATTCTGTGACTTCATCCTATGCCTCAGCCTTTCATTCCCAGAGGTTTGTCCCCATGGTGTGGGTTCAAGGCTACTCACAAAGATGCTTACATCTGTTTGGCTTGCGACCACACAGTGAGGAAAGGATTCATTAGTGGAGGAAATGGCTCAGAGGATTTGTCTCTCTAGTCCTCTCTAGCCAGCAAAGACCCAGGCAGAAAAGTCAAGGAAGGATTGGAGTTTACAGTTTAATCCAAAGAATAGCAAGACACAACAGTACTCCTAAACCTGGACCTCAGAGCTGGGCCTCTCGACTGCCAGATGGTTCACGCTGAGGCTTATTGGGGAGAAGACCAATCCAAGGTTAGGTGGTGTCTGGTCACCAGATGCAAGGCTCATGGTCACCTCTGGTCCAGACTGAGAAATTTGTTCTCCACAGCTTCTCCACTGTGGGATCCAGTTCCAAGCAGAACTGTCACCTCACCATTTCCCAGTTTGTTGTATGTGCCTTGGTTGTCCATGTTAAGGCCTAGCCCAATTTTCTACAAACTTCTCAAGGATACCATTCCAGAATTCTTTCTTCTCTAGGAGAAGTGGGAACTTCTCCAAATGTCATCCATGCACTGCTTGTGTCTGTAGCAGGGAGGGAATATTAAGTCCTCTGCAACTCTTGATGGAACTTAACAGGAGGGTAAACAAAGACTCAAAGCAAGCTGTGATGGTTTGTATATGCTTGGCCCAGGGAGTGGCACTATTAGAAGGTGTGGCCCTGTTGGAGTAGGTGTGTCACTGTGGATGTAGGCTTTAAGATCCTCATCCTAGCTGCCTGTAAGCCAGTATTCTGCTAGCATCCTTTTGATGAAGATGTAGAACTCCCAGCTCCCCCTGCACCATGCCTGTCTGGATGCTGCCATGTTCCCGCCTTGATGATAATGGACTGAACCTCTGAACCTGTAAGCCAGCCTCAATTAATGTTGTCCTTATAAGAGTTGCCTAGGTCATGGTATCTGTTCATGGCAGTAAAACCCTAACTAAGACACTAGCTAAGGCTATGTTATGTTAAAGGGGACAACACACTCTTGGCAAGCATTCTGCTTCACAGCTTATCTGACAAGCTCTCTCTACAAGAAGGTATTGTCCTTTCCTCTTTCTTAATGCTCATGCTTAAATCAGTGCTCCTTATAAATGCCAACTTCGATTTAAAAGTGCTTAAAGCCACCACAGAGATTGTGGCAGGGTGGACATTTCTTCTTGTGGGTAGCAGAAAAGTGAGACTGATGAGCACAGGGAAGACACACAGTCAAGCCTACTAGTGTACACCAATATCCATACATCGAACTTGCTTCTGAATACAAAATCAAGATTTACTTACTTTATTAATTAAAATCAATTCTGTTTTTTTGATACTTTATTTACATTTCAAATGTTTCCCCCTTTCCAGGTCTCCACTTTGGAAACCTCCTATACTCTCCCACCTCCCCCTGGTACTCTATGAGGGCATTTGCCCACGCACCTACCTGCCCACCCACTCCCAGCTTCCGACCTTGGCTTGGCATTCCCCTATACTGGGGCCTCTAACACCCTCAGACTCAAGGGCCTCTCCTCCGCCTGATGGCCAAAAAGGACCTCCACTGCCACATATGTGGTCCGAACCATGAGTCCCTCCATGTGTATTCTTTGGTTGGTGGTCCAGTCTCAAGCAGCACCGGGGGGTCAGGCCAGTTGACACTGTTGCTCCCTCCATGGGGCTGCAAGTTCTCTCAGCTCCTTCAGTCCCTTCTCCAACTCCTCCATCTGGGACCTCACACTCAGTCCAATGGTTATTGTGAAGTGAAACTTGGGTATTCCAAATTTTTGGGATAATATTTACTTATCAGTGAGTACATACCATGTTCCTTCTTTTGTGACTGAGTTACCTCATTCAGGATGATATTTTCAAGTTCCATCCATTTGCCTGTGAATGTCATGAAGTCATTATTTTTAATAGCTGAGTAGTATTCCATTGTGTAAATGTACTACATTTTCTGTATCCATTCCTCTGTTGAGGGACATCTGGGTTGTTTCCAACTTCTGGCTATTATAAATATGACTGTTATGAACATAGTTGAGCATGTGTCTTTATTACATGTTGGAGCATCTTCTGGGTATATGCCCAGGAGTGGTATAGCTGGGTCCTCAGGTAGTATTATGTCCATTTTTCTGAGAATCCGCAAAGCTGATTTCCAGAGTGGTTGTACCAGCTTACAATCCCACCAGCAATGGAGGAGTGTTCTTCTTTCTCCACATCCTTGCCAGAATCTGCTGTCACCTGAGTTTTTGATCTTAGCCATTTTGACTGGTGTGAGGTGGAATCTCAGGGTTGTTTTGATTTGCATTTCTCTGATGACTAAGGACGTTGAACATTTCTTTAGGTGCTTCTCAGCCCTACGAATTTCCTCAGTTGAGAATTCTCTGTTTAGCTCTGTTCTCCATTTTTTGATAGGGTTATTTGGTTCTCTGGAGTCTAACTTCTTGAGTTCTTTGTATATACTGGATATTAGCTCTCTATCAGACTTAGGATTGGTTAAGATCTTTTCCCAATCTGTTGGTTGCCGTTTTGTCCTATTGACAGTGTCCTTTGCCTTACAGGAGTTTTGCAATTTCATCAGGTCTTAGAGCATAAGCCATTGGCATTCTGTTCAGGAACTTTTCCCTCTGTACCCATGTGTTCCAGAATTTTCCGCACTTTCTCTTCTATTAGATTCAGTGTAACTGGTTTTATGTGGAGGTCCTTGATCCACTTGGACTTGAGCTTTGTACTAGGAGATAGGAATGGATCAATTTGCATTCTTCTACATGTAGACTGCCAGTTGAGCAAGCACCATTTGTTGAAAATGCTGTCTTTTTTCCACTGAGTGGTTTTAGCTCCTTTGTTGAAAATCAAGTGACTGTAGGTGTGTGGGTTCATTTCTGGGTCCTCAGTTCTATTCCATTGATCTACCTACCTGTCACTGTACCAATACTTGCAGTTTTTATCACTACTGCTCTGTAGTACAGCTTCAGGTCAGGGATGCTGATACCCCCAGAAGTTCCTTTATTGTTGAGAATAGTAGTAGGATCTGATGATTTTTTGAATTTCCTCAGAGTCTTTTGTTATTTCTCCCCATACATTTCTAATTTTGTTAATTTGGATACTGTTTCTGTGCCCTCTGGTTAGTCTGGCTAAGGATTTATCTATCTTGTTGATTTTCTCAGAGAACCAGCCCTGGTTTTGTTGATTCTTTGTATAGTTCTTTTAGTTTCTACTTGGTTGATTTCAGCTCTGAGTTTGATTATTTCCTGCCTTCTACTTCTCTTGGGTGTATTAGCTTCTTTTTGTTCTAGAGCTTTCAGGTGTGCTGTTAAGCTGCTAGTTTATGCTCTCTCCAGTTTCTTTTTGGAGGCACTCAGAGCTATGAGTTTTCCTCTTAACACTGCTTTCATTGTGTCCCACTAATTTGAGTATGATGTAGTTTCATTTTCGTTAAATTCTAGGAAGTCTTTAATTTCTTTCTTTATTTCTTCCTTGACCAAGTTATCATTGAGTAGAGCATTGTTCAGCTTCCATGTGTATGTGGGCTTTCTGTTGGTTTTGTTGCTATTGAAGACCAGCCTTAAACCGTAGTGATCTGATAGGAGGCATGGGATTATTTCAATCTTATATTTGTTGATATTTGTTTTTGTGACCAATTATATGGTCAGTTCTGGAGAAGGTACCATGAGGTGCTGAGAACATATATTTTTTGATTTAGGATGAAATGTTCTATAGATATCTGTTAAGTCCATTTGGTTCATTACCTCTGTTAGTTTCACTGTGTCTCTGTTTAGTTTGTGATTCCAAGATCTGTCCATTGATGATAATGGGGTGTTAAAGTCTCCTACTATTATTGGGTGAGGTACAATGTGTGCTTTGACCTTTAGTAAAGTTTCTTTTATGAATGTGGGTGCCCTTGCATTTGGAGCATAGATGTTCAGAACTGAGAGTTCTTCTTGGTAGATTTTTCCTTTGATGAGGATGAAGTGTCCTGCCTTATCTTTTTTGATGACTTTTGGGTGAAAGTCAATTTTATCTGATATTAGAATGGCTACTCCAGCCTGTTTCTTGGGACCATTTGCCTGGAAAATTATTTTCCAGCCCTTTACTCTGAGGTAGTGTTTGTCTTTATCACGGAGGTGCATTTCCTGAATGCAGCAAAATGCTGGGTCCTCTTTATGGATCCAGTCTGTCTGTCTATGTCTTTTTAATTGGGGAAGTGAGTCCATTAATGTTAAGGGATATTAAGGAATAGTGATTGTTGCTTCCTGTTATTTAGATGTTATTTTTATGTTTGTGTGGCTATCTTCTTTCGAGTTTCTTGAAAGATTACTTTCTTGCTTTTTCTAGGGTGTGGTTTTCCTCCTTGAGTTGACATTTTCCACCTATTATCTTTGTAGGGCTGGGTTTGTAGAAACATATTGTGTAAATTTGGTTTTGTCATAGAATATTTTGGTTTCACCATCTATGGTAATTGAGAGTTCTGCTGGGTATAGCAGCCTGGGTTGGCATTTGTGTTCTCTTAGGGTCTGTATGAGTTCTGCCCAGGATCTTCTAGCTTTCATAGTCTCTGGTGAGAAGTCTGGTGTAATTTTGATAGGTCTGCCTTTATATGTTATGTGACTTTTTTCCCTTTCTGCTTTTAATATTCTTTTCTTGTTTGTGTATTTGGTGTTTTCACTCTAATGTGATGGGAGGAATTTCATTTCCGGTCCAATCTATTTGGAGTTCGGTAGGCTTCTTGTGTATTTATGTTCCTCTCTTTCTTTAGATAGGGAAGTTTTCTTCTATAATTTTATTGAAGATATTTACTGGTCCTTTAAGTTGGGCATCTTCACTTTCTTCTATACCTATTATCCTTAGGTTCTGTCTTCTCATTGTGTCTTGGATTTCATGGATGTTTTGGGTTAGGAGCTTTTTGCATTTTGCATTTTCTTTGACTGTTGTGTCAATGTTTTCTATGGTATCTTCTGCACCTGAGATTTTCTCTTCGATCTCTTGTATTCTGTTGGTGATGCTTGTATCAATGTCTCCTGACCTCCTTCCTAGTGTTTCTATCTCCAGGATTGTCTCCCTTTGTGATCTATTTATTGTTTCTATTTCCATTTTTTGTTCCTGGATGGTTTTGTTCATTTCCTTCATCTGTTTGATTTTGTTTTCCTGTAATTCTTTAATGGATTTTTGTGTTTCCTCTTTAAGTGCTTTTAGTTGTTTACCTGTGTTCTCTTGTATTTCTTTAAGGGAGTTATTTGTTTCTTTATTAAAGTCTTCTATCATCATCATGAGAAATGACTTTAAATCTGGGTCTTGCTTTTCTGGTGTGTTGGGGTATCCAGGGCTTGCTGTGGAGGGAGAGCTGGGTTCTGATGATGCCAAGTAGCCTTGGTTTCTGTTCCTTATGTTCTTGCCCTTGCCTTTCATCATCTGGTTTACTCTGGTGTTAGATGGTCTTACTCTCTCTAGCTGCAGCTTGTCCCTCCTGCAAGCCTCTGTGTCAATACTCCTTGCAGATCAGCTCTCTCTGAGAGGACTTTGGGTTTGGAGAGCTGTGGCACCGGGACAGCTCTGGGGTGCAGACAGAAACCAGAAGGGTCTTGTCCCCAGCTGTCCCTTGGTTCCTGAGTCCTGATGGCTCTGCAAGGGTCCCTCTTGATCCAGTGAATTTGAACAGAAGTGGTGGTCTTGCCTGTGCTCGAAAGTGTGTCGGTACTCCTGGGATACCAGCTCTCTCCTGGCACTATTTGAGTATGGAGCTCTGTGTCACAGGATCAGCTCTCTGGCTGCCGAAAGAAATCAGAAGACCACTCTTCAGTCACTGTGTACTGGGATTCCAGGTGGGTCCCTCTGAGCAGCAGGCTTGTCCACAGTCCTGGGAGTCTAGCTTTCTCCTGGCACTATTTGACTATGGAGCCCTGTGGCACACGCTGAGTTCCCCAGCCACAGATGAAACCGGAAGGCTCCTGTCCCAGGATTTCCCTCAGTCCCTGTGTCCCAAGGGCCTTGGAGGCTAGTTTTCTCCTGGTGCTATTTGGCTATGGAGCCCTGGTGGCCCAGGCAGAGGTCTCCCGCCACAGATGGAAACCGGAAGGCTCCTGTCCTCGGCTTTTCCTCAGTCCCTGTGTACAGAGGATTCCAGGTGGGTCCCACTGAGCAGTGGTGCTTGTCTTAACCCCACTCATGGCTTTTCCACACTCCTGGAAGGGTAGCTTTCTCCTGACACTATTTGGCTATGGAGCCCTGGTGACCCAGGTAGAGGTCTCCTGCCACAGATGGAAACCAGAAGAACTAAAATCAATTCTTGTTTCACTGAGCAGGTGACTAACACTCATGCTGACTCTATAGGGCAGGCATGCATACAAGTTTATGAAAACCACACTTTCCTTCATTGATAGGGTCTGTTAGCGGATTTCATCTGGAAAGAACATAATAGTAATGAGAGAGATGGAGGAGAGCAAGAGAGGGAGGATAAGGGAGGAGGAGGGGGAGAGAGAGAGCCAGTGGCAGAGCCAGAGCCAGAACCAGAGAGACAGGGACCTGCCATTTTGCTTAGATAATTTTGGAGAGGAAAGCCCCTGTGAAGGGAAATGACTACAAAGTGATTTAGGGAAACACTGAGGGCTAAACTTCTCTGGGATCACCAGAGCAGGATGGATGAACTGGATATGGGTTTTATTATTTTTTCTAATTATTTCTTTTAGGTTTTGATTTTATAATATAACTAGATAATTTCTCCCTTCCCCTTGTCTTCCTCTAAACCAGTGGATCTCAATCTTCCTAATGCTGCAACCCTTTAACATAGCTTATTGTGCTGTGTTATTTTCATTTCAAAATTATTTTCATTGCTACTGCATAAGTGTAATTTTATAATTGTAATTTTGCTACTGCTATGAATTTTAATGTAAATATCTAATATGAAGGGTATTGGATATGTGACCCCTGTAAAGGATCATTTGACCCTAAGGATGCCAAAGAGGTTGCAACTCATTGGGTGCAAACCACTGCTCTAAACACTCCCACATACCCTTCCTTGCTCTCTTCCAAATTCATGATACTTTTTCATTAAATTTTGTTTTACATACACACGCATACACTCACACACCTCTGTGGTTTATTTTGTCACAATATTCCAGGGTGTAAAATCATCCAATAAATAATTTCTCTTGTATCAATCAAAGTTCTGGAAACACATGGGATGGAATATTCCTCATTATTTATATTATACCATTTTCTTTTAGGGATGAAGCTTGTTGTTAGAATTGAGTGTGTGAGTCCTGCTGGGGAGGATGGGACTGAGGACAATTCTGCTTAATGACCTCTCTTCTCCCAAGTCCCGGAGATTGTCAAGGATGTTTTGCTGTTGTGGGAGAATCTGATGGAAGTTAAGCTTAAAGAGAATTGGAGAGAAACATTGAATGCAAAAAAAGTGCCTCTTTCTTCTACAAATTTAATCACACACAATTATGTCAGTTCTTCTCAATACTCTTTCTGGAAAGAGTCATTATCTAGAAAGAAAAGCCCCTTGGCATGGCTAAGACAGTGTAGGTTAGCAACACAGATTTTATTAAATGAAATAGGAATAGTTTTTGAAGACTAGTAAAAGATATTATGGGTGGATAATGCTTTATTTGATTTCTTTTAAATCTAGTGTCTGTTATTCCATATTTCAGTTAAGACTTATTTCATCAAGTTGCTTCATGAAATATTAATGATAGTTAGTTAGTGGGTTCTTGACTTATCCCTTCTTATAAAATGATTAGTATTTTCTATGTTGGATTAACAAGATATTCTAGCTGCCACACTAAATTGTTTTACTGGTATGCATGTGATGGTTGAACTCAGTGTCAACTCAGCCAGATTTGGAATGGCTTAGGACATGGAAGCACACTGCTGGGTTTATCTCTGATGATGTTTCCAGGAAGTGGGGAAGATGCACCCTCAGTGGGCAGTGGCTCCAGCTGGAATAAATGGAGAGAAGTAAAGAAGGACCTTGTCAGCATTCCTTCTGTTTCCTTGCCTGCCATGATGTGAACTGGCTGCTCTTCCATGACACCCCTGCCTGGATGGACTTGACCTTCTGCAACCATGAGCCAAAAATAGTCCCTGTTTTCCCATTGGGTTATTTCAAGTATTGTGGTCATAGAGGCACATAGTAGCTAATATGATGTCCTTTACCCCATGCCCATTAAGCATATCAGAAAGTCATAATGTCTACAATATGAATGGCATAATACCTGAAATTATACAAATAGCTCCTATTTAGTAATCCTCTAAAGCTGAGAGGAAGATTAAATTTATGCCTGTAAGTAGATTTGGCAGAAATCTTGATTCACAGATTTTTTTTTTTTTTTTTTTTTTTTTTTTTTTTTTTTTTTTACAAAAAATGTTTACATCACATTGTGTCAAATTAAGTAGTGAGAAGCAGTTTGTACAGTGTCAACTGGCCTGACCTCCTGGTGCTCTTGGAGACTGAACCACCAACCAAAGAATACACATGGAGGGACCCATGGTTCGGACCACATATATGGCAGAGGAGGGCCTTGTTGGCCATCAGGGGGAGGAGAGGCCCTTGGGCCTGAGGGTGTTAGAGGCCCCAGTATAGGGGAATGCCAAGGTGGGAAGATGGGAGTGGGTGGGTGGGTAGGTGGGGGAATACCCTCATAGAGGCAGGGGGAGGTGGGAGGGGATAGGGGGTTTCCAAAGTAGAGACCTGGAAAGGGGGAAACATTTGAAATGTAAATAAAGTATCAAAAAATTAAAAAAAAAAAAAGAGAGAAGCAGTTCGTAGATGGATTACTGTTTGGTAAATTATAAAAATAGGCTGTATTAGCCTCACATCTGTTTGATTTGAGTTCTTTTGGTATTCTATCTGTAGAAACAGCAAGTTATACAAAATATTAGTCAGTGACTTTTAATAACATTCCTGAGATATATATTATTCATTCATTTGAATTGAAAAAATGGGATTTATGACCAAAAGTCTGATTAGGCTGCAGGGCTGATGGCAGTGACTGACGTGGCTAATTAGGCTGTGTGGCAGACATCTCCCCACATGGAGAGAGCCTGGGCTCTCTTTTAGAGGGCACAATGAGATAAAAACAGCTTATTGAAAAGTGCTGTATTGTCAGAAATACTGAAGTTAATTTTTTTTTGCCTTCTGATTCTAAATTTTTAGATGTAAAAGAATGGGTAATGAATATTCACTTCATTGTTTGGTAGCAAAATTTTAGTATTCCTCCCAGGTAGGGAGATATTGAATGACTCTAATAAATGTAGAAAGCAAATAAAAATTCATAAAATACATATCTCTGAACCTTTTCAGTTCAGATAGCTTCTAATCCTTCCCTTCCATTCAATGTGAAGGAGATTGTCAAGCTATCAGGCAATAAAGAACATAAAATCACTTGTAGTGATAGTTCACTAAGTGAATTTTGGCAGTGGGAGCCTTGCTGTAACAATCCCAGCCTCCCTATTCCATCTCTCTGAAGTAAGCACTCTTACGTGTTAACACTTCCTACACTATCAGACACATGTAAAACATGACAGACATCTTTTAGGAATTATTGCAAGAAATAGCCTTTGAGCAGAGTTGTTCTGAAAGTCACTTCCAGTTCTGACAGTCTGCCACCATCGCTGCATCTATGTCCTCACTTTAACTTTTTCTCTTTGGCTGTCTTCAGGAAGGACCCCAGGATACACAGAGCCTTCCCTATACTTGTGCTTACATGAGCTGATCATGTTCACTGCCATCTGCTATGATCCCTTTAGCCTTTCATCCAACCCACTCCACTAAGGCAGTGCCTTGTCACTTGCTCTTAAATAAGTTTAATGTGAAAAAATGCTGAGGAACTCATGTCTCCCCAGTCCTTCATCTCCAACTACAAGATGGACAGAGCCTTGGGTCTCAGTGATTCTCACCTCCAGAACACAAGATGGACTGCCTTCATTTATCTGGAGTATATATGGGCTGATATGATTCTTGTCTCTTTGCATCATTGTGAGAAGCTCAGACCTGTACTACTTTTACCTTCTGTATGTCAGTCTTTCCTCCATTAACATCCCATCTGGCAGTCCCTACTGTGAGCATGGTGTCTCCTGGCATACATGATCCAGCAGCAGCTAACCTCCCTATACCTTAAGATTCCTAGCCAACTCTCCTGCTCTGTCTTTCGAGTGAAAACCTGGCCCTTTCTGAAGAGCAGTGATTTTCTGACAGTTTCTTGATTCAGTTATTTAGTTCTCTTATATTTAAGGCTACTGAGAATAGAAGTGAACTATATTCTTTCTCCTCATTACTCTGGCCTGTCTTCTCTTTTTATTTAAACTTGTAGCTTGGGTTGGTGGGATGGCTTAGGAGGAAAGGTACCCAAGCCTGACAGCCTGAGTTCAATTCAAAGGACTGACACACAAGGAGAGAACTGATTGATCACCAAAAAGTGTCCATGGGGACTCTCTCTCTCTCTCTCTCTCTCTCTCTCTCTGTGTCTCTCTCTCTCTCTCTGTCTCTCTCTCTCTCTGTCTCTCTCTCTCTCTGTGTTTCTCTCTGTCTGTGTGTCTGTCTCTCTGTGTCCTTGTTTGTTTTTGTGTCTCTCATAGATACATACATACATGCACACACACATATAAATAATAAATAAATATTAAAAATGCAAGCACACAACTCTGACTTAAATTTGAGATGGTGGCACTCACTGATCATCCTCACTACAGGTGACCCCAGTGGTCGGTCCCTTACTATTCAGTGACTAACTATCTCCAGCTTACTTCCTACCCTAATGCTTGATGGTGTTTGCTTGATGGTGTGTGTGTGTGTGTGTGTGTGTGTGTGTGTGTGTGTGTGTGTGTGTTCACGTATCTTTTTAACCTTTATCTTGTAGTCACTTCTGCTTCTTTCTCCCTACCTATGAGGTTAAGATTAGTTTGTAGAAGGAAGCAGCCATGTTTGAAAGTGACATCTAATTAAGGGGCAGACAATGTGGCAAATCAGAAAAAGATTTGACAGAATGAGTCAGAGATAAGATACTCCCAACTTTCATGGGAATAGCATAGGAACAAGAGGCTACTATAGAGTAGCACAGGGAAAGAAAGGTGTGTGTGTGTGTGTGTGTGTGTGTGTGTGTGTGTGTGTGTGTGTGTGTGTGTGTGTGTGGCAGTTTTACTGGGAGAGTTTTAAAAAGACAGGTGGCAGAGAGAACAAGCTAGGCACAGGTGAAGACAGAGTGAGCCATAGAATGAGAAAAAGCCAGAGATTAGAACATATTGCCAAAGTTAGTATGAGGCCAAACAAAACAGTTCAGTGAGAAGCTAAGAGAAGCTGAATTAAGTCAGTCATCTTGGAAGATTAGATTGTACAGAGGCTAGAAGCTTTCAGGCATAGGTCTAGGGATAAATTAGATTAGAGAAAGAAACATGCTGGGCTCAGTCCAAGGCATGTATTTGTACAGCTTGTATATAGTTCTCATCTCATCACTCCATCTGAAGAAACAAATTTTTTACTGTCACCTTATGGCTAAGACTTCAAGTTGAACTGTGATATTTCAAATATTTTATATTCTCTGTCAATCATGAAACTTTCAGCACATCACTCATTATTACTCTCAGTTAAAAACATTGCTTTCCATTTAACTGGTAAAACAAAAGTAATCTAAAGACTTTTCCTCTTGAAATTCACCACTGCATCTGCTTACCACCAGCAATGACACTCATAAGCTGTCCCTCCCCAAGTGTCAGTGGGGGTCTTACATTCATGTTCCTTTAAGGCCATGTGTCCTACACACTTTGTCTCCTCCCATCTACTTAAGGCTATTGTTCTAGCAGTTCCCTCCTCCTTCTCTCTTGTCATGGTATTTCCCTCATTAACGTATCATTGCCATTATCAAACTATGACATACTTATTTATCTTGTTTAAAATATTTTAAGGTAATCAAAATATCCTTCAGTCAATGAATAGCTAAAGGGTGATCTACACAGTGCAATGCTATGCAGCATTACAAAAAAAACCCTAACAAGCCATGGAATTGTATACAGAAAACTTAAATGCTAGTTGAAGAAAACCAACCAGAAAAGGCTGTCTACTATTGGCTTCAAACATCATATTTCCATGAAACCCAAACTATGCAGACAGTGAAATTATTGAAAGAATGTTTCATAAGTAGACTGAGACACTAGGATAGTAGATATATGCCATTGTGTAGCTGCCCAAGCCCTAAGAGCAACTTTAGAGTAGACTATAGATTTGGGGTAATACAATGTATTCTAGCAAATATCTTGCTCAGGGCCAAGGAGATGCATGAGATATCTTTATACATTCTGCTCAATTTTGTTTTAAGTCTAAAATTTCTTCCAAAAATATTTTTCCCTCCTAGAATCTGTCCACCTCACATAACTCCTCGAAATCTTTGTACAAAATGTCTTCATTTTCCTTTCTATTGTTTCTTTGACCTCAGGCATTCAATCAAAGTCATTCTTATTTAGGTAACAGTGACCCCAAGTTGCTACATATATAATCAGTTCTTAAACCTGATAATGTTTGACCTTCAGTAAGCATCTCGCAGTTCTTCATTTTCTGCTCCTGAAAACATTTGTCTTTTAGCTTTTTAAACACCATTCTCTTGACTTTAGTCCTGCCTGGTTGCTTGGACTTCAATCTTATCTCCTCTTTTGTCTCTTACTTTTGGAGTGTCTCCAAACTCAATTCCTGGACTCTGCCTCTCTCTACTCTATCTTCTTTCTAGGAGATCTCAGCCTGTACTGTTGGCTTTTCTATCCAGGATGGATCTTTTTTTAAAACCATTTAACCCCTGACTCCTCCAAATGCCTATTCAACAATGATGCCTAATAAAACAGTGGGCATAATACTGAATAGAGGACAAGCTTTCCTCCCAAAATCCTTCACTAAGCTTTTGCTATCAAAGCTCATGGAATCTCCATTACACAAATAGGATAAAAAATCCAAGTGTTCCCAGACTCATGGAATCCCTAGTTCTTCTCTTCAGTGACTAAGTCACCGTTCTCTGCTCTTCAGCGATCACCTTGGACTTGCTTTCATGTTTATAATAGATAATGTCCTCTTTATTTCATTCTTTTCCCCCTTTTGGTGAAAATTGATATTGTTTCCTCACAAAATATACCATGATTATAGTTTTCCAACCCTTTACCCATACTTCTTCCCACTTCCTCTTCCACCCAGAGCTACTCCTATTCTGTCTCTCATTAGAAAAATGATTTCCAAGGCATAAAAAGAAATTTAAATAAATACAACGAGATAAAAACTAACACATCATAATTTAAAAGATAAACACAGAAACAAACAAACAAACAGATGGAAAAGAGCCTTTTGGGAAGGCACACGAATCAGAAGCCCACTCATATTCACACATTCAGGAATCCCGTAAGAACACTAATCTAGAAGCACGATATATTTGCAGAGGACCTGGTAGAGACCTGTGCAGGCTCTGTGCATGCTGTCTCAGTATCTGTGAGATCATATGAGCTTTGATCATATTCATTTAGCTTTGTTTTCTTGGGGTCTTTTATTCACTCTGAATTTTAAACTGTCTGCCTCCTGTTCCATGGGGTTCCTAGAGACCTAAGGAGAGAGATTTGATAGGGACATCTCATTTAAGATTAAGTGTTTCAAGGTCTCTCACACTCTGCATAAGTTCTGTATGTTTGTTGCCATCTACTACAGGAGTAAGCTTTTCTGATAATTGCTGTGCAAGGCAGTGATATGAACATGGCAGGCTCCCTTTAGAAGTCATTTTATTGTTGCTTTTTTATTTTTTAAAGAGCAATAGTATTTGGTCTTACCCTAGGTTCTTCAACAAGCTAGTATATGATTTTGTTCACCTAAGCAGTGATGAGTATGTATTCCAACTCATGGATTGGGCCATAAGTCAAATCAGATATTGGTTGGTTACTCCCACAAGCCTTGTGCCACCATTGCCCCAGCATATCCTGTAGGTAGGATGCCATTGTAAATTAGAGGGTCTGTAGCTGGCTTTGTATTTATAGTTTTCTTTTGGTAGCCTGCAGAGTACCTTCCTGTACAAAAGACACTAGAACATAGGGTAAAGGTTATATGTAGGCACCAGGTTGACTTCTCCAAGTTCCATGAGTTGTGCTGGTGTTGTGTTCTGCAATGGGACCTTGCTATCAGTTTTGTGGAAAGCAACCTATAATCTTGGAAACAGTTTGGCTTGTTCAGGGATTCCAATGTTGTCCTTTTGGCCAATAATTCAATTAGATGTAACTCAGTCGTGGTGCCTGAAGCATTAGTAGGTGGTAAGAGATGATCAGTTGGGACTCTGCCTCCCTCATTATTTGACAATTTCATTTATATTGCTTTCATATATGTATATATTTTAGGAAGTTTCTACTGTATTTGGTTTCCATACTACCTCACAAATACACCTTAATTTTAGCTTACTCTCCCCATATTCCATCCCTCACCCGCTCTCCCAGCCTTTATAAATAATTCTCCCACCCCAGTCACTACAATACACCTATAACTATTATTCTATATCTCTTTTCTTGTGAGATCTATCTGTCCCTTGCTCTATACCTAACTTTTGTAGTTCTGTGTACTGTAGCTTAGTTATTATTGACTTCACAGATAATATGAACATATAAATGATTGCATGTAACAATTGTCTTTTTGGGTCAGGAATACCTCCCTCAGATGAGTATTTTCTAGTTTTATTCATTTACCTGTGAATTTCACGATGTACTTTTTAATGTTTGAGTAATACTTCATTATGTAAATATAACACATTTTCTTTATCCATTATTCTGTTGATGGACATCTAAGTTGTTTCTAATTTCCACCTATTACGGATAGATTAGGAATGAACATGGTGGAACAAGTATCTGTATGGTGAGATGAAGTATCCTTTGTGTATATGCCCAAGAGCGGTAGAGCTGGATCTTCAGGTATATTGCTTTCCATCCTCCTAAGGACCACCATACTGAGTTCCATTGTGGCTGTACATTTTTGCACAAGCAATGAATGAGTTTTACCCTTATTTCACATCCTTGTCACCATGAGCTGTCACTTGTGTTATTGATCTTAGCCATTTAGACTGATATATACCAGATGAAATCTCAACAGTTTTGATTTTCATTTTCATGATGACTAAGGGTGTTGAACATTGCTCTAGTGTTTCTCAGCCATTTGAGTTTCCTCTGTTAAGACTTATCTGTTTAAACTTCTGCCTCACTTTTTAATTTGGACTGTTCTCTTGATATATAGTTTCTTGAGATTTTGATATATTTTGGATATTGTCCCTCTATTAGATGTCAGTTGGTTAAAATATTTTTCCATTCTGTTGGCTGCCGTGTTGTCAAAATGATGGTGTCCTTCACCATGAAGAACCTTCTTGGTTTCATTAGGTCCCATTTATTAATGGTATTCTATTCAGAAAGTCTTCTGTGTTGATGAGTTCAAGTCTATTTTCCATTTTCTCTTCTATCAGGTTCAGTGTATCTGGTTTTATGCTTAGGTCTTTGATTTATTTGGTGATGAGTTTTGTGCAGGGTGATAAGTATGTATCTGTTTGGATTCCTGTACTTGCTCAGTTTTACTAGCATAATTTGTTGAAGATGCTGTCTTTTATCTAGTGTGTGTTTCTGTTTTTTTTTTTTTTTTTTATCAAAAATCATCTCTACATAGAGGTATGATTTATGTCTGAGTACTCAATTTTATTCCATTGATCAACATGCCTGTTTCTGTGCCAATACCATGGTGTTTAATTACTATCTTTCTGTAGTAAAACCTGAATTCTAGCATAGAGATACTGCCCACTTATTTATTTATTTATTTATTTATTTGTTTGTTTGTTTATTTATTTATTTCTATTCAGGATTCTATTAGCTATTCTGGGATTCTTGTGTTTCCAAATGAAACAGAAAATTGTCCCTTTAAGGTCAAGAATTTTGTTGGAATTTTAAAGGGTAATGCATTAAATCTGGATTGCTTTGGTAGGATGGCCATTTTTATCATCTTAATCCAAGTGCTATATGAGCTTGGGAGATCATTCCATCTTCTGATACCTTCCTCAGTTTCTAAAATGTCTTGCGGTTTGTATCATCTAATTCTTTCACTTTCTTTGTTAGAGTTGTCCCAAGAAATTTTATATTTTAGGGAGATCTTGTGAAAGATGTTGTTTCCCTGATTTCTTTCTCAATCTGTTTGTCATTTGTAGATAAAGGGCTACTGTTTATGTGAATTAATTTTGTACCCACCTACATTGGTGAAAGTATTTATGAGCTTTAGGAGTACCTGGGTAGAATTTTTAGGGTCTCTTATTTATTCTATCATATCATCTGCAAATAAAGATTCTTCGATTTCCTCTTTTTAAATTTGTATCCTTTTGATCTCCTTCAGTTGTCTTATCGCTCCTTCTAAGACTTTTAGTACTATATTGAGTAGAGTGGGCAACCTTGACTTGTTCCTGATTTTAGTGTTATTGTTTGAGTTTCTGTCCCTTTGGGTGTAATGTAAACTGCCTTTATTATGTTGAGTTATTTCTCTAATCTCTTCAGTACTTTTATCATGAAGGAGTATTGTATTTTGTCAAAGGCCTTTTCTGCATCTAATGAGGTGATCATGTAGTTTTTGTCTTTCAGTTTGTTATATAGTGTATTACATTTATCAACTCACATATGTTGATCCATCCTCCATCTGTGAGATGAAGCCTATTTGTTCAAGGTAGATGATATTTTTATGTGTTCTTGGATTCAGTTTGCAAGTATGTTACTGAGAAGTTTTGCATGTATGTCCATAATAGACATCAGTCTGTACTTCTCTTTATTTAGTCATCATGTGGTTCGGGTATCAGAGTAACTGTGGCTTCCTAAAACAAACTGAGTAATGTTCATTCTTTTTATATCTTCTAGAATAATTTGAGGAGCATTGGCATTAACTCATTTTTGAAATTTTGGTAGAATTCTGTGATAAAACCATCTGGCCCTGGACTTTTCTTGGTCGGGGTACTTTTAATGGCTGATATTTCACTAGATTGTGTAGTTCTACCTAAATTGCTTATCTGATCCTGATTTAACTTTGGCAAGTGGATTGTCTCACAAAAATTATCCAATTCTTTTAGATTTTCCAATTTGGTGGAGTATAGATTTTTAAAGTGTGTCCTTATGATCAAAGGGATTTTATCTAGCCTGAGCATGTCAAACATGGCTCTGGCATGCCTCATCCTTCTTACCCATTCCCTTTGCCTTGCTAAAAAAATATTACATTACATTCTTAAAGCTAACCCCCAAAATCTATTTTCCTATTTGGCCACTTCTTCCTATTGAGGTTGAATACCAAAGTCCAGCTATCAGAGTATTGAAGTCCAGCAATCAAAAGCCCCCTTTGGCTCACCTAATTAACATTCCCAATCAAAATGAATCAATTCACCCTAACACTGGTTTCCTCTTTTACTTTTATAAACCTCTATTTGCCTATGGGTCAAGTATGTCTACTCTCTATTCAGAGGCAGACCTTTGTGCTCCCCCACACACCTCAGGGGTGATTGTGGATGGACAAATACTTCTTCCACCTTTCCCTTTCCCCCTTTCTTCCTTCTCCCTTGTTCCTTTCACCTTCTCTCTTGATTCTTCTATCTCCTGTCTTTGTCCCCTATCTCTGAACTTCATCCTTCTGGAGCAAATAAATCTTTGCGTTGAAACTTGGTCGTGGGGTGTCTTGAGCCAACTTCAAGTTTCCTAAAATGATTCTCTGGATTTCCTTAGTGTTTGTTGGTATGTCCTCCTTTTAATTTATGATTTGTGAATTTGGATACATATTCTCTCACTTACCCTAGTTAATTTAGATAAGGGTTTGCCAAACTTATTTTCTCCAAGAGCCAACTATTTCTTTCATTGATTATTTTTATTATTTATTGTTTGTTTTTCTGTTATTGCCTCTATTCTTGAGTTTCATTATTTCTTGCTTTCTTTTCCTTTGGGTATGATCTCTTCTTTTTGTTATAGAACTTTCAGTTGTGCTGTGAAGTTACTAGTATTAGATATCTCTCTCTCTCTCTCTCTCTCTCTCTCTCTCTCTCTCTCTCTCTCTCTCTAAAATGTGGGCACTTAGTGCTACGAACTTGACTCTCAGAGCTGCCTTCATTGTGTCCCACAAGTTTGGGTATATTGCGCATTCATTTTCTTCATTTTCATTCAATTCTAGAAAGTCTTTCATTTCCTTCTTAATTCTTAGACTTGGCCTTTTCATAGTGTTCTATATTTCTTGGATGTTTGTGCCGTAGGTTTTTAGATTTAAATTTTATTTGACCAAGGTATCTATTTCTTCTATTGTGCATTCAATGCCCAGGTCTTTTTTTTACATCTCTTAGATTCTGTTGATGAGGCTTGTCTCTGAGGGTCTTGTTCAACTTTCTACATTTTTCATTTCCAGATCTCCCTCAGTCAGGGTTTTCTTTATTGATTTTATTTGCACTTTCAGATCTTGAATGCCTTTATTTATTTCCTTCCACTGTTTGTGTTTTCATAAATTTCTGTAAGAGATTTATTCCTTTCCTTTTTAAAGACATTTATCATATTTTAAAAAGTTATTTTATGGTCTTTTTTTGGGTATGCTTCAGCTATGTTCCAATACTCAAGGCTTGCTATGGTAGGATTGGTGGGCTCTAATGGAGATATATTGTCTTGGCTGTTATTCACTGTGGTTTTACACTAGCATCTAGACATCTGGGTTTAGGAAGATTATCATTCTATGTGCTGATATCTAGTTTTATGCCTATGGAGTGGATGTTTTGTTCCATTGTTTTCTGTTGCCTTCTGTGTTTCTTTTGCAGTGTGGTGTCTGTGTGCTGTCTGGTAGGAAATTCTTCAGGGATCATGATAGGTGTGGCCAGTGGGGGTTCCAACTAAAATGCATTTTTTGGCATTGAGAGCTGACATGTTGGAATGGGGGTGGGTTGGGAGGTGGAATAAAGGGATCCACAAGAGGAAAGAGAGCTGTGTGTTCCACCAGGATCTTCTTAGTCTACTGGGAGTGGGACAGAGAGTGAGGAGAGGCCATAGCAAGAGGGCTGGGGATGAGACTGAGAGATTGGATTTGAAGTAGCTGAGGGAGAGGTAAGAAGATGCCCTTAACCTTGCTTCCTTGGTCACAGTTGCCTGTGTTTTCCCAGCCAGTGCCTGATGGAATTGGTGGTGTGGTAGGATAATGCAATGGGTAGAAGGGGAGCGGTCAGGAGGAAAAGCTCTGTGTGTTCCACTGGAGATAGGGATGAGGTCTCGGAGAAAGGGGCTGCAGCAAGTGTTCTTCTGATCTGGAGATGATACTTGAGGATGAGATTTGAAGGGGTAGAGAGATCTGCAGTTAGCCTACTTGTTCCCCTTTGCTGGAGACTCTATTCTCATTCTTATAAACTTTTATTCTCTCAGGGAAGTGTGTTCCTGGGCAGAGACTTACAGTTCTGCAGTAGCTTTCTATCTCACTCTAAGGAAGGACCAATATGCTGGCAGTGATCCCCCCGAGCTAACCATACCACCCGTGCCCATTTCCACATTGCCTTATGCTACTCGGCATGTGGTTCTCTCTTGCCTCATTGTGCCATTCCCTGGAGCCACACTCCTCCTTCAGACAACTCAAAGAGGCTTCCTCCCAGTCCTTCAGTTTTTATACTTAATTTTAATGTATGTATATGACATCCATACAAAAATTTCCAGATAAGAGTATCTTTAATATTAAATAATCCAATTAAATATTGTTGTGATGAATCAATAAGTTTAGATAAGGTTATTTACAGGTACATGGAAAGATGATATTTGTGTGTGGGGGGGGGACATTGTGCAAGTGGCTATGTCATTGAAGAAAGTATGTGATGGGGCAGAAAGAGCAGACGTTCCTCCATCTTATATTCTCACTGAGGCTATTTCAGGTTTAACTAGAACTTGATATCCTTGATGGAGAATCTCATGGAAAATTATCAAACTCTATTCTATGAACTTAAAGTCAGAATGTCCTAGTTAACTTATTTAGCTTTTGTTAAACTGCCTGTTTGTGTGGCACCCCCCTACAGCTAACTACTTATGTTAGATTCTGTTAAACTGCTTGCTTCTACAACCCCCCACACTGCAGCTGCCAAGGGAGATGCCAGCAAATGGTTTTTGGTAGCAAAAAAAAAAAAAAAATCTGTTCTCTGGATATTTGGGGCCATACCTGAGTGTGTTTCCAGATGGCTGGAATAAAGACCCTCAGTTGGCAGTTTATGCCTGTGCTACAGGCAGTTATGTGGTCTGTGCTACACGGCTCCATACCCAAATAGCGCAGGGAAAGAGCTACCCTCCCAGGATTGTGGACAAGCCTGTGATCAGGGAGTAAGACCAGTACCTCTGCTCAGAGGGACCTGCCTGAAACCTCCAGGACAAAGGGACCTATAAGCAGCCTGGGACAGCAGCCTTCCGGTCTCCTTCTGGGGCTGGGGACCCCAGTCTGTGCCACAGAACTCCATAACCAAATTGCACAGGGAGAAGGCTAGCATCTAGGGAGTGTGGACAAGCCCATGAGAGGAGGTAAGACGGACGCCACTGCTCAGTGGGACCTGCCCAGAATCTGCAGGACACTGGGACAGAGGAACAGCCTGGGACAGGAGCCTTCCAGTTTACGCCTGTTGTCTGTGCCATGCGGCTCCATACCCAAATAGCACAGGGAAAGAGCTACCCTCCAAGGAGTGTGGACAAGCCTATGATCAGGGGTAATGTCAGAACCTCTGCTCAGAGAGACCCACCCAGAACCCTCAGGATGCAGGAACTGAGGAGTGGCCTTCTGATTTCCTTCTGAGGCCAGGGAGCTAATCCCAAGACACAGGGCTCCATACTAAGTGCCAGGAGAGAGCTGGTCTCCCAGGAGTGCCTACATGTCGCGTCTCCTCGACCAGCAAGAAAGACACAACAACTGAGATCTTCTTTAAGCAGTTTATTCAGGTCCCTTGTACAAGCTTCTTCTTTACTTACCTTTTTTCTTCTTCTCTTTTACCCCTTCCCATTCTCCCTTAAATAGTCTACAATCCTCCAACCATAATCCACCACGTAGGTTCTGCAGATAGGCTACTCTAAAGCAGAAGCTATGTAATTCACCACCCACAGCCATAAGGAAAATGTTTACCACCTGCAGGGTGGCGTCAGGCAGGAAACCGGCGCCATCTTTAAGGCGCGGCAGCAGCTCCCTACACCTACACACATTTGATCACAGGAAGACCACCACTTCTGTTCAAATTCCTCAATCAAGAGGGACCCTCACAGAGCCACCAGGACACAGGAACCAAGGAAAAACTGGGGACAGGATCCTTCTGGTTTCTGCCTGTACCCCAGAGCTGACCCTGTACCACAGCTCTTGAAACCCAAATTCCTTTCAGAGAGAGCTGGTCTCCAAGGGGTACTGACAAAAGGCTTGCAGGAGGTACAAGCCACAGTCAGAGAGACAAGACTAGCTAACACCAGAGATAACCAGATGGCTAAAGGCCAGGGCAAGAATATAAGGAACAGAAACCAAGGCTACTAGGCATCATCAGAACCTAGTTCTCCCACCACAGCAAGCCCTGGATAACCCAACACACCAGAAAAGCAAGACTCAGACTTAAAATCACTTCTCATGATGATGATAGAAGACTTTAAGAAGGAAATAAATAACTCCCTTAAAGAAATATAAGAGAACATAGGTAAACAGCTAGAAGCCCTTAAAGAGGAAATACAGGAAAACACAATCAAACAGGCAAAGGAAATGAACAAAACCATCCAGGATCTAAAAACGTAAATAGAAACAATAAAAAAAAATCACAAAGGGAAACCACCCTGGAGATAGAAACCTTAGAAAAGAGATCAGGAGTCATAGATGCAAGCATCACCAACAGAATACAAGAGATAGAAGAAAGACTCTCAGGTGCAGAAGATACCATAGAAAACATTGACAAAACAGTCAAAGAAAATGCAAAATGCAAAAAGCTCCTAACTGAAAACATCCATGAAATCCAGGGCACAATGGGAAGACAGAACCTAAGGATAATAGGTATAGAAGAGAGTGAAGATTCCCAACTTAAAGGACCAGTAAATATCTTCAACAACATTATAGAAGAAAACTTCCCTAACCTAAAGAAAGAGATGAACATAAATATTCAAGAAGCCTACAGAACTCCAAATATATTGGACCAGAAATGAAATTCCTCCCATCACATTATAGTCAAAACTCCAAATGCACAAAACAAGGAAAGAATATTAAAAGCAGTAAGGGGAAAAGGTCAAGTAACATATAAAGGCAGATCTATCAGAATTACACCAGACTTCTCACCAAAGACTATGAAAGCTAGAAGATCCTGGGCAGAACTCATACAGACCCTAAGAGACCACAAATGACAGCCCAGGCTGCTATAGCCAGCAAAACTCAATTATCACAGATGATAAAACAAAGATATTTCATGACAAAACCATATTTATACATTATGTTTCCACAAACCCAGTCTCACAAAGGATAAAAGAGGAAAATGCCAACACAAGGAGGGAAACTATACCCTATAAAAAGCAAGAAAGTAATCTTTCAACAAGTCCAAAAGAAGCTAGCCACACAAACATAAAAGTAACATCAAAAATAACAGGAAGCAATAATCACTATTCCTTAATATCCCTTAACATCAATGGACTCAATTTCCCAATAAAAAGATATAGACTAACAGACTGGATACATAAACAGGTTCCAGCATTTTGCTGGATAGAGGAAACGCACCTTGGGGTTAAAGACAAACACTATTTCATAGAAAAGGGCTGGAAAATAATTTTCCAGGCAAATGGTTCCAAGAAACAGGCAGGAGTAGCCATTCTAATATTGGATAAAGTCAACATTCAACCAGAAGTAATCAAAAAAGGTAAGGCAGGACACTTCATCATCATCAAAGGAAAAAATCTACCACAAAGAACTCTCAATTCTGAACATCTATGCTCCAAATGCAAGAGCACCAACATTTATAAAAGAAACTTTACTAAATCTCAAAGCACACATTGCATATCACACAATAATAGTGGGAGACTTAAACACCCCACTCTCATCAATGGACAGAACTTGGAAACACAAACTAAACAGAGACACAGTGAAACTAACATAAGTTATGAACCAAATGGATTTAACAGATATCTATAAAACATTTCATCCTAAATCAAAAGAATATACCTTCTTCTCAGCACCTCCTGGTAACTTTTCCAGAACTGACCCTATAATTGGTCACAAAACAAATCTCAACAGATATAAGAAGATTAAAATAATTCCATGCCTCCTATCACATCACTATGGATTAAGGCTGGTCTTCAATGGCAACAAAACGAACAGAAAGCCCACATACACATGGAAGCTGAACAATACTCTACTCAATGATAACTTGGTCAAGGAAGAAATAAAGAAAGAAATGAAAGACTTCCTAGAATTTAATGAAAATGAAAGTACATCATACCCAAACTTATGGGACACAATGAAAGCAGTGTTAAGAGGAAAATTCATAGCTCTGAGTGCCTCCAAAAAGAAACTGGAGAGAGCGTACACTAGCAGCTTAACAGCACACCTGAAAGCTCCAGAAAAAGAAGAAGCTAATGCACCCAAGAGGAGTAGAAGGCAGGAAATTATCAAACTCAAGGCTGAAATCAACCAAGTAGAAACAAATGAACTATACAAAGAATCAACAAACCCAGGAGCTGATTCTTTGAGAAAATCAGCAAGATAGATAAACTCTTAGCCAGACTAACCGGAGGGCACAGATACAGGATCCAAATAAACAAAATCAGGAATGAAAAGGTAGATATAAGAACAAAATCTGAGGAAATTCAAAAAAATCATCAGATCCTACTATAGAAGCCTATATTCAACAAAACTGCAAAATCTGGAGGAAATGGACAATTTTCTAGACAGATACCAAATACCAAAGTTAAGTCAGGATCAGATAAACCATCTAAACAGTCCCATAACCCCTAAAGAAATAGAAGCAGTCATTAAAAGTCTCCCAACCAAACAACAAAAAAAAAAAGCCCAGGACCAGATGGGTTCAATGCAGAATTCTATCAGACCTTCAAAGAAGACCTAATACCAATACTCTTCAGTCTATTCCACAAAATAGAAACAGAAGGAACACTACCCAATTCCCTCTATGAGGCCACAGTTACACTGATACCAAAACCTCACAAAGACCCAACAAACAAAGAAAACTTCAGACCAATTTCCCTTATGAATATTGATGCAAAAATACTCAATAAAATTCTGGCAAACGGAATCCAAGAACACATCAAAAGGATCATTCATCATGATCAAGTAGGCTTCATTCCAGGGATGTAGGGATGGTTCAATACCCAGAAATCCATCACTGTAATACACTACATATCAAACTCATAGAAAAAAACAACATGGATATTTCATTAGATGCTGAAAAAGCATTTGAAAAAATTCAATATCCCTTCATGATAAAAGTCCTGGAAAGATCAGGAATTCAAGTGACATATCTAAACATAGTAAAAGCAATATATAGCAAACCAGTAGCCACATCAAACTAAATGGAGAGAAACTCGAAGCAATCCCATTAAAATCAGGGACTAGACAAGGCTGCCCCCTCACTTCCTATCTATTCAATATAGTAATTGAAGTTCTACCCAGAGCAATTAGACAACAAAAGGATGTCAAAGGGATACAAATTGGAAAGGAAGAAATTAAAATATCACTATTTGCAGATAATATGATTGTATATTTAAGTGACCTGAAAACCTCCACCAGAGCACTGCTGCAGCTGATAAACAACTTCAGCAAAGTGGCCGGATATAAAATTAACTCTAACAAATCAGTAGCCTTCCTATACTTGAAGGATAAACAGGCTGAGAAAGAAATTAGGGAAATGACACCCTTCACAATTGTCACAACCAACATAAAGTATCTTGGTGTGACTCTAACCAAAAAGTGAAAAACCTGTATGACAAGAACTTCAAGTCTCTGAAGAAAGAAATCAAAGACCTCAGAAGATGGGACGACCTCCCATGCCCATAGATTGGCAGGGTTACTATAGTAAAAATGGACATCCTGCCAAAAGCAATCTACAGATTCAATGCAATTCCCATCAAATTTCCAACTCAATTCTTCATAGACTTAGAAAAAGCAATTCTCAAATTCATTTGGAATAACAAAAAACCCAGGATAGCAAAAGCTATTCTCAACAACAAAGGAACGTTTGGGGGAATCAGCATTCCTGACTTCAAGCTGTACTACAGAGCAGTAGTGATAAAAACTGCATGGTATTGGTACAGTGACAGGCAAGTAGATCAATGGAATAGAATTGAAGACCCAGTAATAAACCTATGGTCACTTGATTTTTGACAAAGGAGCTAAAATCTTCCAGTGGAAACAAGACAGCATTTTCAACAAATGGTGCTTGCTCAACTGGCAGTCCACATGTAGAAGAATGCAAATTGATCCATTCCTATCTCCCTGTACAAAGCTCCAGTCCAAGTAGATCAAGGACCTCCATATAAAACCAGATATGCTGAATCTATTAGAAGAGAAAGTGGGGAAAAGTCTCAAACACATGGGCACAGGGGAAAAGTTCCTGAACAGAACTCCAATGGCTTATGCTCTAAGATCAAGAATCGGCAAATGGGACCTCATATAATTGCAAAGCTTCTGTAAGGCAAAGGACTGTCAATAGGACAAAACAGCAACCAACAGATTGGGAAAAGACCTTTACCAATCTTACGTCCAATACAGGGCTAATATCCATTATATACAAAGAATTCAAGAAGTTAGACAACAGAGAACCAAATAACCCTATCAAAAAATGGGGAACAGAGCTAAACAGAGAACTCTCAACTGAGGAACTAGTAGGGCTGAGAAGCACCTAAAGAAATGTTCAACATCCTTAGTCATCCGGGAAATGCAAATCAAAACAACCCTGAGATTCTACCTCATACCAGTCAGAATGGCTAAGATCAAAAGCTCAGGTGACAGCAGATGCTGGCGAGGATGTGGAGAAAGAGAAACACTCCTCCATTGCTGGTGGGATTGCAAGCTGGTACAACTACTCTGGAAATCAGTTTGGCGGACCCTCAGAAAATTGGATATAATACTTCCTGAGGACCCAGCTATACCACTCCTGGGCATATACCCAGAAGATGCTCCAACATGTAATAAGGACACATGCTCCACTATGTTCATAGCAGCCATGTTTATAATAGCCAGAAGCTGGAAACAACCCAGATGTCCCTCAACAGAGAAATGGATATAGAAAATGTGGTACATTTACACAATGGAATACTACTCAGCTATTAAAAACAATGACTTAATGAAATTTGCAGGCAAATGGATGGAACTTGAAAATTTCATCCTGAGCGAGGTAACTCAGTCACAAAAGAACGAACATGGTATGTACTCACTGATAAGGGGATATTAGCCCAAAAGTTCGGAACACCCATGATTCAGTTCAGAGCAACTGTTGGACTGAGTGTGGGGTCCCAGATGGAGGAGTTGGAGAAGGAACTGAAGGAACTGAGGGAGTTTGCAGCCCCTTGGGTAGGGAGCAACAGTGTCAACTGGTTAGGCACCCAGGTGCTCCTGGAGACTGGACCACCAACCAAAGAATGCATATGGATGGGCCCATGTTGCTGGCCACATATGGGGCTAAGGAGGGCCTTGTTAACCATCAGTGGGAGGAGAGGCCCTTGGGTCTGAGCGTGTTAGATGTCCCAGAATAGGGGAATGCCAGGGAGGGAAGAGGGGAGTAGGTGGTTGGATGGGGAATATCGTCATAGAGCAGGGGATGGGGGATGGGATAGGGGGTTTCCAAAGGGGAGACCTGGAAAGGGGAAAACATTTGAAATGTAAATAAAGTATTAAATAAAAAATAAATAAAATTATGATGAAAAGTTAAAAAGAGAAGACTCTCATTTGGCTATAAACTGTTTCTAAATAGTCATCTCTTGTGGGCTCCCATAATTAGCATATCATCAAATTGGTGTCTCCAGATAGAAGCCCTAATATGAGTCTCAGGATGACCAACTGGAAACTCAATTCCAATTGGCCCCATATATAGTGTGCATGTATATGTGTATATGCTTGTATGTATATGTATATATGATATGTATATCATAATCATATTTGTATTAGAAAGAAAGAGAGGCCATGAATTTGAGTGGGAGTAGAGGGCACATGGAAGGGGTTGGGAGTGGGTAGAGAAGAAAAACAATGTAACTATATTTAATTAAAAATAAAAAAATCTATATGAAAAGAAACACAAGAAAAATATTATTCTCATTAAATTCTATTTTGACTATCCAAATGAAAAGTCAGTTTTTATCTGGAGGTATAGATACGTGGTAGAGCTCCTGCCTAGCAAGAACAACATCCAAAGTTTAATTCCCAGCACCAAAATAAATAAGCAAATAAATATAGAAGTGTTCTTTTACCCTGAATAAAATTTAAGAGCAATTTAAAACATGTATGTTTATTTCTTTGCTCCCTTCTTTATGAAAGAAATATATAATGCATGGTTTATACAAACTCTCTCTCTCTCTCTCTCTCTCTCTCTCTCTCTCTCTCTCTCTCTCTCTGTGTGTGTGTGTTTGTGTGTGTATGTTTTGGCTTACTGTTGTAACCCCCGAACCTAGGAGGTTGCCTAGAAATAACAAATGTTTAATGACTATAAAAGCATTTCATGTGCACTATGAATTCACAAATTCATCTACTTGATAAAATGCGTTTGTGATCCTCCAGTCCATACTCCAATCTGATAATCACTTGCAGACATGCACTTACAGACACATAGGGGATAAATCTCAGCTGTCTGATGTGAACTTTCCTCATGAAGGTGACCAAATCTCTCCAGTCATCTCTCAGCTTTTATAGTATAAGCTTATGTCTCTAGAGTGCCTGCTTTTTGTACTTCTGTGTTTTCTGTTGGTGGTTTTGCTGTTTAAATTGTCTCTAAGCACAGTACAAAGTGCTAGCTTTGTGTTCCTAAGTGTAAGTCTGAGATATATCTTATTAACAAATATATACTAGATAAATTTTACTTATGAAGGCAGTGGTGGTACACTATTGTAATTGCAGCATTCAGGAGATCAAGTCAGGCAGATCTCTGTGAGTTTGAGACCAGTCTCCTTTACAGAGCAAGTTCTAGGACAGCCAGGGTGATTCTGCATTCACTAATAAATGGATATTAGCTCAAAAGTTTGGAATACCCAAGATACAATTCACAGACCACATGAAGCTCAAGAAGAAGAAGAAAGACCAAAGTGTGGATGCTTCAGTCCTTCTTAGAAGGGGGAACAAAGTACTCAAGGGAGGAAATACGGAGACAAAGTGTGGAGCAGAGACTGAAGAAAGGCAATCCAGAGACTGCCCCATCTGGGGATCCATCCCATATAAAGTCACCAAACCCAGACACAATTGTGGATGCCAAGAAGTGCTTGCTGACAGGAGCCTGATATAACTGTCTCCTGAGAGGCTCTGCCAGAGCCTGACAAATACAGAGGCAGATGCTCGCAGCCAACCATTGGACTGAGCCCAGGGTCCCCAATGAAGGAGTTAGAGATAGGACTGAAGGAGTTGAAGAGGTTTGTAACCCCATAGGAAGAACAACAATATCAACCAACCAACCCTCCTTCCCAGCTCCCAGGGACTAAACCACCTACCAAAGAGTACACATGGAGGGACTCATGGCTCCAGCTGCATATGTAGCAGAGGATGGCCTTGTTGGACATCAGTGGAAGGAGAGGCTCCTGTGAAGTCTCGATGCCCCAGTATAGGGGAATTCCAGGGCAGGGAGGCTGGAGTGGGTAGTTGGATAGGGGAACACCCTCATAGAAGCAGGGGAGGGTAGATGGGATAGGGGCCTTCTGGGGGGCACTAGGAAAGGGTATAACATTTGAAATGTAAATAAAAAATATCCAATCAAACAAAGGAAAAAAAGATACAAAATGGATATCCAAAAAAAAAAAAAAAATCCAAAAACCAAAAGAAACAAACAAACAAATTTTTTTGCTAATGGATGAGTTACAGTGCTATTGACAAAGGTTCAATGATACATAACACAAAACATACATGTGTACCCACACAGACACACAGACACACACACACATGTTCACAGACATATATACACAGACACACAAAGATATCGTTAAAAGACATACACATAAAAACAGGCTATTGTGGTGAGTGAGAATTTTGTGTCCCTGGCATCATATTGCTACCAGGAGCAATGGCTTAGCATTGGCTAACTTAGTGTTTGTGGGGATTTTATAGAACCGAAAAACTACAAAAATAGGAATTACCTTTCATTTCGTAGTTCAATAAAATGTGCTTACATCTTATAAGATAATTCTGAGGTGACATGAATCTCTCTTGCACTTTTGAGCCATTGAAAAGAGTGATTAAACTCTCACATACTTAACCAATGACTAAGCATTCTTCACCTCTTAGGGATCAAACAAAAACAGAGATCCTCATTCCTCATTTTACAGGTGTGTAGGGTGAGGCTGTAATAAACAAACAAACAGACAAACAAACAAAATAAACCCGAGGATGTTCTAAATTGAAGCTCACAGAGCACATGGGTAAATTCCTCTTCTATCACACCCACCTGGGTTGGCAGGTGTCTCAGAGACTCAAGCTGGCTGGATGAGCTGTTAATCTGAGTCTCTTTAGTGGAACAGACTGAACTCAGTGTATGCCCATCTCATCAAGTCTTTACTCTTCATTTTGTCATGTTTCATCTTGTGATTTTCTTTGTTCATCCCCCCTCCCCCCATCTTTCTCTTCATCAGATAACCAGACCTACTTTGCTTTGCTCAGAGAGAGAAAGAGAGAGGCAGGGGAGAGGAGGAGTAGGAGGGGGAGGAAGAGAGAGAGAGAGAGAGAGAGAGAGAGAGAGAGAGAGAGAGAGAGAGAGAGAAAACACCATGAGGGACGGAGAGAGAGTAAACCAGGAATTTCGTAGCATTTGAGATCTTCGGCACAATGATAACCTTTTGCAGATTCAAATGTAGCCCAATAGGATTGTGACAGGTTACCTGCCATGTGCTCAGCACCAGGTACTCCCGTCTATAAAACAGGTAGCAAAAACTTGCTTGGCTTAGTGGAATCAATTAAGTGAATCATTAAGTCAGAGTGGCGGTGGAAGGTATGGGATGCAGAGGTGAAGTCATAGTCACAGGATGGGGGATCATTTTGTCCTTCCTGTGCCCCAAAAGAAACCCTGAACATGTCCCTAGTGATTCTGCATAGCTGATATTTCTCACCATTACCAAAGAGTGCTTCCGACTTCTCTGGGGTCTAGACTTTCACACCACCATAAACTTCCCCAACGTTGCTCTAGAATCACATTAGATGACAGTGTGGGCGTAGCTGCAGATAACGCTGATCTTAAAGATCCCACCCAGCAGCCTTATCTAGACAGCTGTAGCTCACTCACCACAGAGTGCTTTCCTGGCTGTCATTACTAATTAAATAAAAAGCTTACAAACTTGATAACATT
>CM052708.1:47402384-47448523 GCA_028551405.1 Uromys caudimaculatus
TCCCTGTGTCTTGCGGGTTCAGGGCAGTACCTGGTGAGCTGTGGGGCACGTCTTTGGCCCACTCCTGGCTCTTACGATCTGAGTGGGATCTTTGTCCTGGCGCTGATTAGCTGTGGAGCCCTGTGGCCCAAGCTTAGGTTTCCCCAAT
Organism: Uromys caudimaculatus; assembly: GCA_028551405.1. Classification (NCBI taxonomy): domain Eukaryota; kingdom Metazoa; phylum Chordata; class Mammalia; order Rodentia; family Muridae; genus Uromys; species Uromys caudimaculatus. The sequence goes on from CM052708.1 coordinate 47,402,533, forward strand.
TGTGCTTCTTAAAGTGTGCTTTCCACAGTACCAGTGACCACTGCACCGGGACACTCACAAGTCACAACAGATGCAAGCTGGGGTGGTAACTCCTGACCCAGAGATTCCTTGCCAGGAACCATCCTATTGGTCATTATATCTTGGAGAAATTGTCTTCCAAGAATACTCAGGTGATAGAGAGTACTTTTAACTTTGAACTACACAGTCAATGAAAGAGTACTCAGAGGACTTGGACAGGTTTGTTTTTAAAGATTTATTTGTTTATTAATGTATACAGCAGTCTCCTGCATGTATGCCTGAAGACCAGAAGAGGGCACCAGATCTCATTAAAGATGGTTATGAGCCAGCCATGTGGTTGCTGGGAACTGAACTGAGGACCTCTGGAAGAGCAGCCAGTGCTCTTAACCTTTGAGCCATCTCTCCATCGAGACAAAGCTTCTTTATCAGTGAGTTCAGTGGCATTTCAGTGCTTCAGCCACTGGCCATATTGAATCATCCAAATCACTGAAACATAGTAGTAGTGTTACACTATGTTGGCCTGAGCATTTCCAACTGACTCAAATGGTTATTATCTTTAGCAGGAATGTATGCTGGAGGAGGTCCAAAATCTTTCATTGAATTTTTTTTAATAGATGGAATAAAGAAATCTAGAACTTCATTCCATTTTGGTCATGAACTTGTTTTGGGACACAAATAGGCAATCACTTAAGCTTTTTGAAACTTAATTCACTTTGGGTACAAACCAAACACAACCAACTAATGTATTTTTTTTCCATGAATGTTTCTAGCTCTGAATTAGAGAGAAGAGTGACACAAAAACTGGCAAGATAAGAGAGAAGGATGGTGACATAAACCTTTCGGCCAGGACCATTCATCGGGCCCTCTCATTTGAACAGTATCTTATAGTTTCCTGAACATTTTCATTGTAGTGAATAAAACAAATACTCTTACATTCCTAGAGTATGTATATATTCTAGGCAATAGAAAGACCCTTAACTTAAGTGGCCCGAGAAGATACAGAGATGCATGTGATAAGAAACCGAGTGTCCAGTGATCCAGGAAATTAATAACGAGGATGTGACCTAGGTGCTGGCTTTCAAAGGATGGCAGTGGTTCATAATTTAGAAATTTTGGCAGAGTATCTTTCACTTTCTGTTCAGGATTTGGAGATGTGGCTCCTTTCTATTTCCGCACTGGATATGCTGGTCTCAAGCAGGCTTAAAACGCCTGCTTTTCCTTCCTTGGGGGATACTTTCTCTTTTTGCTTGCATGTCTACCCAATTCCTTATCTTTTGAGTTCAACAATAGAGCTGGTATTTCTCCAGGGTCTAGTCGCTATGGAGAAGTGTTGCCTGTGAATGGATGTGTTTTTTTCAATTTGCCCATTTTTTTTCCTTAGGCCTTTCACTTAACGAAATGTAACTTTAGAATGTCTTTTAAAATAATTCTTGTCTGCATTTCTGAATTCTCCATTTCAAGACTCCTTTTCATATGCAGGTTGTATCATTTCTGTCTGCCCTCAGTATCTATTAGTCCATCTCTAATCGGTTTATCTCCGTCGACTCTGCCTCCATTCTCTACACTGATCAACTCAGGACTTTCAAGACATTAATTAAAATTTCAGCTATGTCTGTCCTGGGTTTGGCTGCTTTAATTATTAACTTTATGGTGACATTGTTCTGTGCACCACCCCCAAGTTCCTTCAATTCTGCATTCTCTATTTAATCTCACACTGTTCTTTTCACCTGCTGTCATCCAATCCCCTTTAATACACAGAATTCCTAAGGCCACCAAGTTGCTTCATTCATGGAGCACACATGTGAAATGCCCTGGTCCTCAGGTGCTGCTGCAGTGCTATACATGCATTCTGGGTATTGACACAAGTCACTATGTTTATGTCATGTATTTGCAGCTCCGACTGTCATGGTCCAGTGTGCCAAATTCTTCTTAGGGTCTTTCCTACTATAGCAAGACATTTTTGGTTTCCCTTTGGAGATAATTTTCGAGGTAACTCATTCTTCCCAGTTTTCAGCACTCTGTTGGTTCATAGTCAATACAACTGTTCAGCTGGAGTTCTATGATGGCTTGCTTGATAATCTGTACTCTGGGCTTTCTTCTGAGATTTAAAGAACATCCTGTTATGCTCTTCTGCATCTGACCTATAGAACATTCTCCTTACATGGAGGTTTATTTGTGTTTTGGGTGAGTCCCTTGATGTTGACTATGATCCTGATAATCAGTGAATTCAAATATTTATTCTGGCTCTGCTGAAGTTGGTTAGGATAAGTATATCTTGGTTTCCTGTGTCCAAGAATTAATAAGGTCATATTCTTTAATTTTTATTTATGTGTATCTGTACAGACATATTTTTGTGTGTGAATGTGTGTGTGTGTGTGTGTGTGTGTGTGTGTGTGTGTGTGTATTATGTGTGTACCTATGTGTGGATGGAGATCAGAGGTCAACACTAGATGTCTTTTTTTCCATCTATTCTCTTTATTTATTCATGACAAAGTCTCTTTCTGAGCCCAGAGCTCACCAATTTGGATAGACAGGCATGCCAGCAAGATCCAGGCATTCTCCTGTCTCTACCTCTCCAGTGTCAAGATTACAAGTATATGCTGCCATGAGTACTGGATATAAAACTCAGGTCCTTGTTCTTGAGTGGTAAGTGCTTTAGCAGCTGACCTGTCTCCACAGCCTAGCAGTAGGGTAGTTTTGTAGGCTCAGATAGCTAGGTAAACATGCTTAGTAAGTATCTAAATGTGTTAGAATTGTTTTATTGCAATGGGAAAACCCATCTTCACCTTTGTCCTGGGCTTCCTCACTTTTTAACAAATTAATTGTAAATCTTTCTAAAAGGGGTTGCATCATTAAGATTTAAACCAAAACCAAACCAAACCAAACCAAACCAAATGAACAACAACAACAAACAACAACAATAACAACAACACACCAAAATCTCCTACGTTTGCCTCATAGTGCTTGCTGGGTACATGTTGGAGTGAAAGTCAGTTAGGACTTGGTGAGGAGTCATGTTTAAATAGCCTATTAATTTCTTTGCCAGTCACTTTTTCTAAGTTTATGACATGAGACTATCTTATTCATTTCTGATTGCTGATGTTAATTGCTTTGTTCTCATTGTTTATTTCAGTAGATAATAGGGCAGGTTGCTGCTATTCTTTCTTCATTCATCATACCTACATAGAAGTTCAAAAAGGATTTGAGAGGTAGAGGGAACTAGGCCAGGCATCTCAAGAGGATTCTGAGTGAGGCATAGTGGTAAAAGCAAGCATCAGGGGACAGTGGAGAGCAGCATCCTGTAACTCAGAAAAGGAATGTACTATGGTAAGCAGTAACTAGAACCTTATTGCTGGTAGAGGACCATGGGGGTATCAAAGGAAACATAGAAACTAATATCTAGAGTGCTTTGTCTCCTTCCACAGTGATCTCTGTGAAGGCACCTGTTTCTACATGGTCCAGACATCTCTCACTATTTCTTGCCTTCTGTAAGTGAGAGACAACAGGGCAGGTAAATATTCCAGTTCTGTCTGTTTTTTATTGGAGATTTCTACTTTGATAGAAATAATTGGTCCACCCAGTTCAAATTTTGCCTGCTTCTGGAATCTGAGGATTCCAGGCATCTCCAAAAGCCATTTCAAGTAGCATACCAACATTGGTAGGAAAAATTAGCATATGACTCCTTATTAACTGGCACTTTATTCCCCAAGTCCAGAATGTTTCTCCTAAATTGAGAGATCTCCGAGTCACTGGACTTTCATGTATATTCAGAGTCTGATATATAGCAAGTACTCATTAGATCATCCTTAATTAAGTGAAGAGAGGTAGATTCATTTGACAGTACCCCAGAAGTTGGAGAATGTCTCTTGAGTTCCCTCGTTTATTCCCACCCTCTCACTGGCTCTAATTTAGCACCAGTGACTTCCAAGGAGCTTGAATCTGCCAGTGAAGTGAGGAATCACCCAGCAAGCAGGTTATTTTAAATCTTTAATAGACATATTACCTTACATTATGGCTTCATCATCTGCCCCTCAGCACGAGCACAAAAAGAACATCCATCACAATTAGTGTAACATCCCAAACACATAAAAAAGATGGAAATGTGCAATGAAGTTGGGTGTGAGGGAGCTCAGCCTCTGTTGAGTGTTTTTTTTTTTTTTCTTAGACTGTGGGCACATGGCTGGGTTGGGAAGATGCTCTCCCAAGGGCCAGGAAGAGGGAAGAGAGAATCTGAGCACATTGCTACTTTCATGTCCCTTCAGAGCAGCAGTGCCTTTGAGTGCTGAGCTATAGCTGTGCCTATGCTCTACGAAGTTCTGCTGCCATGACTGTGACTGGTCAAGTCGAGGACATTGGCCACATGTGGGTCCTTGAGTATGGGCCGATAAGTAGTGCACATTTCATTTACTATACCCAACTATTATGTCATTATGTGGAGTTATTCTAATCTATCTATCTATCTATCTATCTATCTATCTATCTATCTATCTATCTATCATCTACCATCTATTATCATCAATGTATCTGTTTCTGCCAAGCATCCATCAACAACCATCTATTTGTCATCATTTTATCATCTATTGTCTCCATCACTATCATTTTTTAAAAAATCACACAATATTTGCATGCATTTGTAATGATTTGGCATATTTCACAATATGCAAGGATCATATCAGGGTAATTAGCATTTCCCTTTCCTTAGGCACTTACCATTTCTTTATATTGGGAAGTTCAGAACTCCTTTCTTTTAGTTTATGTAACGTGCATACCAAACATTGTCAAGTGCAGTCATCCTGCTGTGCTGTAGATCTGTAGACCTTATTATTGTGCTGTTGTATTTTTATACCTTTTGTCAAACCTCCAGATAGCCCCATATTTTCTTTTCTTTATAACTTCTAGTGACCACTCTCCTATGCTAGTGAAACCAGCTTTTGTTAGCTGAATGACTGAGTGAAAATATGCTATAGTTCTTTGCTTTTTTCCTGTTAGTTCATGATAGTTCTGTGGCTACCACGTGAAGAAGTCTGTTTTGATCTAGAGAAAACTGAGACTCAAAAACAGTTCTTATCTTAGTATTTCCAATGCTGTGTAAAAGTAAGACGTGATTCACAAACACATCTCTCTGTTTCCAAAGGTTGCCTTCTCAGCTTGTGGTAACTGGTCAAGGTTGAGGAAGAGAAGAAACCCAGGACAAGTTACTAATTATCCAAAGTCTGCCCTGCTTTGTTTCCTTCTTCTCCTCAATTTGCCCTTCATCTATAGGTAATCCTTCATAAGGCCATACAAACCAAACCTTGTCTTTCTGTAGTGTTTGCGTGAATTTATGCATTCATATAGGCAATTATTTATCTCTCTTTTCAGCTCTTGCACAGCTGAGTTAATCATACACTTCAGCTCTCAGCATTGCCTACATCATTCAATACAAGGTCCTTCTCTTCTTTACCTTTTCCTCATCCTGTGGCGAATCTTCCCCACTATTCCCCTCATCTGTCTAGAAACCTGATCTGATGTTCTGGGTTTATATAGTTATAACTGCATGAGCACATGCTTTGGTCTACACAGTGGTCATTTTATTCTTGGTATGTGTTTGTGTAGATGTTTTGGTTTATATAGAATTTATTTTGTTATAGAATTTATGTTATTATTATTATTATTATTATTATTATTATTATTATTATGCTTCTTACTTTCCCCCTTGGCATTATCTTTACAATTTATCCATATGTGATCTACAGCTTTCTAGGTCTCTAATCTTAACTCTTGCATGCTGTGATGGCATGCATCCATACATTTTACTTAACTGTATCCCTGGAAGTGAGTTCCTTCTAGATTCTAGATTTCCTTCAGTTCCCAGACACTGGGAAAAATAATATGACTTAACTGATATCAATTTTCTTATTCCTTGGGATCTACACCAGTCTTTATCTTGCCATTCCCAATTCTCTGTCGCTATAATCCTCTACTTGTTTAAACCTTCCTGAGTTATTACAGACATTTTGCTGCTCACAGACTTCCGCATATCTCGACTCCATATTCTGTTCACTTTTTCAGGCGCAGAGAAGCCAGCTGGCTTTCCCAGGCTGTGCTCCTCTCAGCTCCTCAAACACATGTTTTCTGTTCTAGTCATTGGGAATAAAAGCCATAATTCAAGACGATAGATGAGAAGCTATTGAAACTACTATACCTGGATAGGTTTTTTCTTTTCTTTCTTTTTTATTGTTTGTTGCTGTTGTTGTTGTTGCTGTTGCTGCTGTTGCTACTGTTGTTGCTGCTGCTGTTGTTGCTGCTGTTGTTGTTGCTGCTACTGTTGTTGTGGTTTTTGCTGTTGTTGTTGTTATGCTCAGTTTGAATGAGGAATCATAATTTAATGTCATTTCATAACAGAATCCAGGATTCTATGTGCACATATGTAGTGTTACCTAAGGGCTTTACAATTAACTGGCGTGTAATCTGGTTTGTGGTTATATTCTTTTTGTTGGTATGCTAAAAGTTCCTCCTAAAAGGTCTGACTTGACAGCAAGTAGATGGAAGATCATTACTGTAGATGAACATGAGCATGGAGCTTTGATGAGAGTAGATCAAGAAGCAACAAGGATGCTCTTAAGTCCTTTGCTACAATTAGGCATTGATTTTTATTCAAAATGATATTCCATATGTGTTGACCTCAGTTAATCTCACGTGACAGGGAAGTTATCCATGTACAAGCATATTTGAACATGGCAGAATATAGGATAAGGGAGAATGAGGAAACTGGTTCATGGCATAATTTCTTTCTGTCAGATTTGGAAAAGAAGGGTACAAGGTAGAGATTTATACTGTTTAGTTAAATATCACCCTTAACATTTACAATATATAACTATAATTTACAAATTATAGTTATCTGGGAAGAGGGAACCTCAATTGAAGATTGCCTCCATTAGATTGGCCTATGGTAAGTGTGGTATTTTCTCAAACAGCTAATCAGTACAGAAAGGCCCACCCCACTGTGAGCAGTCCTGTTGTTAGGCAGATGTGCCTGGGCTTTATGAGAAAAGTAGCCTGGGAGCAAGCCAATCAGCAGCACTCCTTTATGGTAATCTGCTTCAGTTTCTGCTTTCAGGTTCCTGCCTTGGGTTCCTGCCCTGACATCCTTCAGTACTGGATTGTGACCTGGGAGTTGTAGGTTGAAACAAACTCTTTCCTCCTGAGTTTTTTGGTCAGAATGTTTTATCACAGCTACTGGAGAACTAGAACAGGCTTAGATGTCCTCTTCTTAGCTGCCCAGCAGTCTTCTTCCCTAAGCCATCCCAGTGGTGGCAGAACCAGCGGAAAGGATCATAAAGTGGTCTTGCCTTGAACATGGTAAAGCCAAGTGTGTTGAGCAGTGTGGCTGCAGGTGGGCAAGCAAGTGCAGCTTTGTGTCTGGGGCTGTACATTCATTCTGTGTAAGCTAGGCAAGTGCTCCACTGTGAGCTACATTGCTAAACATGGTTTGTGTTTTACCACTGCCTACATTTTCTTGTTTCATGTGTTAGTTGGTCATTTTCCCAAATTGCAGGGTCCATTCATTGATACTTTTGGTCTTTATGTTTCTCCGAATGTTCTCACCTTATTTGTCTTATTGCTTGGAAGATTCTTTATAACTTCTAATTCTGTTTCCTAACTTCTTTTAGTAATAGATGCATAAAAATTTCATATTCTTCCCCTCCCCTAAGTTTTTCCAGATCCCCTCTCCATCCCTACCTACCCAACTTTACATTCTTTTAAAAACAACAACAACAAAAGACAAATGAAATCCAATACAACAGACCATCCCTCCAAAACAAATAAAATAAAATATATTATGGCCCTCCCCCAAACAACAAAAAACCCCAAACCATTAAACTGTAACCAAATAAAAGCACACACACACAACTGTGGAATCCATTATGTATTGGTCAACTACTCCTGAACATGAGGCCTGTCCTGGGGTGGTTTATATATCCAGTGTGTCACTCTTTTGGAAAAGACTGATTTTCTTTTCTACAACAGGTATAATTTAACAGTTTAGTTATAAACTTTTACCCAAGCCTAGTGGGTAGGTCTTTTAATCAATCAATCAATCAATCAATCGATTAATAATTTATTCATCCATTCAAAAATATAACACAATAAAGAATAAGATAAAACAAGAACTCTCAGTTCAGCATTTTATCTGGATCAATGACTGCTCAGCTCCAACTACATTGTCTATATGCTTGACAGCTATCTGTGACCCTGAGATTACAGGGTCATTGAAAAGGAGAACTGACTCTAAAGAAAGCCTTTCCTCCTTTTTCTATGTGTGTCTTCCTTTTTGTTTCTGTGGGGCTGTTGTTGAGAGTTTAATTTCTTATCTCCCAGCAAAGAAGAAGCCTTACGTTGAGGTTGGATGAGCAAGAAGACAGAGTCATCAGTCCTATAGAGACATCATTTCTATATTGTAGGCCAGCAGCCTACAGAACTGCCAAATCAATCTTGGCATAATCATGCTGGGGAGAAATTCACTTCCCTTTTGTCTTGATCTTTGTGTTTTGATGTTCGTGGAAATGGCCAGACTTATTGCATGGATACAAGCTGTCTGCAGACCCTGGAAATGTCTATGTCTGTGTGTGTCTATGGAGAAGTCTCAGTTAAATCTTAGGGACCCCAAGCTATGGTTTTATAAACAGCTGTGGCTAGTGATTGATGTTTGAGCTGTCGTAATATTCCAGAAAACTTAAATAAGACTGAAGTTTACTAAAGCAATCTTTAGGTATTGTCATAGTGTCATGATTTGCTAGATTACTTATTTTTTCATTGGCCTATTTTAATCAGTATAAACCATAAAGATAAATAGTCATTTTATCAGTGACTAAATTTATAGTAATATCATAGTATCTCCAAAAGACAATGTGCCATAAGATGCTCTTACTTGAGAAATGGCATATTGTTATAATGTTGGTGAGCTGTTTAGAATTCTGGACAAAATTCCAAAGGTATGAATAAAATTCCCACTTTTCCTTTAAGTAGTTGAGTACCCAGCATACCCTTTCCACACCATGAGAAAGCTCTTTTGACCCATGATTGAGGTAGAGAGGAGAAAGGGCTGGTGCAGGGTGCTCAGTTCCTGTCTTTATACCAGCGCTACATATGTCCATTTTCTATAGTGTCTCCTCACTATTGTATGACATCTGTCTGTCTCAAATATTCCTGCAAAAGAGCTCTTACTCTATTTCTTGCTGTTGCCATGCACTGTGGATTCAAACATTGGCAGCACCTCTAGGCGCCCATTTTGGTCAGACACACATCTCTCTTATCAAAGAACTCATTAAAGAAGAATATTGCTAGCAGATTCCCCAAGCCTATCATAACATGTAGAAGACAGCTTAAGAGAGAAGTCTCTGGACTAGGGCTCCAGTGAAGAGGTCTAGGGGTTGCCTGTGAATGACTCAGTACTCAAAGGTGGATGCAAGGGCATCAGAATAAAAGATAGAGCTTTAAAAACAGTTCCCGTGCCTTGTGAATTAGCTCTCTTCCTCCGTTCTTCAGGAGACAAATAATGTTTGTTCCTTAAAAAAATGAAAGTACTATTTAGTAATAAGGCTCATCTCTAAGAAGAGTCTCTTCAGAGACTATATTCCATAGAAGAAATACCACATCATGATAGATTTTAAGATGTCCAGTGATATCAGTGATGAAGCAGAACTTTCCGTAAACCACCTGAAAAAAAAAATCAGATCATGCAGCATTTGAAGATGGTCTATTAGGACAGCCCAAGAGCTGGCTTTCCTCACTCACTTGTCTGACTAGTCATCTCTGTGGCTTGTTGGGGTCAATTTGTGGATTTCACCAAGAGCCTGTGCCACTGACCAGAATTTTCAAGAGCACCCAGGAAGGACACATGGCTGCGGCTTTGCAAGCTGAGAATTGGAGAACCAAGAGAATTGGAGCTGCGCAGGGAGGAAGCAGTGCTACTGCAAGACTGTTTTATTAAGACCTCAAATCTTATTCCTTCTTCCAATCTGTTGTGAGAAAAGTGATGATCTTTAATCGCACCAATGCAGATGACAGTAGGTCTATTTGAATCTCTGGAAGTGAGTGCACAGCGTCTTGATCCTGGGACACCTGGCTTCTGTGGAGGAAGACTCCCTATCATGTAGGTACATCTAGTTGTTCTCTACTCTTACATTTAATAATGACAGTGATAGTTAGTCTTCACTGTCAACTTGAATGGACTTTTAGAAACACCTAAGAGGCATTATCAGTACATACAACTTGAGAGAGTTTTCAGAGAAGCTTAACTGGGGAGAGAAGTTGAACCCTGAAGTGGAGATGGCATCATCCCACAGACTGGAATCTGCGGTGAATAACAAACAAACAAGCTTTCATATAAACCAGAGGAGTCACCGATAAGTTTGAATGCTTCTGCCAGCAAATTGTCTTGTTTTGACAAATTCCTTACTGTTGTCTAGCCATAAATCTGGAGCCATTTCAGCCCAGGGTTCATTGGTTCTGAGGAGTTTATGTTGAATGGCTCATCTGTATTTATAGGAGGTTCTATCTACACCTTAGAGTTTGGTGCACTGTGCCAACACCTGCTATCTTCAGACAGTTCTGAAGAATGAGTCCTAACCTCTCTGTGTTACAAATGAGCCACAGGGAAGACACTGTTTTAGCTTTTGTGTGACCCATGCCCCTGGCTGTGTCATCTTCCTTTAAGGAAAGTATGGGACCTGTGTGGCTACTTTGAGAATTCAGAGTAGAGGATGGATACTTGAAGGATGTGAGAATCACAGAGGACTCCTCTCGAATCAATTAGTAAGTGGTTTACTAGTGGAATAGGAGGGCAAAGCCCAGCAGAATTATAGTGTAGAAATGATTTTAAAGTTCCCTTCTGAAAAGGAAAGAACATGAGATTGTTGCTTAAAAGAAGGGAAGTTTGAAGTAAGAACAGAGACAAGCCCCAGAGGCTAAACAGCTTCTTTCTCCAAGGGACACAACTCATACAGATCGTGATGGACAGCCTCCTTATAATGCCTAATGGGAAATCTTACTACAACTGAGATGTTTCAGTTTTTATGTACAATTCTTTGCTTCCTGCATGAAATCTTAGTGAAAGGATGTAATTCACTCTCTGTCCATTTTCCTCCTCCCTCCTCCCCTCTGTGTGAGTGTGTGTGTGCGTGTGTGTGTGTGTGTGTGTGTGTGTGTGTGTGTGTGTGTGTGTGTGTGTGTAAAGGCCAGAGGACAACCATGAGTGTTGCTCTGGCTAGGAACTTGCCCCCAAAGATACACCTGTCCCTACTTCACCAGCTCTGGGATTTCAAGACTGCACCACTGTGCCAAGCTTTTTAGAGTTGGTATTGGGAATCAAACTCAGGTTCTCATGTTTGCAAGGCAAGGGCTTTACCAACAGCCTGAAATAGACATGACTTTTTAAGGTATTATTTTGGAGGACATGACCAAATATTGTCCACACATTCAATTTGGGAATGCTAAGAGAGCAGATCCCACTGTGTTGAGACTAGAAACAAGGAGCAAATACCTGGGTGTCCTTCTCTAAATCAGCCACCACTTTGCTACATAAGTATGGGTATGTCAATGTGCTACATGGAAAAATGGAACTATAACAGCAACATTGCCGGACATTAATATCCCATTTTAGCAGAAAAAATTCCTAGAAGATATTAAGTCAACATAACAACAGAGCGTGGCAGACCTGGACCGGGTCACCATGCCATGTGTTTCTTGTTGTGTTGTTTACCTTAAAGGTAGAGTAAAATATGGGTAGAAGGACTTCCCATGGTTTTCTTTCATCAATAACTTCAGAAATTCTGATGCCAGGGGACTTGGTGTTCAGCCCAGCTCTCTTAGAAGTGTCATCAATCTTAGAAGGGGGCTTGGAGCTAAGAGCGAGACTTACCTGCTTAGTGACATTTTCAGGATGGTTTGGGGAAAACATCCCACTTTCTCTCCTTAATACTGTCTAATGGGAAAACAAATATCTTCACCTTTCAGCCCTCTGATAGAGAAATCCATGCCCAGAATGTTCAAACAGCAGCTCAAGAAACAAATAACCTTTGTCTCGCTAATTTATCATTTTCGTAACTGGATAATAGTGCTCCTCCAGCTGGGCTACCGTATTATAATGAAGCATGTCAGAAAGATCTTGGAGCTTAATGAATACAAAGAAATTAAACTCCTAAACCTGCTGATTTGAACAATCACCGATTTCCACCCCATCCCTTTTTAGGGTATATTTCTGAGCAATTTAAAAAAAATACTGATTACTTTCTCTCTTCCATTTGCCCAATAATCAAGGTCATATTTGAATGTGTAAGTAGTGAATAACTCACCCTTCTGACTTTACATCAACATAAGCAGCCATGACCTCTTACAGTGATGAGGTTGCCTGCCCCCTTTTCTTGCTGAAAACATAGTGTTTTACAGATATGTGTGGCAGAGAGCTTAAAATCTTCATATGACTTAGAGACAAAAATAAATAATAAATGACTAGAAATGAGAGGGGAAGAGGCTATGCGAGGGCTCCTTTAAGCTGTCAGGAGCTGCTGACAGAGCAGTTTGGTGACTGGAGGGTAATGGTGGCAGGCAAGAGAGATAAGAATAGCAATGACTGAGAGTTGGGATGGTAGAAGGAGTTAGCCTCAGTTTTGTGGAAGGGATGGGATGGCTGTCACAAACCACTCTGATTGGTGGTAACAAGACACCATTGGTAGGGCATAGAGTAGAGCATTTAGCTATAGAAGAGTGTTTGAGGGTAATAGGAGAGTGTGGTGCTCTGTATATATGAGGTTAAGGAGATGGGTACCAATTTGAGATAGACCTGCCATATTTCTTGCTTGCTTCTGATGAAACCCTGGATAAGTCACAAGCCACCCTTGCTTTCCCATCTATAAAGTGGACATGAGTTTATATGATAGTTACATAAAATTCTTCAGTGTTTAGAATAGGCTATTCACTAATGATAGATTTATTGTCCATATAGATTCCTTATAATATTTTGTATCTAGAATGTTTGTGTTCGTGTGTGTATGTGTTTATGCATATGTTTTCCATGTGATCATGGAGCTTAGAAGATACAGGATACCTTCAGCTGGAGTTAGATGGTTGTGAGCTTGCAGATATGGGTAATGGGAACTAAACTGCGGACCTGTGGAAGAGCAACAACTGATGAACCATCTTACCAGCCTTCCGTGTGTGTGTGTGTGTGTGTGTGTGTGTGTGTGTGTGTGTGTGTGTGTGTGTGTGCGCGCGCGCGCATGTGTGCGGACGCAATTATGTATTTGAATCAAGATAAACTGAATTCTAGTATAAAGAGGTAAAACTTGCATGGTTCTTGTGAACAAAAACGAGAGTGAGATTAAGTTAGATGCTTAAGGGTGCTCATGACTCCAATACTTGAAGTCAAACTCTTCCCAGGTTCACCTGGATAAGCCAGCTCTATAGATGAGGTGCTGGATTGAGCCCTTCATTCATTCATCAAGGAGTAGCCACTGATGCTGGGCGCTATGCCGAGGGCAGGGGAAAATATATATATATATATATATATATATATATATATCAATCATAGTTATATTTCAAAGCTTCTTTGGAGTCAGAGTTCCACCCAGGGAGATAAAGTGCCCAGAGAGAACAACAACACAGATGCACAGAACTTCATTACAAGTAAAGGCTAAGACTAACAAAAATGAGGGGTGTGTCAAGCCAGTCTTAAATTCTTACAGGTAATTCATTCCTGACAAATGAGAGGCTGGTAAGATGAAATAAAGCCAGAAGGTGCTTTCTCGGGGCAGGGTATCACTTTTAACCTATTTTCAGTTGATTATTTTATAGCAGCAAGGCAAGAGCCTCAGTATTCAATGGGAGCTGCAGAACCCAGGCCAATCAATCTTGTTCACACCAGAGGGCATAGACTTAGGCATGGTAATATGCAGGCCAGGTTAGGGAAGAAGCTGTTAGGTTACTTGGGGTCATGGGGAATTCCAACACCAGTCCATCTTCACTGTGAGAATTTGAGGGAGCTCTATGTTCTCTGAAAACTTGGCTGAGATAGGACCGCTTACCCTCTTCAATCCCCTGCCCCCCAGATGTGATAATTGAACATTTCAGTTGTGACAGTTTTCATTAGAATAAATCATATTTCCTTGCTTCCTAAAAAGATGCATATAGGCTTTTCTTTGAGCCCCCAAACTGTCTTTGAGGGGCACTCCTTTGAATGTGATGTCTTATACTTAGCCAGTTTCAACTGCTGATCCTGGAACCCTTTCAGTTTCTCAGATGTCTAGCTAGCTGCCTAGGGAAAAGGGGAGGTCAGATGCCACCAGTCAATTTTTAATCACAGCTGGCAGATGTTGAAGCCTGGGATTTATGGGTGCTTTTTATCCCAACTAACCTCCTGCTAGCTCCTGGTGACTCTCTCTCCCTTGACCTGTATGATTTATACATCTGTCACGCAGTGCGGAGAGCCAGAGGTTGAGCTTCAGAACTCAGTGACCTTGCCCTTCTGTTCATTCTAGTTCTCTTATGGTGTAGTAATGAACTCATTTGGTGAAAGGAATCTTATCCCACGGAACACCACCTCCAAACATCCTCGCACCCAGAACATCAGCTTCACCTCTCTCTGTAGTCCAGAGATCTCCCTCACACATCCCCTGGATGATTGCGACTTCTTAAATGAAGCCTAAACTGATGGCTTTGTAAGGTAGTCAAGGACTAGTGATTTCAGGGGTCCCTATGGAAGACCTGCCTCTGCTTTCCCACCCTTCCTTTTTGAAACTCAGGCAAACAGCCCACACTTCTTCCATATGTAGCTCGGATGCAACAAATCCAAATGTGTCTCAAAGAGAAACCTCAGGTTCCTGGAAAGGATTTCTACATCTATTTTAATATATCACGATGTTCTTCTGAAATTAAAAATAACTCAACCTACTGAGGACTACCCCCTCTGTGCGTGTATGTGCGGGGGAGGCTCTGCTAGGAGACACAGCCTAACTGCAAACAGACAACCTGTTCCTCTAGCACTCAAAACCTTCAGAGATTTTTCCTGAGTCTTGGGTGTAGGAGACAAAGAACTATAGACAACCAAGGAAAGTTGTGATCAAGAGGAATAGTCTTTCCCAGAGAAGAACACACCAGTTTCTTATTCAATACCAAGCAGTCAGTCCTGAAAATGTGTTCATGCATGTGTGTATGTGTATGTGTGTGTGTGTGTGTGTGTGTGTGTGTGTGTGTGTAACATCATATAGACTGAACATGTTCTGTATATTTAGTAACATCTAACATCTATCTGTCTGTTGTCTGTCTATTTATCTACCTACCTATCTATTATCTATGTATCTATCTATCCTTTATTATCTATCAGGAAGAACAATTATAGGAAAAGAGAGCAGAAGCCATGAGCTTGAAAGAGATTAAGAAGAGATTGGAGGGAGGAAAGGGAAAGGGAAATTACATAACTATAGTTTAATTTTCTTTGTCTTAAAAAGCCACAAAAAAAGTATTTAGAGAAAAAAACAAAAAACAAAAACAAAAAAACCACCCTTGATTTTCAGCCACTGTCCTTGCTATGGCTACTTCAAATATAGCTGATTAATTCCTAAATAATGCTAATTTTCCTTCTTATTTAAAAATAGATTTTTAAAAAAATAGTGGTATCTGTTTCCCCCAGAGCTGCAGTTACAGGTGAACATGAACTTTGTAATGGAGATGCTTGGAAACTAACTCATGTCCTCTCCAAGAACCACGTATTCTCTTTACAGCTGAGGCACTCTTCCAGGCCTTTTCTGATGGATTTTATTTTGAGCCTATGCCTCTACTTTTATGTAAAGAGAATAATTACAAATTTCTAGAGATTCTACATCCATCATGTACAGAGAATTAACCTAGATTTTGTTGCTTGTCAAATAGACTGGGAGCTGTAAGGGAGTTAGAGAAGCAGCTACAGATATGTTTGGGAATGTGCTTCGTTCCTCTACGTTTTTATTTAAACAAATTATCATTTCACTTAAATGATAAGTTCTATTTAAAGCAATTATCATTGTAATTTTGTGGATTGGAAATTATTGACTTCATTTTACAAATGAGAAATTTAAGCCCAGAAAGTTTCTGTAATATGATGAAAATTCTGTGATACAGATGGAGTCAGAATTTGGATCAAGATTGCCTGACTCTAGATCTAATATCTATCTCCTGAACTGTGCTACCTTTGAATATCTGTAAACTTGTTTGTGATAACAAATCATGAAGGAATCACCTTTTTTAATTCCATTATTTTATTGGACCAGAATAAGGAAAAATAAATAAAATTTGTATTAGTAATAGAAGTATAAAGTTTGTTTTTAAGAAAGATATTTTTAATTTAAGCTTCATTCAAATAGCTTCAGCAAAGAGATATGAACAAACTTTTTTTTTTTTTTTTTTTTTTTTTTTTTTTTTTTTTTTTTTTTTTTTTTTTGGTTTTTTTTGAGACAGGGTTTCTCTGTGTAGCCCTGGCTGTCCTGGAACTCACATTGTAGACCAGGCTGGCCTCGAACTCAGAAATCCACCTGCCTCTGCCTCCCAAGTGCTGGGATTAAAGGCGTGCGCCAGCACTGCCCGGCTTATGAACAAACTTTTATAGTCATTAGAAGTTGCACTGAGTTTTAAAAAAGATTTGAGATTATAATATAATTTCATTATTTCCCCACCCATTTCCTTCCCACAAATGCTCCCATATATCCTTCCTTGCTCCCTTTCAAATTCATGCCCCCCCTTTAAAAAAAAAAAAAACTTAATGGTTGCTATGCAGAAGTGCAAAGGCATGCTTGTACATCTGTGCGCCACTCCTAAATACATATGTTGAACCTGCTGAATCTGGATAATGTTACTGTTTTCAGCACTGACTAGCTGGTACTGGATAACAAGTTGGTGATGTCTTCTCTTGCTCCCAGCATCCCTTCACAGCCTGTAGTTCTCTCTCTAGGGCTGAGGCCTTGTAGCTTGCCCCTCTCCACAGAAGCCCATATATTGCTGTCATTTTTGTTCGGGTCAGGATTAGGAAGTCATGGTGGTAGACTTTACACACATAGCTTCCAACATTCCTAGAATACACAGTCTTTAAACAACTCCCTCTTCCTTTGGCTCTTAGAACTCGTCCACCTTCCTTCCATGGCAATCACTGAGCCTTAGTTATAACTGACAGTATTTCCACCTGTACCCAAATTCCCAAATAATGAATATGAGACTGAATATTTATAAATAAATGCCTAGGACAAAAACTTTGACTTGTTCTTGCTAGTTTGTAACTCAATTATTCCACTTATTCTATTCTATGCATTTACATGGCTAGTTACCTCTCTCCAAAGTTCATATAACTATCTCCATCAGTGTTCTGGGTGAATCCCTTCCAGCACTTGACTCTATTCCATAATTCTCACTCCCTGGTGAACCTCCCACCTCCTATTTCCTGCATAAGCTTATAGGCCCACAGCCTTTTTTTTTTTTTTTTTTTTTTTTTTTTTTTGGCTTCCACAGAGTACACAAGAGATTCTCTTTACACTTAGGTGCAGGAGTTGTTTTGTAGATGTATCAGTTGGGACTGGCCTCCACAATTCTGCATTTTGATCATTGTAAAGGTCTCCTTCTTTGGCAAAGAGATGTGTCCTTGATGAGGGGTGAGAACTAGGTCTATTTATTGGTAAATAAATGAATGATGAAATTGGGGTTATGTTGGCTAGTAAAGTGGTGGTTGTAAGGTCTCCTCCAAGACCTATGAATTCACTAGTCTTAGGTAGTTTAGTAGAAATGATCTTATAACTTTTAAATGTAAATTACAAAACAGGTCTACTTTGGTTGTGATTGTCATTATTTCTGTTGTTAATGCTACTGGTGGTGATAGTAGTGGAAATGGTTATGCATTGTGGGAACAAACCTGGCATGGTGGAAAGAAGCCCCACGTGTCTGTTCCAGGCACTATGGTTCTGGGTGGGACAGGAGACATGAGGGAAGTGGTCACATGTCTTCCCACACAGTCCAACAGGCAGGTGGGGGCTGTGGGAAGCCTTTGTGGGCCCTGCCCATGGTTGGGGGATGGGACCATTCCTGGGGAATGAGAGGCAGCCATCTCAGTGGGCTCTCTAGCCTGGGGCACCACAGTCGCTGCAGAGTGCCACAGACAGGCTAACCAGAGTGCAGCTGGGGTTCCCACCAAGACAGGGTTTTAGCAGCTTGGGGCAATGGGCTAGCTGCTTAGGCTTGGGTGAATGGGTACCATTTGGGAGCCCTGGGAAGCCCTCGGCAAGAGATTAGATGCTGCTCCTTAATTGAGGGCCAGATCCCTTGCTTCCCAGGAAGGGGTCCAGATGAAGAGACAGTCCATAATTCTAAGACATTTATTGTCATCGTGTGGAGAGTGGCGTGGATGGAATTGTACCCCTAGCTTTCTGGGAGAGGCGAGGCAAATATAGTAATTGGGAAGGGGCGTGGCTAAGCCTCTAGGTGTCTCATTAACTTGGGGATGGCTTGGGGCTATGTGGCCACGCCTCTACCTGAGGAGGAGTGGTACGTGACCGTGACTGGAGCCAAAAGCCTCCCAGGAGCATTGGCATCATGTTTTCTGGTCCCTTGCAGATTGTTCTGCTGGGTTGCCCAGATTTTACACCTGTGCTCAACCAGGTGCCAGATTGCCTGTCACAAATCACTGCCCCACAATGTATGTTCAGTCAAGTTTTACATGTAAAAATAAAATTGGTCTAATGTTCTCATATTGCCATATCTAGACCCATAATGACCATCTTTTCATAACTGCCCCAGTAGGTCACAACTTCCATGATTTCACTGTCTAGCATGGAGCTCTTGACATTTCTTCATGTGTGTCCTACCTCCTTAGTAATTATTTCCAGTTTTAGTGCTGAGTTAGGTATAGGACCCCAATTCTTTTTCTCCTGATTATCTATGCTGGAAACATATATGCACATATACTCAAAAGATGAAAATATGTTTAATTTAGAAGTATGGTGGTGTTTTGGTGCCATTCCCTCTGACATGTAGAGTCAGTCCTTGCCAACAAAACATCTCACCTTGGACCAAGGTTGTTATATAGCACATTCATAAAGACCCAGGAAAAGTTGAGGGCTAAAATAATGAAATATGAGAGGCTGACTTAACTCTTGCTGAGAATTCTTTAGCACTCAGAGGATGGATGGAAACACTGAAGTCAGTCTATGTCCTATAGGACATGGTCAGTAGAGAAACAACCTGAAATGGAAGTTACTAGGTCAATGGAAGGGCCATAAGCCAAGAAAGGCAACTACTGCAAGATAAAGGAAGAAAAGCAGTACTCCATCGTGGGAACCTGGATGCTAGAGAGTGACAGGGCAGAGTCAACAAGGAACTCCTGTGTGGTTCTGCCAGCTGTGGCTTCCTGGCCCAGAACTTGGGGCTCTGATAATTTCATACTGGAAGACATCCTTTCCTATAAGCATGCACATCCCACTATGCAGTTCAAATTGCTTTGTTTCAGTGCAATGCTATTCATTGCAATCCAGTCTGCTGCATTAATGAGGAATTAAATAACTACTATATGTCTACTGCTATATCAGTTACTGTGATGATTCTAAAAAAGGATTATACAAAATATCTCCATTCTCAAGGAGAATGTGTGCATAATCCTGCAACAGAAGTAACTACTCATCTATTCTACCAAAATCATAGGACAAAATAAGAACTGGATTGCAAGTCAGCTCTGGGTTTTACCTCTAGATCAGCAACTTAGTGATTGGGCCATTTAATCTCTCTTCACCTTACTATCTTCTTCTTCTTCTTCAGTAAAACGAAGTATTATAATAGATTAATGGTTCTCAAGCTTACTGTATTTAATATCCCCTTTTATAACAAATAATTCGCAATGCCTCATTTACCAAAATGAAATTTGCAGATATTATTCTTATGTTCGTAATAAAAATCAGTATAATGACCTAGGTATAATGCAAGCGAGGAATAAAAGCAAGTTTTAAAATAAATAATCAGAACTTCAATCTGTAAATGTTCAGCTATAGCAGAACAGAAGATGTAATGAACAGAGTGGTTGGAGAATTGCAACTGCTTGTAATGGATTCATTTGCACTTAAAGGAAGATGTCAAGCAGTCTGTCTAAGAAGTACATACCTACAGATATCCTAGAACTGAAATACAGGAAAAACAACCTAGAACAGGCTGGGATTATTTGGATATAAAAAGCAAAATAACTTGACTTGAAGCAAGAGCAATGTGCTAATTCCAATTTGAAGCCTTAGAAGAAGTAGAGAAAATGAGGACTTGGACTATTCTTACAAATGAGCTGAGTCTTAGCTATAGATGTGGTAATGCCTGAAGTGCCACGGGCTGCTAGAAGGATGAAACATCATGGAGCACATATGTCCTGTGGGAAATCCTGAGGCCCAGCCGTGTCTTTAGTCCTGTTGTCTGGCCAGACACCAAAGATATTCATAGACTATGAGATAGTGCTCTCTTTTACTGGGCTGTCTCCACCACTGGAAGACTTTAAGAACTCTGTTCCATTTCCAGAACATGTTAAATTTCCAGAACATCTTTAAATCATTGTAGAGCTGTAATGTAGGACAACCAAGAATACCATTAAATATTTTTAAAATACTTGTTTCATTAGGTGCTCCTTATCATAGTTTGAAGTTCCATTAGTTGAAGAATAATTCAGAGCCAGATATCAGGATGTGTTAACAAACTCAATGTCAAGTAATAATGAAGATGACTAAAGACAGAACACATCTTTATGGAAAAAGAAGAAGATTTCAGTCTAGAAAGATGAGCAGCATTTGACCAGCTGGAGTAAGGCAAAGGGTTGATAATAGAATAATGAATAATCCAGGGCATTGGCCTGAAGTAGTCAGGTATTACATTGGCAATCTCCTAATTTTTGACTTCCATAGCTTCAATGTACAGATCCCAAATGTTCATTATTGCAGATTACAAATCAAGAAGGAGATTTGTGCACAATCCTAGGGGACATTTTGCTCTGAAAAATAAGCCAAGCAAAGAAAGAATGTTTTCATATAATCACTTATATGTGAAATCCCCCAAAAGCCAAATTCATAGAAGTAGAAAGCAGGAGCATGCTTACACGGAAGGGAAGGTGGTCAGGGAAAAGGGAGTGTGCTCAGTGGTACCATCCTGAGTAAGACCAAGTCCTGGTGTTCTATGCCACATCAAGGTAATGATAGTTAATAATGACACAGTGTATATTTCAAAATAACTAGAAGAGATGGCTTAAAATGTTCTCCTTGTGAATACATGATAAATTTGTGTAGTTGTAGGCATGCTAATTAACTCCTATTCAATCATTTTATAATATATGCTTGTATTTAAGCATCACACTGTGGCTATGTCTATTATTACTATCAATTAAAAATGAAACAAATAAAACTGAAGAGGCCGCTTAGAAGCAAAACGCTTACTTAACACATCAGGCTCTGGGTTAAATCTCCCGGCGTCCTAAATGAGTAGAAAAATAAATAAAGGAACAAAGGAAAGGAGAAACACAGCCACACTCATCACTATTTCCCAAAGTTTGACCTTTGAAAATGCAAACTGACTTTAAAACATTGTTTCTAAATGACAGAGGTTTAAAATGAAAAAAGGGTAGATATTTTAAAAATTATAAAAGTAATCAGTTCTTTGGGAAGTCCTCACAACATATTGTGATCACATTTACCCCCTCTCCAAACTCCTCCCAGATCCACTAGTGATTCCCTGGACACCCAACTTTGTGTCCTCTTTACATTTTTTCTTTTAACATTCATAAAGTCCAATTTATGATGCCCATATATTCTTGGTTATGTGGTCTTCCACTGGAGCATCATTGACTTACCAGGGGCTAAGGTCTTTCTCTCCCATTGACTATCAGTTGCCAATAATTTGTTGGTTCAGGGTAAGATTTAAATTGGGCAAAATGGAGGAATGAGATTCCAAACTCAGGGATCTCAGGTTATTGACTTAACTGTTTTGTACAGTATCACCAAGCATTTCCATCTTGCTAAAATAGAACTCTTCCTTGACTGACTGACACTCCACTTAACTCCTCCAGAGATGATACTAGGAATGATTCCTTTAAGAGCAGCTTAGAAACCTTTCCATCACAAGCAGAGTTTTGATGATAGCACTTATGACCAAGGAAATATGTCATCACATTCAAGTGCATTAACAGCCCAGGGAGCAACAGAACCAAGCACACTGTAGGTATCTCTCTCTAGGGACACTTCAAAAGGGAAGTCAGAGATGGTAGGCACAGCCAGAAGGGCAAACAAGCTCATTAAGAAATAGCTGTAGCTACCCAAGTAGTGATACCCATCCCTGAGAACAGGAGAGGGTATGGACCTCAGAAACCTTAGAAAAGAGAACAAAATAAGCTCATTACAATGGCCTAGGTGGGATTTGTCTGCTCTGGTACCTCTTTTCCACCTCAGATTTTGGAACAATCCTTGAACCTTTTTTACATTTTGTTGCACATGCACAGGCTGTTTGGTTACTTGCTGTCAGCTGTACTGTTCTCTGATTTCAGTGTTGTCTATGTCTTTTCTCAGGATGACTCTTCCTCAGGAAGCTCAAGGCATACTCAAGAGTGGAACTGAAGGGAAGGAAGGAGAGGGGGGCGCTCAGTGATAGGAGCAGGCTTAAGGGAATCAAAAGTCATGGCTTGTGGCAAGAACCAGTGAGTTCCCAGAAGCAGCTGGAAAATGTAATAGCTGGGCCATCCAGAAATGTTTGGTTGTGTGGAGGGACAGTAGCCTGTGAAGCAATAGCCATAATCAGCCTCCAGATCCTTCAGGAAATGATTAAGAACAGCAGCCAAAAGTCACAGAAGGAAGTTGCTGCAAGAAGAGGTGACTGGTCCAACGCCAGCTGAAAGGGATTCTGGGACATACAGCTGTCCATAAGCTTTCAGCCTCTCCAAATGGAGGGAAATGAAGAGAGTGAGAAAACTCATCTGACTATTCACCATGTGTCTAGGTCTTTACTGAAGGATTCTCTTAATCCAAACCCCACTTTCCAGACACTGCAGCTAACTTCATTCTAATTTCACCTAAGCATTTTCTGAAATGCTACATACTCAGGGAGAAAGGACTTCCTCTCCCATTCTACACAAAGTGTCTCTCCCTCATTCAATTGCCCTTTTACCTTGTTTTAGGTCCTTCCCAGTTTTTATCACTCATAATCTGAAATGTAGTCTTAGATTTATTCACTTTTGTAATTACCCTTTCCCACTGTTTCTTAGTAATTATTTGTTGGCAGAATGTAGAAGAGAAGAAGCAGATTGAGCAGGGTGGTGATGAAGGCTATTATGAGATACACAGGATGGTCATTGGTCCTCTTTCATCAGAGGCAATGGTACAAAGGGAAGAGATCAAAAGGAATGTGACATTTCCAGGAGTTACAAAGGACATGGTGGCAGCTGATGGGAAGCCTGGAGAGGAGAGTGCTCTTGCTGGTGTATCTCCTAAGTTTCATTTTAGGGACACTTGGCACCACACAAAGTCATACAATGGTATTAGGAGGTAGAAACTTTGGAAGGTGCTTGGCTCAGGAGACCTCTGTCTTTATGAAGGAATTAATGTATGTATGAGTGACAAGCTCTCTTTGGTACCCTTCTCTGTCTCACCTCAGGATGCTGTTTATCATGTTACTATATACTGAGAAGGTCCTCATCAGAATCTGGGAAGATGCTCTTATACCTCTGTGCTTCCAGAAGCGTAAGAACCATGTTTGTCTTTATAGGTTATCCAATCTTGCTTATTCAGTCACAGCAATAGGAATGTGTTTGGACAGGCAGTGATGAGTGACAGCTGTCCAAAAGAAAGTAGGTCACCCATCCCCCTTGAGCAGCACCTATTGGTGCTAAGGGTGTATAAGCAGCCTGGAGATACAGTAGGGTGAGCTCTTCCTGAAAGGCCATTGATCTAGGTGTGGAAATCAGGCAGCAACATCCCGAAACATGCAGAGCATGTTAAACAGTTATTCCTACAACTGGAGTATATGGCTCCCTAGGCTTCTCCCAGCTGGGAAGAATCTTCCTCTGGGCAAGCCTGAGTCAGAAGATTTTCCAGAAGGCATGGGAAAATGGTGGGGAAGGGAACCTGGTAGGCATCTGGAAAAGGAGCAAGTCTGCTGAGAGACTGTGATAGTCGATTGTAAACTCAACTTGCCTCAACAAAATCATCTGAGCTTCAACTGAGAAATAGTCTATATCAGTTTGGCCTATGGGTGCATCTGTAGGAGGCTGGCTTGCCTGCCCTCACTGATGTGGGAAGACCCACCCTAAATGTGGGCAGAACCTTCTGGTAGTAGCCCAAATAAAAACAGCATAGAAAAAGGAAGATTTCCTTCCAGCAAGGCTGTCATTCTTCTAGCCCCAGCATGTGGTATGTGCAATTCTGAGAACCATACATGTGTTCACTTCTATTTCAACAGCTCCTTCTTGGAGTAGAACTGAGAGAGCAACTGTCCCATTGTTACAGAGCTAGGAAGAAGCATGGCTGAGATTCCTCATTAGAAACTGGGTTCAAGGTCACTGCCCTCAACCACAGCTACTGCATGGCCAGAGGGAAAATGAAACACAGTGGGTGGACAAAGGAAGGTCTTAACTCAGAACACAGTCTCAGCTTCAGCCAGTGGGGTTGAAAGCCATGTTTTGGTTTAACAGCTGCATGTGCTGGAATGGGTTATTTATTTAAACTTTAATCACTCATTTGAAAAAGTGGGCTTACCCATAGTATTCATCACATATAATTGTTCTGTTGCTTGAAAGCAAAAGCATGAACATTCAGGGCCAGCAACATGTCTCAGTGGAGAAAGTGATTGCTGCCAAGCCTGAGGAACTGAGTTTGATTCCTAGGTGAAAGAAAATAACAGGCTTCCTGTAAATTGTTCTATAACCTCCACATGTGCACAGTGGTGCACACCCCCTAACACATACACAGACACACAGACGCAGACACAGACACACATACACACACACGTAAATAAGCGTAGTAAAAATAAGAGTCTTTTTAAAGTAGTACCTGGTATACAGTGAAATTTTTATAAAGTATGTTTTTATAAAATATCATCACTATCGTTATTATCTCTTCCCCCGGGATTCCAGCCATTGTGTGGTTATCTCCAGTCCATTCCCTAAGACGACTGCCTTTCTGTTCATAAGATATGCTTTAGCCCCTACTCACAATGACTGCGGAATGAGTAGATAGATAGATGACCCTCTCAGTATGGTTCACGTAAAGACATGGGGAAAGATTGGTGGGTTGACAAGGACACTGGGACTATGACTGAAGAAAAAATAAAGAGTCTCCAGGGCTGGAGAGACGGCTTCGAGGTTGAGGCACTTGCTCTTACAGAAGACACAGCACCCACATGGTGGGCTCACAACCTTTCCTGAGTGCAGCTCCAGGGAATCTGATGCTCTCTTCCAACCTCTGCGGATGACAGGCATGCATAGAGCACATGTGCATACATCCAGGCAAAACAACCACACACGTATAAGAAACCAACTAAATCCAAAAAGAAAAAAAGTCCCCAAAGATGGAAGTAGCCAAAAGGACAGTACCACCTGTCTTTCTCCTCTATCACTGTCCCCTTGGAAGGATTATGTGGTGGACCTCCCCTCTTCTCAGTCTCTTGCGACATGATGCGTAATAACTACTAGATCTGAGGGAGTCAGGTTATATCCTGAACAGAATAAACTTATTAACTTTTCCAGACTCTCAGGGCCTTCTAGTCAGTCATTGACTTGCCTAGCAAACTGGGGGTATAGCAAGAGTAATGGATTCTGGAAATTTGGGACTTTGGAGAAAGCTATGTGGAAGCCAGTGTCATGACTGGTAGAATGATGCTGGGTAAATTCACAGGCAAAATTTTCCTGTTTTGTCAAGTGTCATGAGAGCAGACAGGGGCTTCCAGATGAATGCAGTTGTAGTGGTTATGGGGGCTTTTTTGGATTACCACTGCTGCTCCTGAGCTAACTGTGGGTACACTACAACACTCCAGTCTCATTACCAGATGAGGGAATTAATGAGAAAGGGTAGAGGAAACCTCAGCAAATTAGCTAGCCCCATCTCTCTGCAGCTCCTGATGCTTTCTTGATTTTGCTATCTGTGACACTTTTGAGCTACTACGATGTGAAGTTTTTCCTGAAAACTGCTTGCCTTTTTACTTAAATACACATGGAAAGGAAACTGTATATCATTACTGTAAATATAAAACCAATATCATTTCCTATAAAGGGAAGGTAAAAATATACAGGAAGTCAGCAGTGTTATTAAATTCTGGCTAGATACCACTGCTTGCCATCATTTGGAGCCTGAGGCTAGTGTTCCCTTCATTGGAAAGGTAAATTAGCAGATATTAGAGAGGTGTTAACTGAGAATGTGAACGTCTGTGACTGGACAATTGAAAAGGGTTAAGTGTAACAACATGCTATGTCCATGCCCCACCGAAAATTATCTCCACTATCCTACATTTTGAGAAAAAAAAAAAAAAAAGAACTTCACTTTCTTATTTTCCCAAGGAAATTAAAGCCCAAGTATATTACTGCAGAAGGATTGTCACATGTTGCCTTAACTATTTCTGGGAGACACGGACAAATGTCTGTTTATCCAGGTAGGACATCAATGACAGACAAGGGGAATGCTTCTGTTCGAGTCTAGCCTGATGAATCAGTGGGTCCAATCAGAGTTGCTGACAGAAGTACATACAACTTCAAGGAAGAAAACTCTCAAAGAGAACACTGACTGCACAACAGTTAATCACTTGTATAGCTCTAGAGTAGAGCAGTCTTCATGACAAAATATTAATGGGCCTAAGTTTGTGTCATCTCCTGTGGGTGATCTCAGCTGCTGAGGCTGCGAGAAGACAATGGCTAGGTCATATCCAGAGGACAGCTTTCCACAATACTAGGTCAGAGGTCTGACAATGATGTTCTAGTCAACTAAGGGTCACAGAATGCCCACTGCTGCTATCAGCAGAGGTACATAGGCTCCATTAATTCAATAAAGAATTAAGATTACTATTTCATTCCATTTCCATGGCAGTTTTGAGAGATACACAGACCCTGTTTGAGTTCTGTGTTATAGAGGGAAAAAGAGTGGCCCTGGGAAAGTCCCTGACTTAAGGCTCCATGATTGGCAGGCGGCAGAACCAATCCCTTCTGTTTCCTGACCTGTGCTCCTTTTCTGCTAGATGCCCAGCCTCTTGAAGATGCTGGTTTGGCCTGCTTTCATCTTCTGTTGCTTTGTGATTGAATTTTATATAACATACTGATTGAATTCTCTGGGAACAAGCTAACATAGGCCCTTTACACAGTTTGCATTTTCAAGTTCACCTGCGTGTTATTCTCTCAGAGGCACCCAGGAAAGGGAAATAAACCTTTCAGTAACTTTCCTCTTTTTCTACCCAGCACCAAGCAAAACCAGGATACTGTAATAGTAGTTGGGAAATCAGCAGGTCCTGCTGTCACTAGGCCAGCTACAGTGGCCGAGTGACCATCCTTTGTGACACATCGTATAGCTGGTGCCAATGTGAACAGACCACTTAAGTGGCTAGAGAGGCTCACTTTCACACATAGTACAAGTGTCATGCCTCTACTTTCTACACAAGATGCATCTTCCATTTGCCTCTTGCTTTTCCATAAAATATGTATACCCCAGATTTTTTATTGCTACCCTGGAACTTGGGGTCTTTCATAGTGTAGCCAATCATCTCATGCTTTAGGGGTCAATCCTTTGCACCCTCCTCTGCCTCCTCTAGCCTGCCTTGGTCTTCTATAACCAATGCAAGTGCTCCTCGTAAGAACCTTCCTGAGGAATCATACCATCCTTCAGTTTGTTGTCTTGGTTAAGAAGGCATTGAGTCTTTGGCATCTTGCTTATTCTGACTTGTTCTGTGTAAAGTCTGATCTTAAATATTGTAGGGGTAGTGAGATATTGTGCCTTAGATACTGCACTTTTTCTTTTAAGTGAGCACAGACTGTTCTGTTGTTTTGCATGGACTGTGGCCTGCCCTGCTTTGCATGGGAGGAACATGACCAATACACAAAGAGCTAAGGAATGTCTTTCCAACTAAGATACAATAGCAAGGTCCTGGTCCGTGTGTGGTCCTTGGTGATAGAGTAGTTGTCTAGCAAGTAGTAGGCCCTGGCTTTGATCTTTGGTCCTGGCTCTAGCAAAGCAAACAAAACCCTATGTTGTTTTTCATCTTCGACGCCAGGGAAAGCTTAGGCTCCGGTTATTTCTCTTGCTCTATTATCTACACTCAGCCCCAGCTCTTACATTGGAGCAAGTACCTTCTTTCTGTTGAAACTCTTACATTTGGGGGAGGGAATTCTTATTTTACTGGCTGGTTCTGTGTGTCAGCTTGACACAACCTGGAGTTATCACAGAGAAAGGAGCCTCCTTTGAGGAAATTCCTCCATGAGATTCAGTGGTAAGCATTTTCTCATTTAGTGATCAAGGGGGGAGGGCCCCTTGTGGGTGGTGCCATCCCTGGGCTGGTAGTCTGGGTTCTATAAGAAAGCCAGCTGAGAAAGCCAGGAGAAGCAAGCAAGCCAGTAAGCAGCATTCCTCCATGGCCTCTGCATCAGCTCTTGATCCCTGACCTGCTTGAGTTCCAGTCCTGACTTCCTTTGGTAATGAACAGCAGCATGGAAGTGTAAGCTCAATAAACCCTTTTCTCCCCAACTTGCTTCTTGGACATGCTGTTTTGTGCAGGAATAAACCCTGACTAAGACACTTATGGACCCATCTTGCCAAAGCTTTGCACTTTCCTCCAGGCCTTCTGGAGTTCTTTCGTTCCTATCATGGAGGAAGCATTCTCTCATTCTCTCCCACGCTCCTTTCTTCTACTCTGTTGGCACCTCTCTGTTTTTCCTATGTCCTTTAAAAAATTTACAGAGAGGTGGGATTGCTGCCAGGGCTAATCTCCCAGCAGGGAGATCCCAAGTGAATATCAGAGGCCCTGGTGGAGAGAAGCTGAGGAGTTACCTAGGCTTGGATTGTCGTGGAGTCCTGGTTGTCATGGTGACTATGGTTGGCAGAGGAAACTGAATGAAGAGAGAAAGGGGGTTGGAAACCGGCTGGAGAAGGAGGAGGGAAGAGTGATTAGGGACAGTGTGTGTGTGTGGGGGGGGGTTGGGGAGGAGGAAGTGAGGGAGGAGATGCCAGAAAAGCAGAAGGAAGAAGAGAGGAAAAGAAATAGAGAGAGAAGCAAGGAGCTTCCTGGAAGGTGGGAAGGTGAGAGCAAGAACTAGGTGGGTAATAGCAGTCACTGCAGGAGGGAAAGCAGCTGTGGGCCAGTGAAAGGGAGAGGCTACAAGGGGGTCAGGAGGAGAGGAGAGAAGGGGGGATGCAAGAAAGGACAAGGCAAAATGAGGAGGCAAAGATGAAAGAGGAATGAGCAGGGCTGGGCGGCAGGAGGGAGGGGAGACAGCTCTGCTCTCACAGTAATTCTTAATTATTGTCTGATGTTTTCTGTCTCTATCTGTTCTTTGATCTTCTGTGCTGCACATTAAATATGAGCAACCAAATGCCTGAATCTCATGTTTGAAAAAAAGGCGAGACTTCAAAGTGAGCAGAGGAACAAAACGAGGTAGCACACCTGGCATTTTGCACCTCTAGTTTCCTGGCC
The DNA here is from genome assembly GCA_028551405.1 of Uromys caudimaculatus. NCBI lineage: Eukaryota > Metazoa > Chordata > Mammalia > Rodentia > Muridae > Uromys > Uromys caudimaculatus. The sequence continues at coordinate 47,432,212 of CM052708.1, forward strand.
CAATTAGGTTAAATGCAGTCTGAAATCATCTGGCAGCCTAGACTGCCTAACTTGTTCCTACAATCAGCTGCCAGGCTTAATGAGATCAGCAGCCCAGCCTGGCCAGTCACTGAGACCCTGCCAGGGCCTGCCTAGAAGCAGACACTCAAAGTGGATCAGGCTCTTGTGCCAGTGCCTGGCAACCTCCAGGAGATCTTGAAGAAATGGGGCTTGTGAATAGAGTCCATTCTCAGCCACATCTAAAATAAGAGGATCCATTGCCCTAACTCTCACCTCCTTGTCCTGAATTCCTTCTAAGTGTTGAGTTTCAAGAGATAACCATGCACATGCCCACTGTCCTGTAGATTCAAACACAGGAGCTGACCCACCAACAGTAGTGATCTAGTTACTCTTGAGCCACCTACCCCCAAAGTCTCCATTTTATCTCATAAAATGTAGGGACCAGACCCTGCTAGTGTCATACCTCATGGTGCTGCAGTTTGCTGGGACTATTCCAGACTTCCTGCAAAGTACTTCTGCCTAATAGTCCCTGAGATCCTTAGTTCCAAGAAAGTTCATTTTTTTCCACCAGGGCATTTCGCTCTTTGCCCTAGTCCACTCAACTCTCCCTATGTGAAAGCAAATTTTTTATGTGGGTTGTGTGTGTGTGTGTGTGTGTGTGTGTGTGTGTATGTGTGTCTCTGTGTGTATAGAAGTCAGATGTCAACCTTATAATGTCATCCCTCAGATAGTGTCCACTTTATGTTTTGAGACAAAGTCTCTTCATTGGCCAGGAACTTGCCCATTGATTAATCTAGGCTGACTGGCCAACAATCCTCTGGGATCATCCTGCCTCTGTTTCTCCCTTGCTGGTATTAAAAGTGTCCCACTACTGCCTGGAGTTTTTCCTTCATGAAAGTTAAGTCTTGAACTTTTCCAACCATCCTCTCAAAAGCGCTCAGATTACCTGGATCATGCCCACCTAAGGGAGAGAAAAAGAGACATGGAGTAAACACATTCCCACCAGGTTGAGGGAATTTTGCTAAGAGGGCAAGGAAAACATCCTGTATTGAAAGTGCTTGGACTCAGAAGTGTTTCGGATTTGCATTTTGGGGGATTTTGCAATATTTGCATATGTATAAGGACATATCTTGGGAGACTCAAATCCAAACATGAATTTCATTTTCAACTCGTTTATACCTTATGCACATAGCCCGGAGGAAATTTTGTAGAATACGTGTAATAATTTTGTGCCTGGAACAAAGTTTTTTTTGTTTTGTTTTGGTTTGGGTTTTTTTTTTTTTTTTTTTTTTTGGTGTAGAATTTTCTACTTGGCACATTGTGTTCAGGGTTCAGGGCCTGTGGAATTCAGATTAATAATACTCTGCCTGTCTAAACATCCTGATGGAACAGGCAGAGAGAAGGTGGTGATTTGCTCAAAGAGGGACACTGAGGAGTCAGTTGTAGATATTTAATTTTTACAAAACAAGAGGATGTTCAGTCTGTCAGTCATCTTGATTTTGGATGCAGAGAGTTGATGGTAGGATATAGACGTGATTGGTACATTTTGACATTCACATCTCTTTCCCTCATCACTCCACAATCCTGACCCTGGAAATGAAGCTCAGTGGTTATTGACCCATGTCCAGCAAGAGCAGCAGCAGGAGTGAAGATGAAGTTGAGGTACTCATAGCAAAAAGCTTTTAAACAGAACCCTTCCCTGCCTTGGAATATCAAAGAACAGAGCACCAGGCAACTTCTACCTTAGGTTGCTGACTTAACACTTGAGGTTCTGTCCTCTGGGGTCCTTTGGCAGGCATCGTTTTTTTCAGATCCTCCAGTGAGCCACCAAGCACCTGGCCCTTTGAGGACTGCCATCAATGACAAACGTTCTTTTATAGAACACAGCTCCAGAGATGTGACATACGTAGTCTGTAAGCATCACAGGGTGAAAGCCTGGGAGGAAGAAGGAAGGGGTGTGGCGGGGAGGGAGCTCTTGTTTGTTTTTCTCCAGCTGATTGGTGGGGACTAAGGAAAGCTGGAGTGGAAATGGGTTCTCTTCTGTGCATTTGAGAAACAGATGCTCAAGCAGATTCATCTTGGCTCCTGAGCTCAGGAAGAGTTAATAAGGTCCTACCATGACAGACTGACCCTAGGTGTTTGAGTTTTAAAGTGAAAATCTGAAAATCCAGGTGAAGTTGGGAAAAGGTAGAGTGAAAGGTGTGCCCTGGCTCATGTCTTGTCACAAGCTTCCAGGCTCCATCTGAATCCAGCACAGGGCTCAAGAGCAGGGTCAGACACTGGGGATCACATCCTGGGCCTTCGTAAGTAAGTAAGGACATGATACCCTGTACCTCAGTTTCCTTATTGTAAAGAGGGACCATCAACTGATCTATGACATAGCCCTGTTGTGGACATCAAACCTAAGGGCCTAGTGAATACTATATATTATTTATGTCTTTAGTTTTATTTGGATATCATAGACTCTCATGTAGCCCTTGACATGGAGAGAGAAAGGGAAGATGGCTTCCCTCAAACAGGCAGAAATACTGTGCTTTGTCACCTTTTCTGTGATATCTGCTGTCTTGGGGTTATTATTGCTGTGATGAAACACCTTATCAAGTCAACTTAGGGAGGAAAGGGTTTATTGGGTTTGTACTTCCATATCACTGTATATTACTGAAGGAAGTCAGGACAGGAACTCAAACAGGGCAGGAACTTGGAGACAGGAGCTGATACAGAGGCCATGAAGGAGTACGACTTCCTGGCTTGCTTTTCATGGCTTGCTTAGCCTGCTTTCTTATACAACCGAGGACTGCCAGCCCAGGAATGTCACCATCTACAATGGGCTGGGCACTCCCCATCAATCACTAATTAAGAAAATGCCCTACAGACTTGCCTATAGCCAGATCTTGTGGAGGCATTTTCTTAATTGAAACTCCCTTATCTAACATGACTCTAGCTTTTATTAAGTTGACATAAAACTAGCCAGTACATCTGCTGTGGTGGCAAAGAAGAATCTTCAAGGTTGACACATATAGTAGCAAATACTGTACAGATATAAGTGGTCTTGGAAATAGGAGGAAACAGTCTGTCTGAAGGATCGCATTTGAGAAGCTGTCAAGACCTGTAGTTGTCTTCTTGGTGGCATAATTTATTTTTTAATGAATGAATGAATGAATTGACTTTATGGCCCAATCTCAGTTTCCCCTCCCTCCTCTCCTACCATCCCCCCACCCAACTTCCCTTCCCATCCACTCTTCTTCTCTTTCTTTTCCCAAGATGGGAGGCCTCCCATAGATACCAACCAGGCTTGGCATATCAAGTTGCAGCAAGACTAGGCACGTCTTCTCCTATTAAATCTAGATGAGAAAGCCAAGTATTGGGAAAAAGTCCAGAAATAGTTTCTGCTTCCACTGTTAGGGGTCCCACATGAAGATCAAGCTGCACAACTGCTACATATGTGCATAGGGCCTAAGTCAGTCCCATGCATGCTTTCTGGTTGGTGGTTCAGTCTCTGTGAGCCCCTGTGGGCCCAGGTTACTTGATTCTGTAGGTTTTCTTGTGGTGTCCTTGAACTCTCTTCTACAGGACTCTCTCTCTCTCTCTCTCTCTCTCTCTCTCTCTCTCTCTCTCTTTCTCTCTCTGTATCTGTTTTATCAGTTGTTGGGTGAAACCTCTCTGATGATAGTTAGCTAGACTCCTGTCTGCAAGTATATCAGAATGTCAGTGTCAGGGGAGGGCTCTCTCTCATAGCATGGGTCTCAAAATGGGCTAGTCATTGGTTGGCCACACCCTCAGTTTCTGCTCCATATTTACCCCTGCACATCTTATAGGCAGGAGAAATTGTAAGTCAAAGGTTTTGTGGCTGGATTGGTGTCCCAATTCCTCCATTGGAAGTCTTGCCTGGTTATAGGAGATGGCAAGTTCAGGCTCTATAGCCCCCATTGCTAGAAGTCTTAGCTAGGGTCACCCTCAAATTTATTTTTGGGGTCTATCAATGCCAGGAGATCAGACTTTGCCTGACATTTTTATGCATCGAACAAGATGGAGAGTGGATCAGTCAACAGTCAAGATACTAATAACCTGGAACACAGATGAATGGGACAGACTGCAGTGTGACTGAGCTGGCAGGTGTCCCTGGGTGCTCCTTAGGATAGACATTCCTCAGGAATTCTAGCTGTACCTGAGTCAGGAGGGCACATATTTAGGCCTCAGTGCTGACTGAAAGCAAGAGATTCCTTCAAGAAGGCAGGTGACTGCTGATCCAGTCAGTCACCGATCACCAAGTATTTCATGCAAGGAGAGGAAACATTTTTTCATGGACCAGAAAATCCCATTGTAATTCTGGTTCTAGGCCTAATCATTCCAGTTCCTCATTCTGTCTGAAGCACAGATTTTGGGGATTGAAAACTAATTTAGTGACGTCAGCTGTGACATCAGCGGGTTCAGAATGAGATGGAAAGGGGTCAGATTGAGCATCCTCGGTTCCCTGCAGCCACACAGCATTCTGCAGTGATGACTGGGTATACTATTTCACTGAACAAGTGGACAAAATGGAGGTCCTAAAGGAATCCAAGAAGGGACACAGCAGATCTGAAGGTGTCACTCCCATACCTCTGAAGACCCAGCCTGTCCCTATTCCTCCCCAGGACTGACACTCAGCAGAGTCAGCATTGCCACAAGTTAATAAACAGCCTCTTTTTGTCTATGTTCACCTCCTTTTACTGGAGTGGTCATTTGAAGTCTTGAATAGCATCTCAGGACACTGGGCTGGGACAAGAGGGGAATGTATTTATGTTCACATTTACAAGCCTGTCTTCCCTGGTGACAGCAGGGCTGACAGATGCCAAGCTGATGCTCCACACCACCTGGCAGGCTTTGTTGTATCTTCTTGGTGACTGTGACCAGACTGACTGCTGATCCCAGCTTGGGCCAGCCCACTGTGCCTCTCACCTGCCCCTGGCCGGTTTTAAGTCTGTCCAGGAAGTCCATGCATATTCATGCTGAAGAGGCAGCACCCTCTTCAGAAGGCTGAAACATTTGGGCACTTATTAATCACTGTCTCCTGCTTTCTGTGCATGTGGACAGGAGGACAGGACCAGACAGGAGGCCCCCGGTGGGAGGGCTGCGGTGTCACAGGTAACAATGGAGTTAGCAGAGTAGAAAAGAACAATGCTTATCATGAATGAAGATTCTGTAGTGGTCAGAGCACTGAGATAGAGAGGGGTAGTCAGAATCCTGATCAGAACCCAGAGGGATACAGCACAACTGGGAGCATTATAATTGCTGTCACTCAATGCAGTAACAGTCTCTCAAAATATTTTGCCCCCACAACGGATTCTTCCTGAGTATCACGTCTCTAATGTGCACTCAGCAGGGCTCTTCCAGAGCTGCTCTCTCACTGGACACTTTCAACTCTGGCAAACAGGTATCCATTGTATCCTGATTCTGCAGATGAAGAGCTGCCATGAGGGGGAGAGAGCTGACTAGCTTCAGGTCATGTGGGTTTTATGTAATAGGTGTGCATACAAGTTTCACAGTCCTTGCCCTGCACTGCCACAGCTATCAGATGTTCACACATAGCATTGTAAGTGGGGCATGTTCTCTGAGGCTGGTTTTACTTTTCTGACCCATCGTGCACATGGGTAAGTTTTTATAAACAGTACTCCTGGAAGGACATATAGAGGTTAGATATTGAATGTTCCTAGTAGTTAAGAGTTCAAAGCATAACAAGAGGGCCCCTGGTCCAAACACTTTAATAATCAGGAAATTAACAGCCACATCTCAAACCTAGCTCTTCCAGGATCTTCTAGTATTTCTTTATTTTGTAGTTTCATCACTAACCCAAGCTTCTCTACCCTTGTTCTTTATACTTGAAATAATCCACAACTGCCCAACTAAATCTGCATATCTCCCCAGACACTCAAACTGTACCCTCCATTCAATCTCCAAAGTAGCCTCCTATTCATTCCCTCAAAGATGGGCTAAGGTCAGCTACTTCTGCACCCCCCAGAGCCTATCCCCCATTTTCCTTCTCTAAAGCACTGTTTTCTTCCAGCCTCTGAAACTTCTAGTGGTACAACCTGTGTAGGTGCGTATCTAGCTTTCACATTTCTTCCTCTATCAGAAGTCATCCCCCATCAAAGGTGAAACAGGCAATCCTCCATCTGGATGTGCTCCTCACCTATGGATTCAGCTAACTATAGATCAAAAATATTCGTAAGCAAAACTTCCTCAACGTTTCAAAGTACATATCTGGAATTTGCTACATGTCAATCAGTCTTCTAGATGTACAGAAACCCAGTGTAGGCATCCTGTTCACTTCATCATACACAGACCCTTAGTCCCCCTGGAGCACGTGGTATTTGAGCAGTGTTTCTCTTGTGTCTCATTCATGTGCTATGTAGTTAGGCCTATTCTAGTTGTGTTTGTATTGATTTTTTTCATCTTATCATTCTTCCCTAAACAAAATGCAACAAATACCTTGTATTTACATTGCATTAAGTATTATAAGTAATACAGGGGTGATTTAAAATATGCAGGAAGATGTATAGTGTTATTTTGTAGAAAGAAGTTGAACATCTTGTGAATTTTAATTTTGGGGGGATTTATTGCTTCTTTAACGTACACGAGTGTTTTTGCCTGCATATAAGTTATGTACCATGTTTGTACAGTACCCACAGAGGCCAAAAGAGGGTGGTACATTCCTCTGGAGCTGGAGTTACAGACTGTCGTTAGCCATGTTGGTGGTGGAAATTGAACTTGGCTCCTCTTGAAGAGCAGCTTGTGATCTTAACCTTTGAGCCATCTCTCCATTCCCCATCTTAAGGATTTAGCATTCCCTGAGAAGGTTCTAGAACCAATCTTTTACAGACTGTGATAAATGACTATACTTAGTTTATCTCTACTTGTAAGGGGACCTGGGCTGCTTTCCTCACCATTTGGATTTCCTTCACCAACTGATGTTGGGGCTCGTTAGGACGTACACAGTGCTGTGTGTGGTGATGTTGCTCATCTTTGACTATTTCTGATAGCACCGTTCCCTCCCAGCTCCAGCGTGGTACACAACAGCATTTCATTCTGAAGTGTCAGAAATGTTTGGTGAGGTGACTTTATAGAATGGATGCCCTACAGGGCAGTGTTCAGTGATGGCTAAGCATCCCCAGCTGTTATAAGCTTGTTGTCTACCAGAGGAAGCTTGTTGCCACCAGGCTGGCAAGAGGCAAAGGAGACAAGGAAAGCCAAAAACAGTCTTCCTGTGGCAATACTGGGAAGAACTGATCTGTGACCACAAGGCACCTCTACTCTATTCCTCATCCAGTCATATCTATTCCTCTGCCATTTACTCAGGGAGACTCTAGGTTTTTCCTTTTTGCCCCTCCACACTTCTAGATTCCCCAGATATTTGTGGTAACCTGATTTCTATTTTCTAGTGAACCTTCTGTTTATAAGGCTCTCTGCATTCCACTTGGAATGACTAATGGCTGGGAACTAAGTTGTAAGCTACTGTTTGGAGATACTGATGAGAAAATTATTCTACTGGGGACACTCTGCATTTATTGTCACTGGAAACAATAAATACTTTTTTTAGATTGAATTTCTCCCTTTCCATTTTTCTTGATATAAAAACAATTAAGTCCATCTTGCATTGTTAGCGTTGGGGTTTTTTTTGTTGCTTTTTTTTTTTTTTTTTTTTTTTTTGCATAACTACCTGAGAGCGCCATGATGTTGTAAAATAAATTGCAAAAAATAGAACACTAGGTCCCTGGAAGAATTATAAGGCAACCAAATCCAGATATTAGGCAGTCCCAGGAGCATGATAAAACATGTACTAGAGTAAGGCTGTCACTGGGGAAGCATTTGCCCATTCATTCTTATCTAACATGTATTAGTATGCAAAGGCTTCATTCTATACACCATGCTAGGCTCAGCAATTTAAGTACAGAGCCATCTTCATAGGATAAATAACTTAAAATATAAAAGACCATTGCTATAAAGAGAACAGAATGAAGGCTCATAAGAAGTCTACTGAGACTTAATTGTACACACATAGGTACAGTAATCAAGAAAGCTATTTCAGAAGTAATGGCATATAAGACTAAGATGAGAAGAGCAAATAAATGAAAGTCCAAGATGCTTTGAGGTAGAGTCAGTGATAGGCACGAAGGCCTTGAGGAAGGATCTGGCCTGTCTGGTCAGAGCACTTGAGCAGGAGGAAGTGGTCCCATTTTTCCTGAGATGGATCAATCTGGAGAGGTACATAATGGAGAGAAACTACAAGAGGAGTTTGGTTTCAGACATCTTAAGCCTAACAAATCATATATGTAATTAGAGATAAGAATACAGATAAATATTTGCAATTAAATCACCAAGATATGTTTTACCTTGATGATATAAGTGTGGAAATTTCCAGCATCCAGAGAGCATTTAATTCGAGAAGAGTGGAGGAGATCATGGAGAAAGAGGGTTGGTGACCATATAGTTCTTTTCTAGGCCTCTACAGACAGAATGTGAGCAATCATGGCAGCGAAGGAGGCTGAAGCAAAGGGACCAAAGGTGGGGAAAAAGTCTAGGAGGCTGTGGCATCCAAAGAAGTCAAGGGAAGAAGGCTATGTTGAAGATCTGGATTCAAGGAACTTGAGAGTGATGGCAGAAAGTGAACCGGAACATGCTGACATATAAATAGAAAGCCTCCAGTCAGGGGCAATCTGTGAATGCACACAGCAGTCAGATATTAGTGTAGAGAGAAAGAATAGAGCACTGGCTTCATGGAGAACACAGGGACAAGCAAGTGATCTACCATGCATCAGTCACACACTTCCTTATTTGGGAGGAGCTGTTAGAGATGGGTCAAGGTCAAAGTCAACAAAGGTCATACCACATTGCCTGATGACTTGGTATATGTTATACAGAAATGTGAGCAGAGCAAGTGACAAAGCTAAGAAGCTAGAGCAGGGACATTTTAGAAGAATAAGTCTGAGCTCAGATTAGAGTCCCAGAATTAGAGTTTCAGTAGCACTAGCTATTGAAGTAAGGCATATATAAAGTGAAGATACAGATCCAAAGGGTAAAAGTAGTATTAGGAAATTTGGGGCTGGAGAGACTGCTCAGTGGCTCAGTGTGTTTGCTTGTCCAGTCTTTGGTTCCTGACACCATGACAAATGGCTCAGGGCTATGTGTAACTTTACCTAGAGGGAATCTGATGCCCCCTTCTGACTCCTTCTGGCATCTCCATGTATGTGCGAACACACATAAATTAATAAAAATAAATAAGTATTTTTAAAGCAATGATTTGTAAGGTGGACATTAATACGGTCAAATGTGCTGACATCAAAAGTTTTCTGTTCAAATAATTACTAGCCACACAAGAGAATCTCTGATGGCTTGGCCCTCAGGCAGAAATTCAATTGGAAACATGAGTGGTTATTGACCTTTGTTCAGTTAATTCCAGGTAAGCTATTAAAGATATCTCAAATATAACCTGGAGCCTTCTGATTAAACATGGCTTAGCCAGAACACACTATTTGTTACTCTGTTCACTGGCTTCCTTCTTTACATTGCCCACAAAAAACAATACCCTGATTCACCTGGCCAAGCATCAGTAACCGGTTCTCCTCTTTCTCAGCACAGACCCCTGGTTTGGCTCTGGACACATATAGTCCTTTAAGTCACTCATTAGGTAATGGAAAGAAATCTGGAGTTGGTCTACAAAGTCAGCTTGAGAGGGGAAAGAGTAAGGAAAGAGCATGAAAGGAAAGAGAAGGAAAGAAGTGAACAGAATGTTTCAAATGCTTAAAATTCTGGCCTGCACCTCTTACTGAAGATGCTTTCTTTTTTTCGAAGTTATGGTTTTGGCTTCCTTGGCAAAAATCGAGTGTCTGTAAGTGTGTGGGTTTATTTCTGGGTCTTCGATTCTATTCCATTTATCAACCTGTTTGTTTTTATGCCAATACCACGAGGCTCTGATTACTATTGCTGTGTAGTACAGCTTGAGATTAGGGATGGTGATACCTCCAGAAGTTCTTTATTGTACAGGATTGTTTTCATGATCCTGGATTTTTGTTCTTCTATATGAAGTCGAGAGTTGCTCTTTCAAGGTCTATAAAGAAGTGTGTTAGAATTTTGATAGAAATTGAATTGAATCTGTAGATTTCTCATGATAAGAGGCCATTTTTAGTATGTTAAAATTCTACTGATCCATGAGCAGTACAGACCCACCTGGTATCTCCATGGTCTTGTAGTTATTTATGTTGTTTGAAGTCAACTTGATTAGGAATAAATTTAGATGCAATAAACATTTTTGTAGTTTCCTTTTGTGTGTTTCCCTGAGTTTGGGAAAACACCATAGTCAAGTTTCAGAACATTTCTCCCTTTCTATGTGTTATTAGCTCCTTTTCAACTCCTGCTCCCAGAAACCACACATCTGGTTTCTGTATCTCTAATTTTTCCTTTTCCAGCAAAGCCTTTGAGTGAACTCCCACAGCAATTCTCTAAATTAGCAAGCACTTTGCTTCTCACCTATGTCAACCCCTGTGGCAACAACTGGTTCATTTTTACTGCTGACTTCGGCTCTGCTAGGGGGCTGCAGCACAGTTTTTTCCTTCATTGGCTGATGGATTTGGGGTACCTCTAGTTTGAGGCATTTATGAATGAAACCACTGTGACTGTAATATATATACTTTTATGTAAACATGGCTTTCTCATTTCTCTCATGTAAATAGCTAAGGTTTTTCCTGGATCATATGGTATTTGTTTAGCTGTGTAAGAAACTGCCAAGCTATTTTTCCACAGTGGCTGTGTTGTTTTCCAGCCCATCTAAGATATTAGAGTTTCCATTCTCTCATGACTAACTGCCTTTGGTGTTGTCAATCTCTCTCTCTCTCTCTCTCTCTCTCTCTCTCTCTCTCTCTCAGGTTAGTCATTCTAACATGTATATAGCAGTATCTAACAGGATGTCCTTACAGTTTTCTAATGACTCTTATAATATCAAGCATCTTACAAATGTGTCTTTATTATCTGTATGTAGTAATTTACCTTGGTAAATTATCTATTTGAATAATTTCCTTGCTTATTTTGTGGTGTGTAGAGTGTGTGCACGCACATGTGTGCATACATGTGCACCTCTGTGTATGGCAGGTGTGCATGCGTATGTATGTGCACACAGAGGAAGGCCAGAAGTTGATGTTGGATTCTTCTGTCACACTCTACATTATATTTCAGACAGAGATCCTCTCTGAACCTAGAGCTCTTTGATCTGGCAAGACTAGTTGGTCAGTAAGTCCTGGGAATCCTCCTGCCTTGTCTAACCCATTCTGGGATGATGGGATTTACTGCAGTAGCCAGCTATATATGGTGTGCATATGTGTCTTTCATGTGTGTGGAAGTTAGAGAACAGCTTCAGAACGTCAGTGCTCTGTCTCTATCTTGTGGCTTCTGGGGCCCAGACTCACTCACATCAACAGGCTTGGCAGCAAGTGCCTTTATCCACCAGAACTGCTCAGCCTTTTTAATGCTGCAGTTCCTCCTGTTGTGATGCACTCCAATAGTAGAATTATTTCATTGCTTTTCATAACTGTAATTTTGCTTCAGTTGTGAATCATAATGTTAATATCTTATATGCAAGATATCCGATATGCGACCCCTGTGAAACCGTTGTTTGCTCCCCCCACACACACACCCAGGGTTTATGATCCACAGGTTGAGAACTACTGAAAGCCATCTCACTTGGTCCAATGCTCAACATTTTGACTGGATGCTGGGGATCCAAACTCAGGTTCTTATGGTTTCATGGTAAGTACTTTACTGACTGAGCCATCTCTCCAGCCCAGCTTCACTCACTTTTAAGTTCTTGTTATTGAGTGTTAAGAGTTCCAAATCTATATCTATATCATCTATATCTATATCTATCTCTATAAATCTCTGATTAGATATGCACTTATAAATACTTAAAATGTTTATTTATCTATATCAATCTATCATCTAGGTATCTATCCATCCATCCATGTATGTGGGTGTATGCTTTAGTGCATATATGTGCACCGCATGCACACAGATGTGTACAGGCCAGAAGAGGGTATCATATCATCTGAAACTGGAGCCACAGGTGATTGTGTGCTGTTCATTGGGAATTCCAGGAGCCAGACTTTGATCTTCCACATGAGAAGCAGTGCTCTAACCTGTGGAGCCATCTCTCTAGCGCCCTGCCATCCCTAATTCTCATCGGTAGCCAGGAAGGATTGTAAAAACACTAAGAACACATTCATTTCTATTTTCTAGGCCCAAGGGGCAGAGGTGCAGCTCCTTCCACACACCTGCTGTTTCTAATGTCACGGAGTGTTAGAGCACATAACATAGGTACTCTCCTGAATGGGTGGTGAAGAAAGCTGATGAAGCTAATTCCACTTAAAAGAACACTGATCAGTTAGGAGATACCATATCCCTGCAGGAAAAGCAAACAGGCTTTAGCCAAATGCCTATGCCATAGCTCCTATGGCATGCCAGGATCTGGTTTGGGTCAGGAGTAAGCAAACCGAAAACTAATTGATAGTCAAGACTGACCAGGATCTAATCCTATGTGTTTGTGAAGGAGAAAGATATTTAAAGATGTTTGTTTGCAACTGATGTGGTGAAGACAGAGAAAATAAAACTTGAACCTTGTTTGGAGATATTTAATCTCTATTTCAAGATAATTCCACTTTCATTCTCTAGAAACACATTAAATAACATTGCATTCAAATATTATTATTTTAATTGTAAAATGTTGTACTGCCATTATGTTTTGGATATTTGTCAACAATGCATTCATTTCTCGCCTGTGCTATGAGTCCCTACCCAATACCTTCAAATGAACATCTTGTTCTTGCTATCCTGTCCTTTACAGAAAGCTTTGTTGGCCCCTGATTTATTTAGTTACAAGTTAGCATTTCTTTAACCATTAGAACTTTCAAAAGATGCTTGAGCTCTGAGTAAGGCTTTGGGGATGACTGCTACATTCCACTGATGGCCCAGCACTCATGAGTATAACAGCAGTACAGATAGGACTCCGTGAGTTATAAATCAAAACAGACAGCATCTGCTGTCACCTGAGTTTTTGATCTTAGCCATTCTGACTTGTGTGAGGTGGAATATCAGGGTTGTTTTGATTTACATTTCCCTGATGACTAAGGATGTTGAACATTTCTTTAGGTGCTTCTCAGCCCTTTGAGTTTCCTCAGTTGAGAATTCTCTGTTTAGCTCTGTTCCCCATTTTTTGATAGAGTTATTTGGTTCTCTGGAGTCTAACTTCTTGAGTTCTTTGTATACATTGGATATTAGCCCTCTATCGGATGTAGGATTGGTGAAGATCCTTTCCCAAACTGTTGGTTGCCATTTTGTCCTATTGACAGTGTCTTTTGCCTTAGAGAAGCTCTGCAATTTCATGAGGTCCCATTTGTTGATTATTGATCTTAGAGCATAAGCCCTTAGTGTTCTCTTCAGGAACTTTTCCTCTGTGCCCATGTATTTGAGACTCTCCCCCATTTTCTCTTCTATTAGATTCAGTGTATCTGGTTTTATGTGGAGGTCCTTGATTCACTTGGACTTGAGCTTTGTACAGGGAGATAGGAATGGATCAATTTGCATTCTTCTACGTGTTGACTGCCAGTTGAGCCAGCACCATTTGTTGAAAATACTGTCTTGTTTCACTGGATGGTTTTAGCTCCTTTGTCAAAGATCAAGTGACCTAGGTGTATGGGTTTATTTCTGGGTTTTCAAGTCTATTCCATTGATCTACCTGCCTGTCACTGTACCAATACCATGCAGTTTTTATCACTACTGCTCTGTAGTACAGCTTGAGGTCAGGGATACTGATTTCCCCAGAAGTTCTTTTATTGTTGAGAATAGTTTTTGCTATCCTTGGTTTTTTGTTATTCCAAATGAGGATTTGAGGATTACTCTTTCTAAGTCTATGAAGAATTGAGTTGGAATTTTGATGGGGATTTCATTGAATCTGCAGATTGCTTTTGGCAAGATGGCCACTTTTACTATATAAATCCTGCCAATCCATGAGCATGGGGGGGGGGGGTCTTTCCATCTTCTGAGGTCTTCTTTGATTTCTTTCTTCAGAGATTTGAAGTTCTTGTCATACAGATCTTTCACTTGTTTGGTTAGAGTCACATCAAGATACTTTATATTGTTCATGACTATTGTGAAGGGTATAATTTCCCTAATTTCTTTCTCAGCCTCTTCATCCTTTGAGTATAGGAAGTCTACTGATTTGTTTGAGTTAATTTTATATTCAGCCACTTTGCTGAATATAAAATTTGTTTATCAGCTGTAGGAGTTCTCTGGTGGAGTTTTTTGGGTCACTTAAGTATACAATCATATCATTTGCTGTCGAGGATGTGGAGAAAGAGGAACACTCCTCCACTGTTGGTGGGATTGCAAGCTGGTACAACCACTCTGGAAATCACTTTGGTGGACCCTCAGAAAAATGGACATAATACTACCTGAGGACCCAGCTATACCACTCCTGGGCATATACCCAGAAGATGCTCCAACATGTAATAAAGACACATGCTCCACTATGTTCATAGCAGCCACATTTATAATAGCCAGAAGCTGGAACCAACCAAGATGTCCCTCAACAGATGAATAGATACAGAAAATGTGGTACATTTACACAATGGAGTACTACTCAGCTATTAAGAACAATGACTCCATGAAATTCGCAGGCAAATGGATGGAACTTGAAAATATGATCCTGAGTGAGGTAACTCAGTCACAAAAGAATGAACATGATATGTACTCACTAATAAATGGATATTAGCCCAAAAGTTAGCAATACCCAAGATTCAATTCACAGCAACCATTGGACTGAGTGTGGGGGTCACAGATGGAGGAGGTGGAGAAGGGACCGAAGGAGCTTAAGGTGTTTGCATCCCCATGGAGGGAGCAACTGTGTTAACTGGTCTAACTCCCCCCCCCCCCATGCTCCCGGAGACTGGACCACCAACCAATGAATACACATGGAGGGACCCATGGTGCTGGCCATGTTGGTGGCAGAGGAGGGCCTTGTTGGCCATCAGTGGGAGGAGAGGCACTTGGGCCTGAGGGTGTTAGATGCCCCTTTATAGGGAAATGCCAGGGAGGGAAGACAGGAGTGGGTGGGTGGGGGAATACCCTCATATTGTCAGGGGGATGGGGGATGGGATAGGGGGTTCCCAAAGGGGAGACCTGGAAAGGGGGAAACATTTGAAATGTAAATGAAGTATCAAAAAAAGAAAAAGAAAAGACAAACAAACAAACAAAAGACAGACAAACATAGAGGTGTAAATGTAACCTTTATTCTCTTGTTGTAATTGTCTGGGAGGCTTACTGCCACAATCTGCTAACATAGGCCTAGTCCTGGAAGGTTCTAGTCTCTGGACAATCTAATCTAGGCCTAGAATGTCTTCAGCCTCTAAGACATACTGCTGAATAACCTCAGTCTTTCTTGTTTTTTTCTGATCCCCAGCTGGTTGGTTCAACTCAACTTCCTGCTGACATCAATCTGCCCCACCCTTCTCTCTCCTGCTCCTGAATTCTTCTCTTTGGCCTCAAACTAACTCTAGCAACTTTTTCCAATCTTCTGGCTCCTTCTCATTCTCTTGCTCCTTCTGTCTTTACCTGTGTCTAGCTTGTTCTCTCTTTAATCCGTTTCTGTAAAACTCTCCTGGTAAAACTGTCTCCTTCTCCCTCTCTCTGCTGCTCTACTTTCCCTCTCAACTCTACTGCTCTACATGAACTCCACCCTATTCCTGTACTGTCTGTCTCTCCCTTAAGTAGAGTCCCTTTTCTCTCTCTTTTTGTGAGAGTTGGCCACATCATATTTTGCTAAATCTTTCTCTGATTTGCCATGTTGTCTGCCTCTCAATTAGACATCACTTTCAAACATGACTGCTTCCTTCTAAAAACTAACTTTACCTTCATTGTTTGGGATTTATGGCCACTTGATTTTCAAAAAAGGAGCTAAAACCACTCAGTGGAAAAAAGACAGCATTTTCAACAAATGGTGCTGGTTCAACTGGCGGTCTACATGTAGAAGAACACAAATTGATCCATTCCTATCTCCTTGTACAAAGCTCAAGTCCAAGTGGATCAAGGACCTCCACCTAAAACCAGTTACACTGAATCTAATAAAAGAGAAAGTGGGGAAAACTCTCAAACACCTGGGTATGGGGGAAAAGTTCCTGAACAGAACACCAGTGGCTTATGCTCTAAGATCAAGAATAGACAAATGGGACCTCATGAAATTGCAAAGCTTCTGTAAGGCAAAGGACACTGTCAATAGGACAAAACGGCAACCAACAGA
>CM052708.1:47449023-47485639 GCA_028551405.1 Uromys caudimaculatus
CAGGTGACAGCAGAGGCTGGCGAGGATGTGGAGAAAGAGGAACACTCCTCCACTGTTGGTGGGACTGCAAGCTGGTACAACCACTCTGGAAATCAGTTTGGCGCACCCTCAGAAAAATGGACATAATACTACCTGAGGACCCAGCTATACCTCTCCTGGGCATATACCCAGAAGGTGCTCCAACATGTAATAAAGACACATGCTCCACTATGTTCATAGCAGCCATATTTATAATAGCCAGAAGCTGGAAACAACCCCAATGTCCCTCATCAGAGGAATGGATACAGAAAATGTGGTACATTTACACAATGGAGTACTACTCAGCTATTAAAAACAATGACTTAATGAAATTTGCAGGCAAATGGATGGAACTTGAAAATATCATCCTGAGCGAGGTAACTCAGTCACAAAAGAAGGAACATGGTATGTACTCACTGGTAAGTGGATATTAGCCCAAAAGTTCGGAATATCCAAGATTCACTTCACAGCAACTGTTGGGGTGAGCGTGAGGTCCCAGATGGAGGAGTTGGAGAAGGGACTGAAGGAGGTGAGGGAATTTGCATCCCCATGGAGGGAGCAAGAGTGTCAACCCCCGGTTGTCCTGGAGTTTGGACCACCAACCAAAGAATACACATCTATGGACCCATGGTTTGGACCACATATGTGGCAGAGGATGACCTTGATGGCCATCAGGGTGAGAGGAGAGGCCCTTGGGCCTGAGGGTGTTAGAGGCCCCAGTAAAGGGGAATGTCAAAGTGGGAATATGGGGATGGGTGGGCGGGTGGGTAGGAGGTGGAATTCCCTCATAGAGGCGGGGATGGGGAGGGGATAGGGGGTTTCCAAAGAGGAGACCCAGAAAAGGGGAAACACTGGAAATGTAAATAAAGTATCAAAAACAATAAAAAAGGTCGAGAGAGGTTAAAGGTGTATGCTAATGATTGAGTCACACCCTCACTAGGAACAGGCTCAAATATCCTGTAACATAGAGGACACACAGTTGTGGAGAAGATTAGGGGTTAGAGAATAGTACTTAGAAGGCATGGAGAGTTATGGGGAAGTGAATATTATCAAATACCCTGGTAAATATAAAATATTCCCAATGAATTAATAAAATGTTATATTTTTAACAAATTTGTAGCTTCAACTTAGTAGAAAATAGAAAGGAAGTAAGTCAATTTCTGTGGAAAGTGTGCTAGCTTTTGTTAGGGAGTTCTCCAGAACACTTTTATTTGCCAATGCATGGGCTATGTATTGAGACTCGAGAATCATCAGAATAATGGCAGAATTCTTGGGGACTCTCAGAACACCCAAGGAAAATTCTCTTCTCTTCACTCCATTTCACTAGCTGAAGGACATATAAAAAGTTTTAAAACTTTTCAATAAGAAGATTTTATACTAAAACAAAATATGTCAGGTAGTGCCCAGTGAAGCTGTTAAACACGTGAGTCTTGGGGCTGAAATATCTACTTCAACTTGCTACAGCTGCTCATCTTGTGAGCTGTCTGACCTTGGGCCAGGAAACCAAACAGAAGGACCTCAATTTATTGTTCTAAAATAGGACCTATGCGCAAGCATTCTAGAAAGTTCAATGCATCAGCATCCACACAGTCCCTGATGTAGCTCAAATACTTTATCAGCACATATTAAACAATTAAATGATTGCTTGGTTAACCAGAAAATTTAATCTTCAGAAAACATGTTTCTGGATTGCTGGTTAATCAAGAATTTCTCTGCATTAAACAGGTATGAGGGGCAGAAGGGAGGAGGACATGAAATCAACAAAATTGTCTCAACTTCTCCATTGTAATCAGAACCTTTACATTCTCCCCGATATAAGCTGCTGTTATATACATTTTCATTATTGTGGCCAAATATCTAAGAAGTAGCAACTTAATAGAGGAAGAAATTATTTTGGCAGATAGTTTAAGAATATAATCAGCCCACTGTGGTAGGGAAGACATTGCACTGGAACTGTAAAGACTGCTTGCTCATATCTGGTAGAACAGGACACAGAGAAGGAAGAATGTTACTCTGACTCTCTGTTGTTCTTCCTTTCTTTCTTTTTTCTTTTTCTTTTTAGAATTCAGTTTAAGTCCCCAACCTATGGGGTGATTCTGCTCATGTTCTGGTCTGGTCTTCTTCATCCACTTAAACCTCTCTGGAATATCCAAAGTAGTTATACCCAGAGATTCTTGTACCCTATGTATTTCTCCATCTAATACACTTGATAATGGAGATCAATCATCATACCGAGTCTCCTCAAATTATAATTATTTATAATTGTATCAATCTAGTAGAGTGTTTCCTGTTGGTGATTGCTATGGTTTGTATATGCTCAGCCCAGGGAGTGGCACTATTAGAAGGTGTGACCCTGTTGGAGTAGGTGTGGCCTTGTTGGAGTAGGTGTGTCATCATAGGTGTGGGCTTTAAGACCCTCATCCTAGCTGCCTGGAAGTCAGTATTCTGCTAGAAGCCTTCAGATGAAGATGTAGAATTCTCAGCTCTGTCCACACCATGCCTGCCTGCATGCTGCCATGCTCTAACCTTGATGATTCTGGACTGAATTTCTGAACCTGTAAGCCAACCCCAATTAAATGTTGTTTTTTATAAGATTTGCCTTGGTCATGGTATCTGTTCACAACAGTAAAACCCTAAGACAGTGATCTTTGACCTTCAGTGTCATAACTATGTGTTGCTTCATTCTATATTTCTCCTCTCTCGTTACAGAAACCCATACCCATTTGTCTCCTCTGGTGATAGTATAACCCTTATTCTCCACTTTATATGCTTGTCCACCCATTTGGTTTTCTGTGTTGGTGAGGTAGTGACATAGATAACAGACAGATACTCCCATTTATAGTTGAGTGGGAAAATCAATCAATATAACTCTATCAAGAGCCTTAATGATATTCTTAACCAGAGATTTTACTTCCAATAATCTAACTCCAAGACACAGACACAAGGAGGGGTATCTGGTATAGTGCAGATTTTAGTCCTATGAAGGACTAAGTATTCTACACACTGGAAATGTTCTTGGGAACACAAAAGTGTCTGAAACCAAGAAAGAGTAAGTAGGTGCTTCTGTCGGAATGTCTTTTTGTGACTGAATCAGTCAGCATAGTGACTGCTCAAGTTTGGAGGTTATAGTACCACATGTTATACAATGCCATGGCTGGCTTGTCCAACCTCAGCTACTTGGGGGAGACTATTGTGATCAGAGTTACTCTATGAAACTTACCAGATACCATATGATGGAGCATACGAACTTAATAAGACCCAGTAGGGTGCAGTCAGCCCTGAAGCTTGTAATTCTGCCCTTTCTCTCTCACTATGGGTCTTGAGGACCCATTACATGAGAAATTGTATTAAAAGTAAAAATTTCCATATAAACATTAGGGATTATTATCTATATCCACAGGATTCCTGAGTTTTTTAATCTTCTTAGGTTTGATTCTCAGACACCCTGGGGTTTCCTTAATTTTTTTTGTCATAACTCAAGATAACTAAGCTTTAATAACTTTAATTTAAACAAATTAGTGATTTGGAAGCCACATTTTTAAAGAGAGAGCAGTTGAAATCAAGTAGGGAACCCCCAAATCAATAATGGTAGCTTACAGAGGTACTAAGAGTTGGGGCATGTTTTTTATTTTTGTTTGTTTGTTTATCATGCAAAGAGACCTGTATTCCACCCTTGTAGAGCCCAATAAGGCA
Source organism: Uromys caudimaculatus (assembly GCA_028551405.1). Taxonomy (NCBI): domain Eukaryota; kingdom Metazoa; phylum Chordata; class Mammalia; order Rodentia; family Muridae; genus Uromys; species Uromys caudimaculatus. The sequence goes on from CM052708.1 coordinate 47,452,735, forward strand.
ATTCACTCTTCCATTTCCTATCGGAGGGATGTGCCTGGGCTGAGCCACTTGCCTGAGGTTAGGTTGGGTTGTTGTGGAAGAACATCCGTATCATATCAGGCTACTGTGTTTTCTCAAAACTGCATGGCTAATGGACCATCAGCGCTGTTGTGTTTTTAGTGAGATGAATAATTTATTTATTCTGTCACTCACTATGAAACACAGTTGTCTGATGGCTGTTTTTCCATCATTTCATCAGTATCTGCCTGTGTGTACCTGAAGGTGCCTTTGTCATTTGGTGTCACTCTCTTAATTACCTTAGAGTTCTGAGCTCTGAAGTTGAAGCTAGATGGTGTAGAGTTGAAGACAGGATAGGAGAGAATGTAAGAGGTATTAGGTGCCTCTCTGTTGCTGTAATAAAATACTCTAACAAAAGTCCAAACTACTTTGCTTATAGTTCAAAAGGGGATCCAGTCCATCATGGCGAGGAAAGCAAGACAGTGAGAGATGATACTGGTCTTATAGCCACGAGGTAGTCTTCACATATATGCATGATGGAAACAGAGAGAGGGAGGGAAAAATGGTGAGATGGCAGGCTATAAACCTTTAAAGCTGTCACCACTGACCTACTTCCTTCAGCAAGGTTTTTCATCGGAAAGGTTCCATAATCTCCACAAACAGTTCCACCAACCAGAAACTGTGTTCAAATACAGCCTTCAGAGGACATTTCTTCTTTAAACCATCACAGTCATTGTATATGATATTGAGAATGTATCTACTGGAATGATGTTTCTGCAGCACCTGGAATCTTAGACTTCCTTTTGTTACTCTTAAAAAACAATGAGCAGAGGCTCAGGACTCTCAAATTACGATCATCATAGGAGCCTAGATTAATGTTCTCTCAGTGGGTCATATTCTGTTCTTGGCTCAGGATCTTTCTGACACCTACTTATCCTGCCCACAAAGCTCCTTTCCATTCCTCTTCTCAAAACCTATGAGGATGAGGTTTTGGTGAAACTCACAAATGTTTTCTGGAAATTACTCCAGAGTGTATTGTGTCTGCCATGAGGAGATCTTCAAGGCTTTTGAATACATGCTGGTTAAATCTCTTTCAATATGATGGAGTTTTTTCTTCGAAAAAGTATATAAACTTGGGGCAGGGGCTATAGCTTAGTGGTAGAGTAGGCCTAGGACATCCAAAGGCCTGGGTTTGATCCCTCAAATTGTAAACATTTGAACGTAGCCTTCATTTATGTGAGGGCATCCAAGGATTCTGTACTTTGGCTGACCTGTACTCAGCTGTCCTCTAGCTTCTATGGAAATGACATTACTACTGATCCTATCTATAATGGCAGAGGTTACCTCAACAGAGAAATATTTTCAGGGGAATATTTGTGACAGCATGTTAGTTAACATGACAGAATATAGAAACACTTAGAAGGCAAGCCTTCATACACACCCATGGGGCCTTATTCAGTCTTGGAACATACATGTAGGGACTTTTGATTGAGTTGAGATCAGAAGACAAACCCGAAAAGTGGGCCACTCCATTCTCTGGAGTATAATGCTAAATTGCATAAAGAAAAGGTATTGAACTGAGCACAGGCATTTATTGCTCTCTTCATGTCTGTGGATGCAATGTGGTCACCTGTTTCAAGTTCCTACTGTTATGGTGTCCTCATAATGATGGACTGTGCCCAGGAACTATGAACTGAAATAAATGCTCCCTTAACTTTCTTGTGTCAGGATATTTTGTCACAGCAACAGAAAATCAACTATGGCAACCGTGAATCAGATTCTATAGGGTCAATGGAGTCTTCCTTCAGAGTCTCTGGGCCCATAGGATCTTTGAGCTGGAGTTAGAAGAAGGGAGTTTGCTCACTTGTATTAAAGGCATCTGTACATCAGAGGCTTAATATGGGAAAAGGACCAAGAAGATAAGAAGTGCTCTCTGCCCCAAAGCATCAGAAGTCTAGGGAGGAACAATGAAAACCCCAATGGCAACTTAATGTAGTCAGCTGTGAGATTGTGTTTGCTTTACTCAACTTCCCCCAGAGCAGAAGGGCCTATTACGATCTATATCTTTTTTGTCTGTTTTGAATTACTAGTTACTGCTATGCTTGGAATATAGTAGACACTAAACACATGTTTATTTAAAGAAAGAATGAATGAGCCTAAAAACCTGCACCTCAGACATAGTGATCCCATTACAATTCAGCTAACATATGTTAACACAAGCTATATGCTATATAGTATATTTTGGCAGGGTCATGAATATTTATCCTTCTAACAACAATTCCAAGCAAGTATTTTATAGAAGAAAAAATTAAAACTCAGGGCTAGGGATGTAACTCATTGTTAAAGCACCAATTTTTCATGTGAGGCTCTAGCATCAATCCCCAGCACAATAGAAACAGGAAAAAACCAAAACAAAATAAAACACCAACAACAAAACTAAAGTGACTAGCCAAAGCCACAACCATGATGCATGAAGTGGAGGAGAAATTTGAACTCCTGGTTCTTAGTTCAGTATTCCTTTCAATGTTGTTACATGTTCCTCCCATTTCACACATGATTTTTGTCTCTGTCTCTTTTGTACCGTGTTCTTTTCTCTATCCTTTTCTTCAGGAGACAGCTGTCTCTTGGACCTATGAGTTTCACTCTTGGGTTTTCTGGACCATCCAGAAAGGTGATTGTCATTTGACTGCAGAGATTCTAAAAAGTCTTCCAAGGCCATTGCAGCTTGGTAGTAAGGGCCAAACAAATAGGAGCAGACAAAAGTGTATTAATAAAGTTAATTAGCACTGACCTGAAAATACTCTCAATAATAATCTCTTGACATTAGTATCAAATACAATGAAACACAAGCAATACAAAACTCCATCATTGCTTCCTTTAGAGAGGTTGTCACTGATCTCTGGGATGGGGAAGGAGGGGGAGGCTTACACCTCCCAGGATTGTCCCGGTCTTCTTTAAGTCTGGCTAAGAGATCCTGGTGTGTGTCTCACCTGGTGTGCTAACCTTTAGGCAAGTATGTAGGTGAACTGTATTTGATCCCAGTTAGGATTGAGGGTAGCATTGGCTCCATTTGGGCTGTAATAAGTTCTGTAAAGATGGAAACAAATGCTAGAGGAGACAACAGGCTCTCAGAAATGGCCACTATTTCTCTGCTAGGTGAAGTTATTCTCTGGAATGATAATAGACAGGGTCTAGAACAGTTTTTATTTAAAAATATTTTTTTGTTTCAGTTAGTAGGTTGATTTAGAACAAGGCATCTGACCCTGTAGTGACCCCAGTGATCACCTAGCAAATGAAAGAGAATCCTAGTTTGGGGGTTTCATAAGGCTAGAAAGGAAAACATGAATTTAGGAGGTCCAACACACACCTGTAATAAAAACTGTCTGCGTCAATAAGAACATTCTAGATTACATAACCTTGTAGGTCAGGGTAACTGATCTATGCCTTTCATTGACTAGAGCTGGCTAAGATACTAGGCGGATATAAAAATCATTATTGATTCCTCTTTGATTACTGTGGGAGGTGAAAGTTACTGACATTATCTAACAATAGCCATTTCTCCAAAGCTCATATTTTACTTTTGCATTCCTGATTTGTGTCAGGCCTTGATGGCCTAGGAGGAGGCTAAATAAGTACACATAGAATCCAGCCCTTGACCTTTCGTGAGTCTCTATCCCAGTAGCACTGACTATATTTCTCACTCAGAGAAGTAAATAAACTTCTCTCTGTGCTCATTTCCATAATATGGTGGATATTTGAGAGGTTTATAGACTTCCTTGTATCATCTTCCATGTGCTTTAACCTACCTCTAGCTAGTTTTTGAGGACAGAACTGGTCCAAAACCTTAGTTTCTCCTCTGTTGTAGATACTCTGTGGCTTGCCTTATATATCTGGCTTCAGGGGCCCAGTCTCTCAAGGACTTAGAAAAGCATTGCAGGGGTAGAGGTGTTCTTTGGGCAACAATGGTGGCAAATAATTTCAGATTTGCCTCCCACTTAACAGGAAGGAATTATAGTTTTAATATAAGGTGGCCCACATGCTCATGTGTTAATCCTGGGCCCTGGGCAGCTGGTACTGATTTGAGACATTTTGGAAACCTTAAGGAATTTAGACGCCAAAGGCAGTTCATTCGTGGTATCCTATCCCTGCCTGATCCTTCCTGTCCCTATTGTTTTCTGATTCCTGGCTGCCCACCTTGTAATATGTTCTACTACATCACACTGTCCCTGCCATAATGGGTTGAGCCCTCTGAAATCATAAAGATAAATAAATAATGCCTCCTCCTTTATATTATCAGTTAGACATTTTGTCCCAGTAGTAAGGAAATGACCAGTGTGGATGGCTTGTTGAGTTGGAAGGAGATGCTAAGAATGAAATAGCATCCCTCTCATAGAAAGTGTCTCTTTCATGTTATATTAAAAATGCATACTTTTATTGTAAGGTGAAAGTGATAATTAGAAATGACAAGTAAGATAGTGAGAGAAAAACCCAAAGCAATGTGAAAGGAGAGATGGGGACTTTGCCCTGTCTGAGAACACAACTAAACCATTAAAATATTTTAAATCCTGATAACCTATTAGTCTTCCAGGTCCTTATTATTATTATTTTTTTATCTTTTACTTATTCGCTTTATATCCCACTCACTGTCCTCATCCTGGTTGTCCCCTTCCATAATTCTTGCCCCCCCCCACCTCCTTCTTCTCTGAGTAAGTAGGGGCCTCCTAGCAGTACTAGGAAGTTCTTCTCTCCTTCCCTGGCATATCCCCCCACCCTGGCATATCAAGTCTCTGCTAGGCTAGGTTCATTCTCTCCCATTGAGGCCAGACAAGGCAGCCCAGCTAGAAGAACATATCCTATAGACAGGCAATAGCTTTTGGGATATCTTCTACTGCAGTTGTTCAGAACCCACATGAAGACCAAACTACACATCTGCTACATATGAGAAGGGAGGCCTGGGTCCGTCCCATGTATGTTTTTTGGTAGGTGGCTCAGTCTCTGAGAGCCACAAGGGTCCAGGTTAGTTGGCTCTGTTGGTCTTCCTGTGGAGTTCCTATCCCCTCTGGGGCCTGCAATCCTTCCTCCTATTATTCTATAAGAGTCCCCAAGTTTCATCCACTGTTTGTCCGTGGCTGTCTGAGTCAGCTGCTGTGTGGAGCCTCTCAGAGGCCAGCCATGCTAGACTCCCTTCTACAACCATAACAGAGTATAATTATTAGTGTCAAGGATTGATGCTTGCCCATGGGATGAATCTCAAGTTGGGCAGGTTATTGGTTGGCCATTCTCTCAGTCTCTGCTCTATCCCCCATCCCTGCATTTCTTGTAGACAGAATAAATGTTGGGTTAAAAGTTTTGTGGGTGGCTGGGTTGGTGTCCCTAACAAGTCCTACCCGCATGATTTGTAACTAGCCCTCTCTCTTCTCCTTGTTATCCTCAGTCCACTACATTATCACAGTTGCTACAAATGTAGGCCTTGAGTAATCCCTGGACATTCAGGTCCCATGAAATCTACCATTCTGTTTTCTGCCTTTTTCCATTGACACCAGGCTTACTGTTTCTTAGACATTTCATCAGAATTAACTAGTACCACAGCATAAAGATTGTTCTATAGTTAACATGAGAAATCCCATGGTTTGTGGGAGTTACTTGTTTAGCTATTTGTATTTACTGCTTGGACTCTATAGATGTTGATATTACAGTACTAACACTAAACATTAATGAAGTGATTACTATATCACCTTGCACATAGCTTTCCTTTATAGATAGATATATGTACAATATATATGATACTATATATGCATACATATGTATATTTATTCAGCATTAGGAATTGAACCTGAGCCCTCAATTATGGTAGGCCAACATGTAATTTATGAGGTCTATCTGCAGTCTATCTATTTATTTTGAGATAAGATTTCACTAAATTTCCAGGCTGGCCATGAACTCACTCTGTATCCTAGGCAGCCATTGAATTTGTGATTCTTCTAATTCAGTTCCTTGAGTAGCTCAGATTATAAACCTGAGTTTCTGGACTTGCTTCATTTAACCTTTAAGAGTAGGTAATCCTGTTAGAACAGACAGCATGACTTCAATGCTGTGTTCTAGAGTCCTAAGCTATGATTGGTTCTTCAGAACATCTGGTGAGCATAGATCGGTCCTAGCCCCATATGTACAGAGACCTGGTCAGTAACATCAGACTGAAACAGAAGGCAAATGAAAGTGAGGTGAACAAGAAAGGAGAAAATTACCCTGGAAAGATGAGCCCATGAGAAAAAATATGGAAAGAACTTTCATAAAGAACTCTGGAGTGTTTGTTCTGACTCACCCTTGACCTTTTGGATGAACTCGGAGGAGTTAGCCCCAGTGGTACTAGGAAGGTCTTCCCTCCTTCCCCAAATGCCTTCCTTGGCTGCTTGATGGTGCCTGAAATTGTACCATAATAGCCTAATTCCCTTAGCTTTGGCTGCTATTCCTCTGTTAAAATGCATACTCTGGGGAGAGGCAAGTTATTAAACTTTATTAGACTTTTATATCTCATGGTGAATTTATCGATCAGACCCTTCTCCTTAGAAATGGCTGGGATAAGGAAGAAAGATGGAGGCAGTTTAAAAATCCCAGGCTCTGGGGAATAGGGTCACTTAGAAGGCCATGGGTGGAGGAGCAGGGGCTTAGGAAGGATTGATGGGGGTTTGGAAGCCCAGAAAGCAAATATTTTCCATGTGTTCTAGCATGTGTGGCCATAAGCGATAGTGCCTGTGGTTTAGATTGGTGGAAAATAGGGGCATAGGGCCATTTCTCAATCAAGACAGAGCTCTCAATTCACCTTAGTTCCCTTCCTGGCCTCTGACATACAAGACAGCTGTGCTGTACGTCCATGGGTGCAGAGCTCTTTCACATACATGTGTACCCTCCGACCTCTCCCAGTAGTGTCCCTGGATCTGCGTCTAATCACCTCAGGCCTCTGGGTGAACCAGAGTAGTAGTCTATCGTGATGTGTTTTTGCTTTGTTTGTGGCACTTCTCTAGCTCCTATGGTGCAGAGGTGACACCCAGGCTTGATTCTCTACCCTGTCACAGACATGATCCTGAAGTCTTCATTTGTTGTCCTTCCATTGCCCAGACTATAGTGAGAAATGGATTAGGAGACAAAGCTTGGTTTAAAGACACATTGGGGTTTTGAGAACAATATTATTTTATGTGTTTTCAAAACACTTTGTTCTGCCTTCAGATTTATGGGATGGCCTTTATTACTTCAATAAAATATTTAAAACAAAAATAGGAGAGGAAGCCTGAGGTTATCAGCCTCCATTTCTCTGGAGTCAGCCCATGAGGAAATACTCCTCAATCTCATTCCTGCAGAGACCCTGGGAGCCTTGGCTGCCACGAGATTGAAGAGTTAGGCAAGGCTCTACTTCAGACTGCAGCTTTATTTAATAAATGGGGTTTGTGGGCAAGGGAAAGAGAGGGAAAAATGGATGGATACTATCAGGGCAGTAGGGTGTATTTTTTCTGTTGTTGTTATTGTTCATTGATTCGTTGTGGTATGCTTGTACCTTACTCTTTGAAATCAAAATAGCACATGATAGCATTTTACATGGGATGGAATGTGATTGTTATAGTTACTACTGACAATGAGACAGCTGTTTCGTGGGCAGAGCTGGACTAATTGTCTGGATGCCTAGGCTCTCAGACATTGTCACCACAAAAAATGGAGCTCTGGGGGGGATGGTGCCTCCCCCCACAAACAATACATTTCAGTCATTCACAGGTAATCATTGAATGTCTATCATCAGTGGTATGGGGCACCATGGTCTTCTAATGAGCAACAGAAGTAGACAAAAACAGCCTCTTCCCAATCAAAGTCCAGTAAAAAGGCTGATTTTAGTGGTTAGAGAACTGTGGATATTTACTAGGGAAAGAATAACTGAGAAGCAGGTAATGAAATTCCCAAATGCAAAGATCATAAGAGCCCACAGTGGGTGGTAGGTGGTGAACTGTGCCCTCTCCACTTGACTGCTGAGGGCCTGTGCTACAGGTTCTGGGTTCCTTATAATTCACCTAATAGACTCAAATAAATTTTACTTTCTTTTCATTGGGTTTTCTTTTCTTGCTCTAAAGACAAACGGTTCTGTTGAAAGGATTGGTCCGAAGAAGACTATGAGAAAAATCCAGGTGTCTCCATCCAAGTTCATATTTAGACATCTTTTCCTCTCCTCCCAGCCTGCTTGCAGGGGAAGGGGAGTTTTCATCTAGCATTCTTGCAAGCTCTCTTCTAAGTATCTGTTCCATGGCCTCTCTCCCTGAGAAGTATATTAGTTACTTTTCTGGCTTCTATGATAAATGATTCTGACAAAAGCAACTTCAGGGAGAAAGTGCTTATTTCAGCTCATAGAGGGTTCAGTCTATCATAGGAGGAGGTTTCAGTGTAGGAGAAGAAGGTACCTAGTCCTGGTATGTTTGCAGAGAGTACTGACTGCTCATGCTTGGCTAGCTTGCTTCTTCAGAAAAGTTATTTGATTTATTTACGTGTGTGAGTGTTTCACCTGCATATTTATTTGTGTACCACATGCATGCAGTGTCCATGAAGGCCAAAGGAAGGTATTGAATCTCCTAGAACTGGAGTTACAGATGGTTGTGAGCCACTGTGTGTGTGTGTGTGTGTGCTGGGAACTGAACCCAGGTCCTCTGCAAGAACAGAGCTCTTAACTACTGAGGCATAGCTCTAGCCCCAGATTGTTGCTTTTTTTGCAGTTCAAGATCCAATCCCTGGGAATGTTGTCACCCACTTTTGGGATGAGTGTTTGGGGCTCTATTAATCTAATCTAGATAATCCCTTTATGTGAGAACAGGACTGAGGATGGGGATATGGGGTGGAGAGTGGGGTGGAGTAGGTAGAGGGTGTGAGAGGTGATGGAGTCATATAACAAATCCCTGGATTCAGACTCCAGAGACCTATATCAGGGTGCAGATTAAGTTTATTACCCAGTGCATAAGCTTATATACAGTGTCTGAGTCAATCCCAAATGCCTAAATCTTTGGCTAATCATATCTCATTATGCCATTACCATGCCCCAGTGAAAGTCCTGCCTGATGAGGTAACTCAGAAGGAGCATCTTCACCTGTTAGGATTTCCATGTAGATGGGGAAAGCAGCCACCACCCTGGCCTTGGTTCCCTTGTGCTGTCTCACTGGTGTTTTGGGAATCATCTTAGATCTAATGCCATGTTTGGCAGACTCTTTGAGGAGTCGCAGGAGCCTGTGGCACCTTCCTCTCCATCTTACTTTTTCCCTCACATGGACTTCCACATCCCCCACACATTTACAAACTTATCAGGGACTAACATAATCTAGATAATTACTTGCATATGTGTGGGGGGGGTGGACTGTGACAGGCAGCCTGGCCTCTGGTTGAGCATAGGCTTAAAACCCTGGGCGACCCAGTGGGGGCTAGCCCTTCAAGGGACCAGAAGGCATTTTGCCAATGCTTGCAGGGGGCCCTTGGCTCCTGTCAAGTAGATACAACCCCCCACAGCCCCTGTAGAGAGATCTGTCATATAGGAGCAGCACACCAAGCCCTTCCACAGATAAGGTATCCCTAAACTCTCAGACCAAGCCAATAGGAAGTACCTGTTGCCAGACCCCTGACCCATCCCAAACTGTATATTAGACCGTCCCAAACTGTATAGGGGGATCCTATCCAGAAGGAATAAAGGTGTGAGAACTACTCTGTCATCTGAGAGCTTCTATCATAAGAGCTGTAACACTGCTGCTTGGGAAGAAGTCTGCTCTCCCGAAACGCCACCAGAAGCTTCCTGCACTCCTTGCTGGCTAGTTGGCCTCTCATGGGCTCAGCCCCGGCCGGCCAGACTCAGTGCAGAGTGGCAGGTGTAGCATCTTGGAGCAACCGAGGCGGCAACTGCAAAGACCTAGGTGGAGGCAGCTGCAGCAACGGAGGCAGCAGAGGTGACTCCTGTCCCTGCTTGCACTTTCTGCTTTGCCTGAACCCTCACACTTGGGCAGACCAAAGACCCCTGTGGAAAGCCTCCAGCACACAGGCCCACATATGTGCTTGGAGGCTTGTCTCCTGATGATGGTAGATCGTGTCAAATTGACAATATTAAGTATCATAAAGATATCCACAGGTTGATCCTCCCCCTGCCAGGTTGTCATAGACTTGGTCCCCAGATACCACTGGCAATACTGGTCTTCATCATCTCAGTTTGAGATTCTACTTACTTATTGCAAAGTTGCCTGCCAAGGGCAAGGATATAATCCTCTATTGTGCTTCACCAAGACCCTCTGAGTCATGGGTCATTGACCACACACATATTTGTAGATGAGAAATAATTGCTGGGAAAGATTGATTCTGCCAAGTTCACATGAAATAGGATAGCACAGAGTTTCATTCTCTCATCCTCAAGTATGACAACCATTGCTGAATCCATATTGTGTCCGATGTGTAGTTACAGAAATTTGTACTCATGTCAGCTCTGTATGAAAGAGGGTGGGGTATTCTAAACAAACATACAGAGAAGCAAATGGATCATTATGTTGACACTGTACACATTTTATATCTATTTGGGAAACTTCATCATCAAAGTTGAGAGCTGGACACCAGGCTCTCTTCAGGAATTTGGGGTAGAAGTTAGTTTGAAGGGATATCCTGCTATTTAAGATTGTGCCAGACTCCAGTGCTTTTGAAATTGGTTGTACTAACAGTGCTTTCAGATTCCTGGATGACCTTTGGCTCTGCCTTGGGCTGCCAACTTAAGAAACCACTTTATCATGCCTCCATGTGATTGTATTTGTGCAAAACCTGGGCTCAAAAGTCCTTTTAAATTAAAAGGGTTTTAAAAGGCCCGAGAAGCAAGACCCTGGGAGAATAGACATCAATATTATAGACTTCTGGTTCTCTTTACCTAGAGGAGAAGGTCATAGTCAGTTTGGGGTAGACTCAAATGATTTTTCAGAGAAAGTCAAGTCCTGATGTTACTTGTGACTTCTGGTGGAAGTCACATCATATGTGCTGCCTACCTTTATGTCAACTTGACACAAGTTAGAGTCATTTTGGAAGAGAGCACCTCAAATTTGAGAAAATGCTCCCACAAGATTGACCTATGGGCAAACCTGTGGTACCTTTAGTTGATTGATGGATGATGAAGGAGTGACTAGCTCACTGTGGACAGTGCCATCCATCCCTGGACTGGTAGTTTTCCTGGGTGCTATAAGAAAGCAGGCTAAGCAAGTCATGGGAGCAATCCAGTAAACCACACTCCTCCATGGCCTCTGCATAAGCTTCTGCCTCCAAATTCCTGCCTTATTTGAGTTCCTGCTATGACTTCCTTTAGTGTAATGTGTGAGTTCTATCAGACTGTGATATGGATCTATAAGCTGAAATAAACTCTCTCTTCTCTAAGTTATTTTTAATTATGTCATTTTACAACAGCAATAGAAACCCTAAGACAGAATCAGTGGACAATTTCCTAAGATAGGATGGTAAGTACATGGATACCTGATCTCATCTATGACCTGTATTTTAGCAGCATGTACTCAGGAAATACTCTTAGTGTGTCATCCTCTAAAGGATAAAAGTGGTTAATATTCTTCTACAACTGCTATTTATAGAGAATGTCACGATGGGACATGAAAATGGCTGGAAGTCAGAAAAGGGTTGTGATGAATGGGTCATTTACCATAGTTCTTCTCCCTTTGCAGGAGATGGACCCTTGCCATGGTCTTGAGATAGAAAGTACTTTTTCATCCCTTGACTGGGGAACTCAGTCATGGGTCTTGCTTTGGTCAAAGGGATGCTGGGAAATGTAATAATGGTAGTAAGATCTTATTATATGCTTGGACAGTGGATTCTATCTTCTGCTACATCCATGAGAAAATGCCCTAATAAGCTCATTAGTTGCAGGAGAACGACGAGAAATGTGTGGATCAGATGCTTCTCCACTCTACCATAGTAGTAGAAAGCTATAGAGGAATTGGAAAGCCCATGAAAGTGATCAATACTTATTATTATTCACCATTAATTATTTTGTGAATTTTCATACAAAGCCCACTTCTGGGGCTAGGGAATCTTATTTCCACACAATTCTCCCTTGTTCACAGAGATAGTCTAGGTATCTTCTGCATGCTAAATCTTGTTGAGACATAAAGGCTAAAGACACTCCTGTCTTCAGAGGTGTTAGTGTCTCTGTCAGTTGCTTTTCTCAATTCTGTTTTCATATACCTGATAAGAAATGACGTAAGAAAGGGCTTATTCTGGCAGTGTTAGGAAACATATTACATCACAGTGGAGCGGGGAGGAGGCATGGTAGCAGCAGTTCTGTGTGGTGCGTCGCTCCTTACATTGCATCTGCACTCTGGAAATGGGGCTAAGATATAAAGCTTCAGTGTCTTTTTAGAGCTTCTTGGAGAACGGTTCTGTCTTCTAAAGGCTCCCCAAACTTCCCAAATGATGTCATCAGGTGGTGTTCAACTACTCAAATCCATGTGTCTATGTGGAAGAATTCACATACAAACCATAACACCATCCAGAAGGCTAATGAAGTAAATACTCCAGTCCAAGAGAGTGTCTCCCCACAGCCAAACAGTGGATGGAGCTTGGGGACTCTTATGGAAAAATAGAAGGAAAGATTGCAGGCCATGAAGGGGGTAGGAATTCCACAGGAAGACCAACAGAGTCAACTAACCTGGTCCTCTGAGGCTCTCAGAGACTGAACCACCAACCAAAGAGCATACATGGACTGCTCCCCGTTCATATGTATCAGATGTGCAGCTTGACCTTCATGTGAGTCCCGAACAATTGTTATGGGGCTATCCCAAAAGCTGTTACTTATATGTGGGATATGTTCTGGGCTGCCTCGTCTGGACTCAGTGGGAGAGGAAGCAACTAGCCTAGCAGAGACTTGAAGTGCCAGGGTTAAGGGGGTACAAAGGGGAACTTCCAACAGCTCAGAGGAGAAGGGAATGGGGAGTGGGGAAAGGATTGTGGGAGGGGATGACTGGGAGGGGATAGTGAGTGAGATGTAAAGTGAATAAGTAAAATAATAAAACTAAATTAAAAAAATAAGAATGAGGGTGTCTCCTCACATCATCATGGTAATTATAGGCTTCAACTGACCGTGTTAGACAGATGTCCCTACCTTTTCTCTCTTGGCATGTCAATGTATGTTGACTCTGGGAGTTCTAATAAACAGCAATATAACTAGCTGTTTGCTTTAGGTTCATGCCTCCTCCCTGTACATATATTCTACACAAACTGACTGAAATAATGGAAAGCTTCTTTTGTTAACCCTGGCTTTCACAGCAGGTCCTACACATTTTGAGGGTGAGTTTCTAAAACAGATCCCTATTTCATTTCTCAGTCATGGGTGACAGAAGGAACGGGGTTGGCTTAATTAGTTCAAAGGTCACCCCATTCTTTCCCATCCACATGCTAGATGTCAATCTAAATGAGGGGCAGTGTGTTGTGATCCCCATGCTCAGCTCCGGAGAGAGCTGGGCCTGATGGTTATTTTATCTGATTTTGCTGAGGACTTTGGGCATGCTGCCTAAAATTTCTTGCATATTGCTATCTTCTTTAAAACGAGGATGATTTCTACCCTGGGAGGTGTTGTGAGGGTTAGAGAAATTGTCTATGTAAAGAGCTGCCTTGTATCCTGCTTGCTATCTAGTCCCAGTTCATATGAAGGAGACCTAAAACTTAGTATGTCAGGATGTAACCTGCAAGCATATGTGAGTCCTTTGATTGGGGTAATTAAGTTAAAAATGGGTCATTAGAATGGGCTCCAATCCAATATGACTGATGTCCTTGTAACAGGAAACTAGGACACATGTGCCTGGGTGTACACACACACACACACACACACACACACACACACACACACACACACACACACACACACACAGAGTGAGAGAGAGTGAGAGCAAGAGCTAGAGAGAGAGAAATTTGAAACAGAGAAAATGCTACCTGCATTTTAAGGAGCTTAGCCTTAAGAGAAAACACTGCTCACAACTTGGTCTTGGAATTTTAGCCTTCAGAATAGTGAAAAGATAAATCTTTGTTGTTTTAGCCACCCAGCCTGTGATACTTTGTTATGGCAGCCAAAGTAGATTAACACAGTGTCTGAAACCCCTGGCATAGACCCAGGAGTGATGCCTGCAACCACAGCCACTGCCTTCCTCCCCATGCCCCCTCTTCCTCCCTACTGTGCATTTCTCTTCTCTTCTCACCTTCCCTCCCTCCTCCCTTCCCTCTGCCCTGCTTTTCATTTCTTTCTTCTTATTCCGTTCTTCACTATAACTACATAGACTTCCAGTCTCTCAGCATGAAGGAAAAGATGGGCGGTGGGGAACCAATCTAAGGGGTATGTATGCCCATATAAAAGAGAGAAAAAACACTCTGGCATTTTCTGGTGTTGACAGAAGTCACAGAAGAATAACAATCAGGTGAGTCACTGGGCTGCTCCTGATGGTTAGCACCTCTGTTAGGATTATGGGGTTTAACTGAATTGGAATAGAGAGAACACAGGCTTGGAGTGGCAAATATCTCTCTGTACTGGGAAGCAGGAACTATTCTGTATGTGTTGGGGGGAGGACTGGGGGAATGCATCTGTCCTTCCTTCTATGGTTAGAATACAGGCTTTGGGAGAGCCTTTGGATTAGTTCCCATTATCTGTCTCCTTAACACCCAGAGACCCAGAACTGGGGGCAGCAGTGACAAGAGGGCATGCAGGGTACGCAGGAGGAGATGCCCTGGTCCATTATGCAGCTTCTTCCAATGGGAAGTTAGAAGAGCCTTTGGCAATCGACTTTCCTTCCAGAAAAGACACTTTCCTCCACCAGAAAAATGAGTGTAATCAGTCTGGCTGGCTGATTTTGCGTTTTGAGATTTCCTGGATGAGAAGCTCTGTGTAAACCGGGGGCACTGTTGTTTTTGTACCTGGCTGCTGGGCCAAGAGAGAAGGGAAATGGGAAGGCGAAGCTAGAATGACTCCTTGGCAGGCAGTCTCCTGGGCTCTCAATCATGTCTGCTGCTGCTGCACAAAGCTCAGCATACAGCAGCTGCAAAAGGGGTGTGGGCTAGGCCAGTCCTGAGGCACAGAGCAAGATGTAAGGGAGCTGGAGGGTTAGCTAGCTGAGCTGCCCTTAAACTTACTTCCACTGCCATTTCTTTACCTTCTACGTGAGCCTTTGGACCTTCCTGTCATTTCTGGGACTCAGGTTACAGGATTGCCAGAATTCCTCTTTAGCAAATAATAGAGGGGTTCCAGATCAGGAGAAGTGCCACCCAGGAGAAGAGGCCATCAAGAAGATGAGGATGAAGGGAGAGGGAAGGGGGGATAAGAGGCAGGTGAGCAGAAGCCAGCTCCTAATCTGGAGTCAGCAGAGGGCATCTTCCTGATACATGTTCTGCTGCCTCCCAGACCACTTCAAGTAGGAAGCAATGGCAGCTGTGTAGACAGGCTATGGCTCTCCCACCCAATTGCAAGACTGGAACTCCTTGAGAAAGTTTTACTGACTTTTCCAGCTGATCTGCATTCCAGGAAGCTATTAAGAAGAGAATGCTGCCTCTGCAAGGCATAGATATGAGAGCAGCCCACCCCTTTCTTTCTTCCTTTATTTTTTGAGCTTTGAGATGGGAAGAATCTTACTGACCTGAGGGGCTCCCTGGATGATACAAGAGTCCTTCTCTATCACTACCACCTTGCCACCAGACTTGAAATGCCACTGCAGGGAGTGATGTCGGCTGATTAATATGCAGGAGGAAGAAGAAGCCATAAAGTCAAGTGCCTATAGCATTTAATGTGACTATCAAAGAAGGCTGGCAACCCCCAGCCTCTGTGTTTCATTATGCATGGCTGCCAGAGGGCCCACCTGGCACTGTAGACAGAAGATTCAGGCATATGTGTACCTATGTGGGGATCTCGTGCATTGGTCATTCCTTAATATAAATACACATGCATATACACATTATTACAGGTAACAATAGACCAGAGAACTGTAGCTCGGGTCTTCCAAGCACTACAGAAGGTAATTCTCTCAGCAGCAGCAGCAGCAGCTTCTGAGGGATTTTCCTTTCTTGGGCCCAGCCACATCCTCAGGGCCAAGAAGACCCATAGAATCACCCATTAATGCCTCCAGATATTACAGAATGCTGTGACAGAATCAAAATTAGTTTTATCATTCATCAGTTCTGAAACATCCAATCTCATCATTCATTTAATAGTAGTTATTCCAGTGAAACTGTCATGACCCAGGTGGTTTCTGGTCTCATGCATGCCTGGGCATAGGTGCTCCTACCTTAGCTACTGCCATCCTCTTTCTCCTTCTCTCCTTCTCCCTCCTCCTCCTCCTCCTCCTCCTCCTCCTCCTCCTCCTCCTCCTCCTCCTCCTCCCTGTCATTGGAGTAGGGAGATCTCTGCCACACTGATACTGTATTCTCATCATAGAGTTTAATTTCCATTCTCTGTTATGTCTCTATTCTCTAGAGAAGTCTGGAAATGCTAACATGGGAGAAGCCAGAGGATGCTGTTAAGAGGCAGTGTCCCTCACCTGTGGCTTAGGATTGGCAGCAGTGAGTTGCCTGCTGTTCTGGGTTGTGTTCTGTGAAAGACTCAACAACAGATTTCATTTATTAATCACAAAATCCTCTCTATTCTTTTAAATTCACAATCTGTCTTCAGGCAGGTATACCCCCTGGTGGCTAATGATGGTACACCAATGTCTTCTCAGTGTGTACATAGATGACCTCAGATTCTCTTCACTCTTCCTCATCTCCTAGGATTTCTTAGAGGGAAAGGTTACTATTTTATATATTATTAATGACTATAGACATTCAATACTTTAAAGACAAGTACTGGAAGAATAAGTTCCTCAGGGAGGAGAAAGCTAGATATTCGGCTTCTTGGAGTATTCCATTGATTAATTTATGTGATGCCACTGAGACATCAGTCAGGGCTAGGAGGTTTGGTTCAGGGAGGTCAAGAACTTCCCTTTAGCTATGTATGGACTTACTACTTCATTGCAGTCATAACCAGGATTTGCCGAAGGGTACAGGGCAAAGAAAGGAAAAAGTTCACAGAAAAGCAGTGTGGATTCTCACAGTTTTGGTTTGTGAGGGACAGTCCACTGGTGATAATTCTTACTCATTACACAGGAAACTTAGGGGGCTGTGTGCCACAGGGATTTCTTACCTTTAAACAGGCTGTTTATCTTTTTCCTGCTTCTATTCTAGATGAAGACACCTAAAGATGATAAGCCCTCCAGGTCTAAGCTTTTTTCTCACACTCAGCTCTGCACATCAAATGTGAACATGGAAGAAAACTCAAGGATCATTAAAGGGACTGATGGCTCCTCAGAGTCAACTAAGAGCTGTCGTAAATAGAGATTGCTAGACACATAGCTAGACATTTGAACCCATGTGCCTTGGGAGGCACCAAGGTCATTTTTCTCTTCATTTATTTTTTGCTAACGTCATCCATAAATTTTAGAGTATATCTACCTCCACTTCTCCCTCCAGTTCCTTCCGATCTCTCCCCCTCCCCCTTCCAACCTAATGTTCTCTTCCTCTTCCTTCTTCTCCACTGATATGACCAGTGAGGTCCATAGACTCTTACAGCATGGTGCCATCTGCTGCATCATGGGTAACTTACAGTGGGCCACACAGCTTAGTAAAACTGATTTTCTCTTCCCCAGTGACCATCCCTAGAGTGGTCCTCAGTTAGGGGTGGTGACTCATGAGCCCCCACCCTGAAGCTGGAACATGGCTTGACTTGATCTCAAGAAGATCTCATACAGCAGCCCCAGTTGCTATGAGTTCATGAGTATACCAGACCTTCTGGGCATGTCCAGAAGACACTATTTTGCTGTAATCTTTCCCATCTTCTGGTTCTTACAATCTGTCTCCTCTTCTACAGTGTTCCTTGTTTTTTTTTTTTTTTTTCTGGGTGTAAGAAAAAGTGATGTAAGTGTCCCATTCAAGGTTGAGTATCACTCTCTACTGTTTGACCAGTTATGAATTTCTGGTGCTTAGTGCAGAGTATATTAATTTTATTCTCTGAGAAAAATGCACTCTCTTGACATTTCCAAACATAGGGGAAATAAAGTCCTAAGAGGGACTTAGTTGGACAAAGTAAATGTTAGGAAGAAAATTGTTTTATTGTTGGTCTCCCAACTACTTCAATCTGGGACCTTTATAACAATTTTGTAACAATGGATTTTTATCATGTAACCCAGGCTGACTTTGAACAGTCAGAGATCTACTGGTTTCTTCCTCTCAAATGTTGGTATTAAAGATATGCACCATTATCTGGGGAGTGGTGATGCACACCTTTAATTCCAACACTCATGACGCAGAGGCAGGCAAATCTCTTGAGTTTGAGGTCAGCCTGGTCTGCAAAGTGAATTTCAGGACAGCTAGGAGTACACAGAGAAACCCTGTCCTAAAAAACAAATACAGGAAATAGCACCAGGAGAAAGCTAGCCTCCCAGGAGTGTGGACAAGCCTGTGAGCTGAGGTAAGACTAGCACCTCTGCTCAGAGGGACCCACCCGGAATCTTCAGGACACAGGGACCAAGGAGCAGCCTGGGACAGGAGCCTCCCAGTTTCCATCTGTGCCTGGGAACCTGAGCCTGTGCCAGAGGGCTCCATACCCAAATAGTGCCAGGAGCAGCTGGTCTCCCGACACACCTTCCAGCACAGGTAAGACCACCACTTCTGTTCAAATTCCTGGCTCAAGAGGGACCCTCACAGAGCCATCAGGACACAGGAACCAAGAAACAGTTGGAGACAGGATCCTTCTGGTTTCTGTCTGTACCCCAGAGCAGACCTTGTACCACAGCTCTCCAAACCCAAATTCCTCTCAGAGAGAGCTGGTTTCCAAGGAGTACTGACCCAGAAGCTTGCAGGAAGTAGAAGCCACTGTCAGAGAGAGCAAGACCAGCTAACACCAGAGATAACCAGATGGCAAAAGGCAAGGGCAAGAACATAAAGAACAGAAACCAAGGCTACTTGGCATCACTAGAACCCAGTTCTGACACCACAGTGAACCCTGGATACCCCAACACACCAGAAAAGCAAGACTCAGATTTAAAATCACATCTCATGATGATGATAGAAGACTTTAAGAAGGAAATAAATAACTCCCTTTAAAAAAAAAATTACAAGAAAACACAGGTAAACAGCTAGAAGCCATCAAAGAGGAAACACAAAAATCCATTAAAGAATTACAGGAAAACACACTCAAACAGGCAAAGGAAATGAACAAACCATCCAGGGTTTAAAAATGGAAATACACCCTCATAGAGGCGGGAGAGGGGGAGGGGATAGGGGGTTTCCAAAGAGGAGATCTTTATTTACATTGGAAATGTAAATAAAGTATCAAAAAATAAAAATAAAAATAAATAAATAAATAAAATGGAAATACAAACAATGAAGAAATCACAAAGGGAGACAATCCTGGAGATATGAAACCTAGGAAAGAGATCAGGAGTCATAGATGTAAGCATTACCAACAGAATACAAGAGATAGAAGAGAGAATCTCAGGAGCAGAAGATACCAGAGAAAGCATTGACACAAAGAAAATGCAAAATGCAAAAAGTCCCTAACCCAAAACATCCAGGACATCCAGGACACAATGAGAAGACTGAACCTAAGGATAACAGGTATAGAAGAGAGTGAAGAATCCCAACTTAAAGGATCAGTAAATATCTTCAACAAAATTATAGAAGAAAACTTCCCTAACCTAAAGAAAGAGATAAGCATAAACATTCAAGAAGCCTGCAGAACTCCAAATAGATTGGACCAGAAGAGACATTCCTCCCGTCACATAATAGTCAAAACACCAAATGCACAAAACAAGGAAAGAATACTAAAAGCAGTAAGAGAAAAAGGTCAAGTAACATATAAAGGCATATCTATCAGAATTACACCAGACTTCTCACCAGAGACTATGAAAGCTAGAAGATCCCAGGCAGATGTCATACAGACCCTAAGAGAACACAACTGCCAGCCAGGCTGCTATACCAAGCAAACTCTCAATTACCATAGATAGTGAAATGAAGATATTTTATGACAAAACTAAATTTACACAGTATCTTTCCACAAACCCAGCCCTACAAAGGATAGTAGATGGAAAACACCAACACAAGGAGGGAAACTACATCCTAGAAAAAGCAAGAAAGTAATCTTCTTTCAACAAACCCAAAAGAAGATAGCAACACAAACATAAAAATAACATTGAAAATAACAGGAAGCAACAATTACTATTCCTTAATATCCCTTAATATCAATGGACTCAATTCCCCAATGAAAAGACATAGACTAACAGACTGGAAACACAAACAGGACCCAGCATTTTGCTTTGTACAGGAAATACACCTCAGTGTTAAAGACAAACACTACCTTAGAGTAAAGGGCTGGAAAACAATTTCCCAAGCAAATGGTCCCAAGAAACAAGCTGGAGTAGCCATTCTAATATTGGATAAAATCGACTTTCAACCAAAAGTCATCAAAAAGGATAAGGAAGGACACTTCATACTCATCAAAGGAAAAATCTACCAAGAAGAACTCTCAATTCTGAACATCTATGCTCCAAATGCAAGGGCAGCCACATTCATAAAAGTAACTTTACTAAATCTCAAAGCACACATTGCACCTCACACAATAATAGTGGGAGACTTCAACACCCCAATCCCATTAATGCACAGATCTTAGAAACACAAACTAAACAGAGACACAGTAAAACTAACAGAAGTTATGGACCAAATGGATTTAACAGTTATCTATAGAACATTTCATCCTAAATCAAAAGAATATACCTTCTTCATAGCACTCATGGTACCTTCTCCAAAATCGATCATATAATTGGTCACAAAACAAACCTCAACACATATAAGAAGAGGAAATTCAAAAAATCATCAGATCTTACTACAAAAGCCTATACTCAACAAAACTGGAAAATCTGGATGAAATGAACATTTTTCTAGAGAGATACCAAATACCAAAGTTAAATCAGGATCAGATAAACCATCTAAACAGTCTCATAAAACCTAAAGAAATAGAAAAAAGCAGTCATTAAAAGTCTCCCAACTAAAAAAAAGCCCAAGAGCAGATGGGTTTAGTGCAGAATTCTATCAGACCTTCAAAGAAGACTTAATACCAATACTCTTCAGAATATTCCTCAAAATATAAACAGAGGGAACACTACCTAATTTATTCTATGAGGCCACAGTTACACTGATACCAAAACCTCACAAAAACCCAACAAAGAAAGAAAACTTCAGACCAATTTCCCTTATGAATATCGATGCAAAAATACTCAATAGAATTCTCACAAACTGAATCCAAGAACACATCATAACCATCATTCACCCCAATCAAGTAGGCTTCACACCAGGGATGCAGGGATGGTTCAATATCCAGAAATACATCAATGTAATCCACTACATAAACAAACTCAAAGAAAAAAAACACATGGTCATTAGATGCTGAAAAAGCATTTGACAAAATTCAACATCCCTTCATAATAAAAGTCTTGGAAAGATCAGGAATTCAAGGCCCATACCTAAACATAGTAAAAGCAATATACAGCAAACCAGTAGCCAACATCAAACTAAATGGAGAGAAACTTGAAGCAATCCCACTAAAATCAGGGACTAGACAAGGCTGCCCCTCTCTCCTGATCTCTTCAACATATTACTTGAAGTTCTAGCTAGACCAATCAGAAAACAAACGGATGTCAAATGGATACAAATTGGAAAGTAAGAAATCAAAATATCACTATTTGCAGATGATATGATCATATACTTAAGTGACCTGAAAAACTCTACCAAAGAACTGCTACAGCTGATAAACAACTTCAACAAAGTGGCCGGATATAAAATTAACTCAAACAAATCAGTAGCCTTCCTAAAGTCAGGTGACAGCAGATGCTGGCGAGGATGTGGAGAAAGAGGGACACTCCTCCATTGCCAGTGGGATTGCAAGCTGGTACAACCACTCTGGAAATCGCTTTGGTGGACCCTCAGAAAAATGGACATAATACTACCTGGGGACCCAGCTATACCACTCCTGGGCATATACCCAGAAGATGCTCCAACATGTAATAAAGACACATGCTCCACTATGTTCATAGCAGCCATATTTATAATAGCCAGAAGCTGGAAACAACCCAGATGTCCCTCAACAGGGGAATGGATACAGAAAATGTGGTACATTTATGCAATGGAGTACTACTCAGCTATTAAAAACAATGATTTAATGAAATTTGCAGGCAAATGGATGGAACTTGAAAATATCATCCTGAGCGAGGTAACTCAGTCACAAAAGAATGAACATGGTATGTACTCACTGATAAGTGGATATTAGCCCAAAAGTTCAGAACGCCCAAGTTTCACTTTACAGTAACAGCTGGACTGAGAGTGAGGTCCCAGATGAAGGAGTTGGAGAAGGGACTGAAGGAACTGAGGGAGTCTGCAACCCCATGGAGGGAGCAATAGTGTCAAAACTGGCCTGAACCCCCTCCCTGTTCCTCATAGAGGCTGGACCACCAACCAAAGAATACACATGGAGGGACCCATGGTTTGGACCACATATGTGGCAGAGGAGGGCCTTGTTGGCCATCAGGGGGAGGAGAGGCCCCAGTAAAGAGGAATGTCAAGGTAGGAATATGGCAGTGGGTGGGCATGTGGGTGGGAGGTGGAATTCCCTCATAGAGGTGGGGAAGGCGGAGGGGATAGGGGGTTTCCAAAGAGGAGACCTAGAAAGGGGGAAACACTGGAAATGTAAATAAAGTATAAGAAAAAAAAGCTCTTTAAGTGGGGTAGTGTTATGCAAATGTTAATTATTACTCATAAAATTGCTCTGTGGAGTGAAAGAAACAAACAAACAAAGCCAAAAAAACAAACAAAACAAAACAAAAAAATACTACCTGAGGACCCAGCTATACCACTCCTGGGCATATACCCAGAAGATGCTCCAACATGTAATAAGGACACATGCTCCACTATGTTCATAACAGCCATATTTATAATAGCCAGAAGGTGGAAACAACCCAAATGTCCCTCAACAGAGGAGTGGATACAGAAAATGTCGTACATTTACACAATGGAGTACTACTCAGCTATTAAAAACAATGACTTCATTAAATTCACAGGCAAATGGATGGAATTTGAAAACATCATCCTGAGAGAGAGAACTCTGTCACAAAAGAACAAACATGGTATGTACTCACTGATAAGTGGATATTAGCCTAAAAGTTTGGAATACTCAAGATTCAATTCACAGACCATATGAAGCCTAAGAAGAAGGAAGACCAAAATATGGATTTTTCAATGTTTCTTAGAAGGGTGAACAAAATGCTCACAGGAGGAAATATTGAGGCAAAATGTGGAGCAGAGACTTAAGGAAAGGCCATCAAACCTGGACATTATAGTAGATGCTGGGAAGTGTTTGCTGATGAAAGTGTTATAAGCTGCTCCTGAGAGGCTCTGCTAGAGCCTGACAAATACAGAGGCGGATGTTCATAGCCAACCATTGGACTGAGCGTGGGGTCCTGAATGGAGGAGTTGGAGAAGGGACTGAAGCAGCTGAGGGGATTTGCAGCCCCATGGAGGAAGCAACTGTGTCAACTGGCCAGACCTCCCGGAGTTCCTGGAGACTGGAGCACCAACCAAAGAATACACATATAGGGACCCATTGTGCTGGCCTCATATGTGGCAAAGGAGAGCTTTGTTGGCCATCAGTGGGAGGAGAGGCCCTTGGGCCTGAGGGTGTTTGATGTTTCAGTGTAGGGGAACTCTAGGGAGGGAAGACAGGAGTGGGTGGGTGAGGGAGCACCCTCATAGAGGCAGGGGGAGGGGAGATGGGATAGAGGGTTTCCAAAAGGAAAACACTTGAAGTATAAATAAAGTAAATATCCAATCAATCAATCAGCCAATCGATAAACAAACAAATCAGAACAAAACAAAACAAAAAAGAAAAAAAACCCAAACAACAACTAAGAAAGACATACACCATTATGCCTGGCCTTTAATAACAAAACTCTACTTATGTGTAGAACTTCATGCATAGATGCTCTATAAAGGCCTAGTAACTTGAAAGTACTAATGCCCAGTGCCCACTGCATTGGACACAGATGGATGAATGTGCAGTATGTCCACAAGACACAGGCAGAAGTAAATGTGGATGTTCATTGATTCCAGCTAGTTTAGTTTGTTCCTCCTGTTTACCATTGTTCCTGCAACCGCTTTGAGAGTTACTGTTTACCTTCATTCTGCCTCATGGGTCATCATTTATCAACCCTTAGCCACCCTATGGCATGTCGTTACATCTTGGTCCGGTGTCTTGCTCTTTATTACCTCTGGAGACCTTCTTTCTCTAGAACACAATCCTGGAGTTATTTATTGCCTTTCGTAGCATCCATACAGGGCTATTTCTCCTGCTCTGTGTGGTATTTCTGGATCCTGTTACACACAACTATCCTATTTCCCCCTTGTCCTCACGTATGATTACTATATTTCTGACAGAATGCAACTTTGAAACTGAATAATGAATCTGAGACTTGAGTGAAGTCTGGCTGAAGAACCACAGTCGAAGGAATCATTGCCTCAAAGATGCAGCAGGATGTGTCTGAAGACTCTGTGGAATGATAGCTCTTTAGGCATGGAGACTCCACCCTTTAATTCTGCTCTGGTTTGTGCCAACAGGACTAACATTGTTGCCTCTTTTCCTGGAGCTTCAGCTCCCTGTACAAGCATCTTCATCCTTCCCACACTTTTTCTCTCAATGATACAAATTGCAGACAGAAATGGTAATTCACAGGAAAGGGAAAAAAATACTTTCCCTAAAGTTCCTGGCCATATTTCCTCTGAAGCTCCTTCATTCCTATGCTGGCATGAAGACTCCCTGAGAGCTCTGTGCATCAGATTCCCTTGCATTGCTCCCTCTGTGGTGAGTTCTTTCTCACTGCTACATTTCACCTGCATCTCAGCACAATACATTTTGACTTCCTTTAACATAACTTCTTGCTCTTACCACCCTTAGGCAGTACAGGAGGGGACCGTGAAAGTCAGTTCTGGACCCGTGCCCCCTCCTGACCAAGATGTTTAATGTATAGCTGATATGCATAAGGAGTCCAAAGCAAAGGCCAGTTGTCACGAGAGATGTAGCCAAGCAACCTTGGTGCTAAGCAACAGATTGAAGCTCACCGAGTCTTGATTTACTCCATTGCCAGTTTCACAGAACTTGGCCTTGACTAGAGGAATAGCTTGATCTGGTTAAAGAAAAAGCTAGAGAGGAGAGAAGAGAGAATGGGCAGAGAGATGGGAAAATGCTGAGAAAGGGAAGGAGAGAGTGAAGGTTATAAATGAGACTAACCAAGATGTTATTGAGATGTCAGACTATCAGTAAGGGTAATACCTAAAGAATGACAGGAGGGGTTTTTGTTTGTTTGTTGTTGTTGTTTAAAGATTAATGGCAACAGCTAATTAATCTTTTAAAGAACCTTTCCATTTGAACATGCTATTTGTTTGGTGAGTATATCTTCCATGATATCAAAATGTTCCTTCTCAAAAACCTTCAAAGCCTGTACTCCCCATGGTCCAGAAGTCAGTGTTTCCTCTTTGCCTGGTTGGCTACTACATACTGACCTGCAGCATGTATCTGGGAGAGAATTCTGCAAGAAGGCACCAGAAACAGTTATGTGTCCAACATAATAATGAAGAAAAAGGGGAGAGGAGTGCAGGTTGACGAGGAGGTTAGGCTGAGCCTTTCAAACGTAAGCTGGGACAGGTTTGGTGTCATTCTTTTGGCCAATATGAATGACACTTTGCTTTCTAAGTTTCTTCCAAGAATTCTTAGGAGATGGGTCAGAGGCTGTTCACAAATCGATTCTGATAATGAGATGCCATGGTGTTTAGGTGATTCAGGAAAGCCTGTCTTGGGTGACAAAGACCAGAGAAAATAGCATGACAGTGTATTAAAACCATGCAGGACATGCACAGCAGCAGAGTTCAAGGACAATGTATTGGATGCCAGACAGCGCCTGGCACATGACATTCCATCCCTGCACTTTTTTTTACTCTTCAATTCGCTCTACCATCATCGTATCATGTTCTTTCTGGGTACCCTCTTCTCTAATCAGCTTACCCAGCTCCATCCCTCCCCTATTAGTGGCTGGCATGGCTAAGAACAGTTGCACCATTATTGATGTAGCAAACTCTTCTTACTGTCTAACTTATGCATATGGGACAGATGATTGCATAGTATCCTAAAGGCCAGAATAGTATACTTAAGAGCTTCATTTCCTTTTGCTCAACCAATTTGTCTGTATCAGTAGTCATGAGCCATCAGAATTTCTCAGACTCGCAGAAAAGTGTCTGTACCCAGAAAATGCTTGGCATATGGTTAACAGGGCACATGCTTATGAGCTGTGTGCCTCATCCCTGGTTGAGATCTATTACTACCAGCCAAGTCTCAAACTCTGCAATTTACACATCTCCTGCTTTTGTAGTTTGTCTCCTCCCTAGGGTGATTCTCAGTCCTGGCTCTTCCTGGAAAGGACCAGGTGTGTTTGGTCTGGGGCTGATGAGATGTCTCTTTCAGTTTGATTTTGAAAAGCTAGACAAGAAGAACACTGGGGATAAGCCCATTGTAGTGCCAAATGAAGGTATTCTGAAATAGAGCGGTGTGCATGCATGCATATATATGTGTGCTATAGAAATAACTCAAAGATAGGAGCACACACACACACACACACACACACACACACACACACACACACACACCACATGTGTGCGGGCGGGCACAATCACTCAAAGAAATATGAATTTGGAAAATGATAATGTTCCTTAAAATTCACATCAACAACTAGATGAAATGCATCTATTATCTCCAGTGGAGCCCTCATATTTCAGTGTGCTGAATTGTTGTTGACCACACACTAAATGAACCCCTTTTGTGACTTGATGACCCCAGCTTCTAATTCCAATTACATAATGATTTTCCACTAGCATGTATTAAAAAACCCATTCTGTAGTCACCATCTGAGTCTACCACCTACAGTAGAGATTCAGGTCTCTCTACCACTCACCAGCTGCACTAATCACAGAATTGGCTGCAGAGAAAGAAAGTCTGAGGCTTTTGTTTGGTAGGGAAGAGTGATAACTGAGGGAGCTGCAACAGCTTCTCCATGCCCCCACAAGCAAAAATGGCATTTGGGACCGATGTTTACTGTCTGAAGAAAAGCAAGGGGCAACTTCTAGTATCTAGTGCCCAGGGATGGGAGCAAGGGGATTTCACCATTGCCGTCACCAACACCAGCGAAGATGAATGTAATCTCGAGTTGCTCCTATGGACTGCAGAGAGATCTTGTAAGCAACCCATAGCAACTTTTTGATAAACCATTCTTCTGTTAAATCAGAAAAATTGTTTGCCCTTGTTCTCAATTAATATGAGTTATTCAGAAATTGATATTAACAATGATCAAAGACAGTGGCTCAGAGAGATAAAGGGTAGCTTCAAATTTGATATTCTGGTGTGATTAATTGTGAGGGAAGTAAACCGTGCTTTATTTCAGTGTGAGATTTCTGGCAATAGCTTACAATGATGTTGCCTATCAAGCTATCATCTATGGTGATGTACAGCAATGTATCTATTAAAGGAGATTCAAGGGACTCAGTTACCTGGAACAACTTAAATGACAAAATGTGAATTGCTGTTGAGTGAGCAAGGCTCTTCATATAATATTAAAATTTAGATAGCTGAAATGACCAAGTTCTAAGTTTAAACTGTACACTGAACAACAGAAACTTTCTTAGAATGTGATAAAAGACTCCAATTTACTATGTTTGTGACTAAAGTCATATTCAGAATCTGATCCAGTTGTTATCAACATTCATACCACATTTTTTATTGCATGTCTCAAATTAAAGTTAACACATATCTTGACAAACAATGACACTCCAAAACATATAATGGGTATATAGAATGATTCAGAGAAATCAAAATACTCTGAATCCCCATTCTCTACCTCCAAATTTTTGTGGATGTGTTTTATGTATTATATACATGTAACACATGGGTATATGTATGAATGTATGATATAAGCCAGAGTTCTATGTTGAGTATCTTCTCTGGCCACCCTTCATCTTTTGTTTTTACAATAAGGCCTTTCATTGAGTCTGGACTTCACTGACACAGCTATACTAGTAGGCTAACCAGCCCCCTTGATCCTCCAGTATCACCCAGCAGTGGGATTACAAGCATATGCCCCCATGCCTGGCTTTTCACATGGGTTCTGGGAATCCAATCACAGCTACTCATGCTTGCTTAGCAAACATTTTATTGGTTAAGCCATCTCCCCAGCACCAAACATCTTTTAATAATCAACATGCTCCCTCCTTTCTTGTCTGGTTATGATGATCCTACTATAATTAAAGACCCTGTAGTGAATGTCATATCTCCCTTTTCTTAGCCAGATAACAGAAGCTGATAGACTTTCTGGGATCAAAGGATGCTTGTATCCTGGAAAGTTACATCTATGTCATAACGAGGGAAGCAAGTTAGGTGATAATTCACTGAAATTCCATTTTAATCAGAGATAAGTAAATGTATCAGTAGACTATCCATACATGTAATAGTTTAGTTCTGTGATCTTATAACTCACCCAGGAAAGATGCTTTCTCAAGTAATTATCAGTTACTAGAAAATAAAGAAGCTGGCAGGGGAGACTCAAAACTACTTTTTAGCTGGAGACCAGAAGTTAGACTCTGGACCTGATGCTAAAGGTTGAGTGGTAGCCAGACCTGCTTTGCTTCCTTCCATCAGCCTATCTTTGGGGGCATTTTGTAGTCCAGCATTACTCCGGCTACTTAGATAGTATGGGTATTGCTTCCTCTGGCATCTCTACATGACTGTTTATCTGACATAGAGACATGATTTGTAGAAAGCAATAGTAGATTGTGGGAAACTTGATTAGGCTGTGACTCTAGTGAGATTTGCTTTCCTAGATCCTGGTTTCTAAATTGAAGCAAATTAATACAAACTCTGTATCTGGTGGGATCCTGTACAACCACCAAATGCTTTTCCTTTATTTCAGTGGGGAAACACACACACTTAAAAGTTTGAGCTCACCTAGCAGGAATAACAATACACTCTGTGCTCTTTCTTCAGGATCATGGTAAATCTGCACTATAGATTTAGTTTATAGATAATTCACCTATTGCTCTTACCACTGAGTCATTTATATTGGTCATTAGTGGCATGTATCTGTCAGAGTGATGGAACCAGATTTCACAATATGAATTCAGGGTCTTTCTCTGTGGCATATTCCTGTAATGTACAGACTTGTCATGTTTGTCCTCCCTGTCTCTACTGGGCATGCACAGTACTTGGAAGGCTTTGAGAGATAGCACGTGAGTAGTACAGTTGCTTCCATACATCAGCTGATAATTTTAGATATCTCCTTGGTTATCCCTTTTGAGTTACAGCATTGCCACTTGGCTTTTATAACTCTGAAGATCCAAGAAGATTAAAATGTCAAAGATACATTAAGATGCTTTAGGAACCCCCATAGAAAACCTTGGATGCAAAATCTCAACTTTGAGACCAAGGATCTTGGAGCACTGCCATATTCATTTTTTTCGTTTTCTTTTTTTAAACAAGGAATTCCCTTTTCCCTTTAGACTTATTACCTTGCTGTAGTCAGTCACAGGACATGTATTAACATGTCTATACTCAACTGGCGTCTTATGGAATCTCATCAAACCATGCATGTTATTATTATGACCACACAACTCTGGAAATAAGAAGTGGCATATAAGAGATCTTAATGAAAGATCTCTACATGCACCCCTTGCACAAAAATTCCTTTTATATTTTCTGTACTGACTGCTGTCAGATTGTCACCCTCCTCATCTACACTTAGTCTCCTGATCACTCAACCAGAGAAGAAAAAAAGGCACACACACATACACACACACACACACACACACACACACACACACACACACACACACACACTTTCAGAAGTTATCCAGACAATAATAAAGTCCTAATTGGAGATTGCTTCTGGTGGGCAATGGCCATGGGAAAAATCTTCCAAAATATCTTAACTCCATAGCTAGAGGATTAGGAAGGGAAAGAAGCCATTGAAAAGGACACCATTATTAAGGAATCAAGAATTCCTGTCCTTAGTTGCAATATTCAAGTGTGAGTATATAGTGCATGGTGCATTGTGTGATTGGTCAGACTCAAATCTGTACAGTGACAGAATGGCCTATGTTTTTCTCCGAGAATTCAGTGTTCCCATACTACAGGAGTCGTTTTAACAAGTGGCTCATCAGCACAGATTGTCTTACCAGAAGCAACTTTCAAATTTGGTTGTGGGTAAATCTCCTCCAAAATTCCACTCCCCTACTAGATTTCTATTTGCTTGATGGAAAATAGAGGGGAAATGTGGTAGTAGCTATTATACAAAAGAAATTGCCACAGCCTAGAAGGTGTTGGCTCTACTATCCATATTTCGTGTATGCTTTGGGGATCTTTGTCTTAAATTGCATACTGGACCACATGGGATTGTAAATAAGGGAAATAAACCAAGTTGCATGATTCAGTTCAATTCAACAAATATTTAAAATTACAATCCAATCATTTCTTCAGGGGACTTAAGAACTTGGCTGATAAACAAAGTAATTAGTGCACAAAGTTTGTTGTGTATGATGAAAAAAAATGGGCGAAAATATTATAAAGTAATAATAAATATATCTCATATACTGGTGGATGTTTAATTTTTATATGTGCATAGATGTGCACATTTACACACTCTTAATCTAGAAAGAATTTAATGTGGTTCCATAAATATATACACAGAAAGGTGAAATAAATGTAAAATATTCCAGTGGGGAAAGTGGTGGAAAGAAAATATCAGAGCAGCAAAAGTAAGATGCCATGAGTGTTTAGTGCACAAGACATGCGCTATATATTTAGTACAGGTAGAATAAAATTGACTAAACTATCCAGCATCCTACCAAAGAAGACAAACCAAATAAGCTACTAGATGTTTAAAGAAAATAACTGAGTCATGTAGGCAAGGGAAGCAGATAGGCTCACTGCAAATCCTCACCTCTTCCTAGACACCTCCAAATCCAATCTCCAGTCTCACTCACAGCTCTGAAGCAGATCACCTGCTGTAGCTCCCCTAACCCCAACTCCATCCCCAGTAGGACACAGAGATCTTCTTTTCCTATATTCCTTCTCATATTTGTTGCTTTATCCCATCCCTGAGCTCCAGCAGGCGCTCTCTGGGAACCCACAAGGTCACTCCGACTGGGCAAGCAAGCAGGCTAATTGCAGATCTTCACCTTTCTCTCTGCTCCTCCAAATCCAATCCCCAGTTTTCATCCCCAGCTCCATAGCAGACCTGCTGTGGTCTCTATTCGTTCTCTCCAATCATTACCCATGGAATAACAAAGTGGATCCTGGTGGAATATCCTGCATTCTTTTTCCCTCTTGGGGCCCCTTCAGGATCACCCACAGCCCATCTCCATTCCTAAGTGTCAGCTCTCAATATCCAGAAAGAAATTTTATCTGGAACCCCCAATAGACATACCTCTCAGGATGCCAGAAGAATTTCCTACCTAGCAACACACAGCCATCATACTCTCCTAAGAATCAGAGAGGAAACAGAAACCATGGAACAAACACCCACCAAACACAGAGAAGACCAGATTATCAGCATCTATACCTGCAATCTTCTCAATCCTGAATCAGTAGACACCAGCATAAAACCACAATTAATAATAGCCAGAATAGGAACAGAGAGCTGGCTCAGCAGGTAAGAGCACTGACTGCTCTTCTAGAGGTTCTGAGTTCAATTCTCAGCAACCACATGGTGGCTCACAAACCATCTGTAATGGGATATGATGCTCTCTTCTGGTGTGCCTGAGGACAGTGACAGTGTACTCATATACATAAAATAAAATCTTAAAAAATAGCTAGGATAATATTACTCCAATAGAACCCAGCAACCATAGCACATTAGGCTTTTAGCATTCTAACATAATATTTAGTATTTAGTATTCTAACATAGTATTTAGTATTTAGTATTCTAACATAGTATTTAGTATTCTAACATAGCTAAAGCACAAGAAAAAGGACATGAAGAAAAGGACAAAAGTCATTAGAGAGGAAATGAATAAATACTTTAGGGAAGTCTATAAAAACACAAACAGTAGAAGAAAGTGAATAAAACAGACCTGAAAGTGAAATCACATAAAATGAAATAGAATCACATAAAAAAACTCAAACTGAGGGAAATCTGGAAATAAAAATTAGGAACTTGAACAGGAACCCCAAAAGCAAGCCTTGCCAATCGAATACAAGAGTTGGAAGAGAGAATCTTAGGAATTAAAGACACCATAGAAAAAATAGACATCCCAATCAAAGAAAATTTAAGTCTAAAAAAAAAAAAATCTAAACACATGCATTTGGTAAATCTTGGACACTACAAGAAGGTCAACATAAAAACTAATAGGAACATAGGAAGGAGATGAAATCCAGGTCAAAGGCACAGAAAATATTTTCAACAAAACCATAGAAGACATTTTACAATCCATCAATGTAATTCACTATATAAACAAACTCAAAGAAAAAAACCACATGGTCATCTCCTTAGATGCTGAAAAAGCATTTGACAAAATTCAACATCCCTTCAGGATAAAAGTCTTGGAAAGATCAGGAATTCAAGGCCCATACCTAAACATAGTAAAAGCAATATACAGCAAGCCAGCAGCCAACATCAAACTAAATGGAGAGAAACTTGAAGCAATCCCACTAAGATCAGGGACTAAACAAGGCTGCCCTCTCTCCCCCTATCTATTCAATATAGTAATTGAAGTTCTA
>CM052708.1:47486139-47517697 GCA_028551405.1 Uromys caudimaculatus
CCCGGAGGTGTGTTTCCTGAATGCAGCAAAATGCTGGGTCCTCTTTATGGATCCAGTTTGTCAGTCTATGTCTTTTTATTGGGGAATTGAGTCCATTGATGTTAAGAGATATTAAGGAATAGTGACTGTTGGTTCCTGTTATTTTCGATGTTACTTTTAGGTTTGTGTGGCTATCTTCTTTTCAGTTTGTTGAAAGATTGCTTTCTTGTGTTTTCTAGAGTGTGGTTTCCCTCGCTGAGTTGACGTTTACCATTTAATATCCTTTGTAGGGCAGGATTTATGGAAACATATTGTGTAAATTTGGTTTTGTCATGGAATATTTTGGTTTCACCATCTATATTAATTGAGAGTTTTGCTGGGTATAGCAGCCTTGGTTGGCAGTTTTGTTTTCTTAGAGTCTGTATGAGTTCTGCCCAGGATCTTCTACCTTTCATAGTCTCTGGTGAGAAGTCAGGTGTAATTCTGATAGGTATAATATTGTTAATTTCTATAAAAATGATATATTTCTGGGGCTGGAAAAATGGCTTACAGGTTCATACCACTGGCTGCTCCTGTAGGGGACCCAGCTTGATTTCCAGTACCCACATAGCAGCTCACAACTGCCTGTAACTGCAGTCCCAGGAGATGAGACACCATTTTCTCACCTCTGCGAGGACCAGGACACATTAGAATAGGGAAAAAAAAGTGCTAGCTCATCCGGTTCAAGATTCTGGGCTTGATTCCCAGCACTTCAAAAACAAGTGAAAATGCACCCTCTGACATTGGAGTTGGCCTTTTTTATTGATTCAGATAATCAATATAGAGAGAATTGACATATTTTATAGTGTGTGTGTGTGTGTGTGTGTGTGTGTGTGTGTGTGTGTGTGTGTGTACACTTGAATGAAGGCAGGAAGAAGGAGTTGGATCCCTTGGTGCAGGAATTACAGGTGGTTGTGAACTACCAAACCTGTGTGTCGGGAACTGAACTCTAGTCCTCTTCATGGGCCATCTTTTCACTTATTCAGTTTCTTTAATAGTCTTATTTAATTATTTAGTATAAATTAAATAATCTTTTTTAATTTATTTCACCAATACTTTGTTTTATTTACAGAGGTTCCTTGACTATTTTCCAAAATTCTTTTCAGGAGTTTTGTGTTGTTGATGGTATTATAATTGACATTGATTTCTTAGTATTTTTCTTTTTCTGGTTGCTGGTAGTTAAGAATGCTACTCATATTTGTATGTTGATCTTAGATTCTCAGACCTTGGTGAATTTATGAATTAGATCCAGGAGTTGTTTTCATTTTGTTTCAAAATTATTTTTGAAATTTTATACATGCACTTATAGCATCTGCAAATAAACATAGTTTTACTTTTTCATTAATAATGATTATATGCTTTTTCCTAAATCTTGTCTAATTGCATTGAATAACATTGAATGCTACACTTTATAGGCATGGAGAGAATAAACCCATGCTTTATGCTTGTTTTTAGAAAAAGATTTATTTTTTAAATTTTTGTTTGCTTTTTATGTGTGTGTGTGGTGTATATGTGGTGGTGGTAGTGGTGTGTGTGTGTGTGTGTGTATGTGTGTGTGTGTGTGTGTGTGTGTACACTTGAATGAAGGCAGGAAGAAGGAGTTGGATCCCTTGGTGCAGGAATTACAGGTGGTTGTGAACTACCAAACCTGTGTGTCGGGAACTGAACTCTAGTCCACTTTAAGAACAGCACACACTTTCTTAGCTTTGTCATCTCTCCAGTCACACCTTGTTCTTCATGCTATACTTCCAAATATCCATTAAATTATGGTAACTGTGGCTTTAACATGCCTACTGTTTAACAGATTGAAGTTCGGCTTTGTTTCTTCATTGTTTAAGAATGAGCATTGATGTGTGTGTGTGTGTGTGTGTGTGTGTGTGTGTGTGTGTGTGTGTGTGTGTATGTGTGTGTGTGTGTGTGTGTGTTTGCATCCATTAAAATGATTTTAGGAACCTTTTCTTTATATTCTCAATGATCCATCATATTGATTGTTTTTATAATGCTAACTTAACTTGATGTTCCCAGAATAATTTTCATTTTGTTAGGATGTATTTCTTTATATTTTGTTGGAATCAGCAATTATTAAGGATTTTGATTCATCTGTGTTCATGAGTGCCATGCTTCTTTAGTTTTATTTGCTGGTGAGTCTTGTTGGGTTTTGTTAGTTCAATTGTGATTATGTTGGTCTCATAAAACAAACTCTCAAGTGTTTCCCATTCTACCTTTTGTGAGAGAGTTTGTGCACCATGGGTTTTTCTTTGCAAAACATTTAATAGAATTTTACAGAAGAGCTGGCTAGGCCATAAGGTCCTATGGTAGGGAGGTTTTAAATTATTACTTCAATTTTTCTAATAGATGTGAGGTTATCCAGGTCATCTACATTTTCTGTCCAGTTTGTTTTTAAAGAAGTTTTTCCTATTTGTTGTCAAGTTCTTCAGCATGCATGCCAGAAATTTCTCCTTATTTTCTCTTTCTGTTTTTCTTTTTGTTGACCAAGTCCCCTGGTACTGTTTGAATGTTGTTATTTGATTATCTTGTTTTTCAGACAGGGTCTTCTTGTTTTATAGGCCAAGAAGAAAGAACTGAAACTTTCCATGTGGCCCAGATGGGACTCAAACTTGTGTTCCTCCTGTCCAAACCTCCTGAATGCTAAGGATGCAAGACAGTACCGCCATAACTAGTGTGCTCAACAGTGCGGTGCCTAAAGAGGGTGCCAAATCCCCTAGAGCTACAATTACAATCGGTTGTAATCCACCCTGTGTGGCTGCTAAGAACCAAACAAACTCTGGTCCTCTGCAAGAGAATCAAGCACTGGTAACCACTGAGTGATATCCCCAGCTACTGAATTTCTTTTTTAATGATTAATTTATTTTTATTTTATACACGGGAGTGTTTGCTTCATATGTCTGTATCACATGCATAGAGTGGTTAAGGAGACCAGAAGAAGGTATCTGATGTCCTGGAACTGGAGTTACAGATGGTTGTGAGCCATCATGAGGATACTGGGTATTCAACTCAGGTCTTCTGAAAAAGCAGCCAGTGCCTAACTGCTAAGCCATCTGTGCAGCCCCAGGCTCTTACACTTTTTAACCTTACTCAAAGAATGAGCTTTTAATTTCTTGCCTTATCCTATATTTGGTCTGTTCCCCATTTCATTTTTTCCACTCTACAGTTTCTAACCTTTTTAATTCCTTTTTCTAATACTTTGCCTTAATTTTTTATTTTTTTAGTTTATTATTAAGTTAAAATGTTAAGCAATTTTGGCATTTAATTATTTTTAATATGGAAATTTTTAAGGTAAAACTTTCAGTTTGGCTGATGAATCCTATATATCTAGCTAAACTATAATGTTATCCAGTAGAAATATTTTCTAATTTCTTCTGTATTCATTCCATATTGTTCATGCAACAAATTACCACAGATACAAACTTTAGACAATGCACGTTTGTTTTAAAATTCTGGAGGTGAAAAATCTGAATTAAAGTGTAGGTGCTGACAAAGTGCCACTCATGCTAGAAGCTCTGGGAGAAAAGCCATTCCCTCATCTCTTGTAGGCTATTGGTATTTTTTTGGTTTGGGGCCCTTTCTTTATATTTGAAGTGAACGATCTGCCATCTTCTCTCCTCTCAGATAATTATTTCTATTTTTGCATTTTCTTTCTCTGGCTCTGGTTGTAGTTAAATTCTCTTTTTATAGGTATCAAAAGATACACTGCTTACAACTTCATTCCTTTGAAAGATATGTAGCCTTAAATTTTTAGCT
Source organism: Uromys caudimaculatus (assembly GCA_028551405.1). Lineage (NCBI taxonomy): Eukaryota > Metazoa > Chordata > Mammalia > Rodentia > Muridae > Uromys > Uromys caudimaculatus. Next base: position 47,489,920 of record CM052708.1, read on the forward strand.
AAGCACATGGTACATCTCTGCAAACCTCTCACATGTATTTGAAAAGAATGCAAGTTCAGGCACTTTTAGATATAATGGCAGAATACAAATCAGGTTATTTGGTTGATGACGCTGTTCAAATATTTATTCTTACTGCTATTTTCTAGATTTTTCTGTCAATTTATAGGACAGAATTAATAATATTCTCAACTAAGTTTGTGATTTATTTTTTCATTTTCTTCTGCTGCTTGTTGTCCTATCTTTTTGAGACTCTTGCTACACAACTATACTTCTGAGAACCAGTATGTGTTTTTATCAATCGGCTCTTTTACTATTAGGAAAAATCCTTGTCTTTTGTAAGATCCTTTGTTTCAACCACAAATTGGACATTAACAGTGGTGCTACAACATTCTTAGGTTTCCTCAATGTGTTTACCCCATCATTTTACTTCCTTACCTGTCGTTCTGTATTTCATAACTGCATAGAGCTAAGTATATGTTTGATAATATGACAATGTCTGAAAAATGCTTTTTCCACCTACTTTAAATATATTACTAGTAGAATTTTGATGACTATTCCTAGGAATGTGACACACATATACCTAAACTATGTCAAGATCTTTGCAAATGGCCCTTGCTGGGGTTTGCATTCAGTTTATTCTTCCAAAGGTTCGTCTTCTGGAAGCTTGATTCTCAAAGTAAGAATTCTAAGAGATGGTGGTGCCCACATGCAATGCACAGACATACAAGCAGGCAAACACACGGGATCCACACACACAAATAGAATAAAAGAGAGAGACAGAAGCAAAGAAGGAAGGAGGGAGGGAGGAAGGAGGACAGCAGGGAGGAAGATACCTACAAGATGTGGAAGCCTAGGGGGAACTGATTAGCATGCCTCCCTTATGACCAGACTGGAGTCTTCTTTGAAGTCTGAGTTAAAGGGAATTAGGTTCTGGGCTGTGTGTGATATAGGTCTCTAAAGGCAAGTCTTTATCCCCTTTTCTCTCTCTCCTCTCTCTTTCTTTCTTCGCTCCCTCCACATGTGGTCCCATTCATCATGAGTTCCCTACCAGGAACTGAGTAGTTCCCTACAGTGACTCATAAGAATGAAACCCTCTCCCTCCAAAAAAAAAAAAAAAAAAAAAAAAAAAGGCCAACCCAACTGAACAAAAATCAAAACAAAACAAAATCAAGAACAACAACAAAAAAACAACCTCTTTTTTTTTAACTGCCCTGCTTTAAGTACACTATTATAACAACAGAAAATGATCTTCAAAATTTTTTTTAAAAGATGTTACACCAACATCTTTTTGTTGAAATCACCTGAAATTTTTGAAGATCATTTATTTCCTCAGAAGCTAGACCTGATATTGGCCAGGATCATAAGCATTGTGCCTAATACAAGCAAAGTTTACAATACGATCCCTATTTACTGTCACACAGGAATGAATGGTTTGTAACAAGGCTGTTGAACAGTAGAACAACTGCACCTCAGTTTTCCAGCTGTGAAAGGAAGAGAATGAACTCAAACTTGCTGTAAAGGATTCCACAAAGCAAATGTTCTGCTGAGTCTTAATCTCACTAAACATTTTTATCATCATCTGACTAGTATTTCATTAAAAATAAAATAGATTTTCAAGGTATGGTAGGTTTTGGCTCTAACACAACAATACTGTTGACATCTTTATAAACTGCAATATTAGATACAATGTCTAGGACTGCCCAACAAGGAGTAGGCTTGACTTTATAATGAATGTTGACAGCCTGAAGATGGATACAGCAAACTCCCCTTAAGGATGGTTAGCTGAGAAGGGGGGAACTCACAGGGATGAGGGCATGTCCGGTTAAGTGAAAACTGTGAATTCAAACAAGACCCAGGTGAAAGTCTGCCTTGTGACAAGAGGCAATGGAAAGGCTGGGTGATTGGTTTAAGGTGGAATGCTATGGAACTAGATTTTCAAAGCCTCTAATACCAGGTAGGCACCACATCTTGCTATCCCTTCTCAGAAAATACAAGCTATTATAAGAGTCTCCTCTTCTGTTAACATAATTTCTTTCCTTATTGGGAACTTTAATCTCGTTGTGTGTATGAGTTCACACAGAAGGATTGCTCAAAGGCACACCTGGCACATGCCCATCAAGGTCAGACCTGGCAAGTGTCCATCAAGGTCATGTGTCCATGGAAACAAGAAGATGCTACAGAAGACTGAGCTCCAGCTAAAAACATAATTTTTTTTTCTGGATCTCTTTGAGGAGTCATTGCCTGGTGGACAACTTCAAGGTTCAGCTGATTTTTCAGATCAATAGTATTCAAAGGGACCAACTCTACTGTTTAGAAAGAACTTTCTCATCTCTGCCTGGTTCCTGGAACAGAACTCCCAAAGCAAACAGGTTTCCTTGATGGAGCTATTTGGTGGCTGTTTACACATTTGCACAATTAACATGCCTTTTATATGTAAATAGAAATCAGCCCAGAGGAACACACTATTAAGCAGCGGGCAACGTGCAGTGTGTTTTAATAAGGCTGTCAGTGAAGGGTTAACCCCAGTCCTTGCATCCACTCTCAGGCATCAAGAGCACCAAGCAGAGAGGCCTGCTGAATAGCTGAGCTCCCACAATGCAGCAGGGAGGGCAGTGTTGTGAGTTACTCCCAGGTGACACCATTTGAATGTCATTTAAAGTTCACTTTCATTATTTTAATTGTCACTGTAAAAATTTCCCATTCAGGACTGATTATGTTCTAAGAGAAATCAGAACTTAAATTCCAATCAATCATAATTGAACATGTTGTTGCAAGTGGCATACAAAGCTGTGTCTAGGATGTGATTAAGACAAGTATTAGTTACTCAGAGAAAAGCTGTAGGGAGATTTAGGAGCAAGCAGGATTAATGTTGAATAATTTACATGGTCAAAGCCATTAGAGGAAAAGGAGCAGAAACACTTGAGAGGTGTTTCTGTGTGTCCCAGGAAGGGTGGTGGTTGGTCCTTGGAGCTCACATTGCCATTATCTTGAAGGTGATGAGAAGGGCCTAGCTTGCACTGAAAAGTCACAAGATCTGGCCCCAAACTTTCTGATAACTGGCTGACTTTAGGAAAGCTTGTAGTTTCTTTGGGTATTGGATTTTTATTATGATAATACAAAAGCTGGGCTGGTGAGTTGGCTCAGGGGGTAGAGGTACTTGCCATGCAAGCCCGGTGTTCTGCATTTGATTGTTAGAACCCAGTTAAAGGTAGAGAGAAAGAAATAATTCCACAAAGCTGTGTTTTGACCTCCATGGGCATAACAGATTCTTGTGACATCCTCTCCACATGCCTTTTGCACGCAAGTGCACACACACAAACAATTTAAAAACAAATTTAAAGAAAAATTTGAAAGCAGCTCATAAACCTTAAAGTTCTTTTAAGTGCTAATTTAAATTGGTACTCCATTTTGGCTTCATACCAGTGATGGATCTCAGGTTTCAGAGAAACCAGCCTAAGCACCATCACAATAGGAAGAAGGCATAAGAATTGTCATAAAGCAAACCATCCCAAGACATCTGATGCCACTGAAAGGGATCACCAGGAATCAGGGTCAGAGTCCCACAGAAAGACACCTATTCTTTACACCTGGGTCCCTTCCTCTCTACCCTTTCCCAGATTTCCTTGTATATATGGGCACTGGGCTTAGGGAGCCGTCCATGTTTGCTCAAACAGATCTTAGTTCCTTTGAATACCCATGCCAACCATGCAAGAATAGAGTCCCTTGTGTGCCCCTTGTCCCCAAACTCAATTGCTGGGATAGAGGAGAAATTAAACCCTTAAGATTTGAAATTAGGAAAATCAATCGATTATAGTTCTTAATCTCTGAGGCCTGACATCCAAACTGTAAATCAGGAATCATGACTACAGTCCCATAGGCACTGTAGGATGAATAAACACGATCGTAACAGAATTACCCAATAGTAAGTTACGACATAGTAATAATTCTTGCAAACTTCAACCCGTCAATACCACAGAATCTGCCTAGAAGGATTTCAGAATAGGGGCCAAATTGGAAGCTGTGGTTTCTGCTTCCTGCAAGATTTCTAAGTGGCCACTGCCCTACAATCCCTATATCTGAGCTTCTGGATTAACAGTTATCAATCTGTGGGTTGTGACCCCTTTAAGGGTTACATATCAGATATACTGCATATCAGATATTTACATTAGATTCACAAAAGTAGCAAAATTATAGTTGTGAAGTAGCAACAAAAACCATTTTATGGTTGGGGGGATCACGACAACATGAGGAGCTGTATTAAAGGGTGACAGCATTAGGAAGGGGGAGAAGCAGCGCACTCGGTGTGTGTGGAGAGGACAGTGAGTATATACAGTCCTGGCATCCTCCAGGACCCCACTCCCTGTCTTCTGCTCTCCTGGTGGCTGGAGGAAAGAGGAAATACAGAAAGTGGCTCTTCCTTGTCTGGGAAACACCAATCATCTCTGGCTCCAAATTGTCCCAGAAAGAGGGGGTCCCCACACTTTCTTCCCCCCTGCCCCCACTTTCAAACCAATTTTCTGGGAAAGGGAAGTTGAGGGAATTAGCACGAACCTAATAAAGGTCTCTGAAAACAATGTTTCTCCATTTGAAAAATAAACCATGTCTTTAAATGCATTAACTCTGTGGGGAAATAAATGTAATAAACCAAATCCAATCCCTGCCAACATTTGTTTTCTTATCTATGTAAAATCAATATACTTGTTGCAATTATGTCTTTCAATAAATCCTCCCAAAGTCTTATTTTCTCATAAGATTTCCAGCCACACACAGATTCATTGCGTTCATTTTCCATCTAGAGAAATTGTTTCTTGCGTTTTCCAGCCATCCGGTTTCCTTGAAAGAGGCTATTCCCCACCCTTAGTGGCTGTGTCCCTTCTTCAAGGGCCATTTAGGCAACAATTACTTTAATTGGATTGTGGTGCCTGCCCTTCTAGAGTTTACACTGATAGGAACAGCCCTCTTCAGAGGAGGGGTGAATTTCCTGGCCCAAGCTGACATCTGTCTGTTCCTGCCTTGCCTTTCTATGGTCCTCGCAGGGTAGCTGAGGAAACTTTTATCTTTTTCTCTGTTGGGCATGAGTGGGAAAGTGACTGTCTTATTAGAGACAGAATGCCAGTGGACTCTTCAAATGGGATTTTTTTAATGGACATGTGTGTGTCCCTGGGCCTCCTGGAACTGATAGGTTCAGACATGGGATGCACCAGCTTAGAGCCCCGGAAAGCTTAAGCAGGATCAGTGCCTGTGTTGGGGTGTGCCTGTGTAAGCACCAAAGAAGAAGGATGCTGACTTATCACCCACATTGCCTGCACATAGTGCCTGGTCTCTGGGTAGCTAGCTGGCTTCCATCCCTCTCACTGCAGAGAGAAGGGAAAAAAGTTCAGAAAGGGAAGCAACTGGCCTCAGGCAGTCAATACTGAACCTAAGTTTGTGACCCAGGCCTCCTGGATGCTAATTTCCACATGGCTTTGGTATCTTCTCTTTCTCCCCTACCTTTTCAGGTTGGTATGATGAATAAAACAATTAATTTTAGTTGTCAACTTGACTGGATTAAGAAATGCCTAGAAAACTGATCAAACATTAATTCTAGTATATCTGTGAATGTATGTCTGGGAGGCATTGGCTTGTTGGTCAGATGGGTGAATGAACCAGAGCTCGGTATGATGTATGCATCCAGTCAGTTAGTAGGCCGGATAGAACAAGAAAAGGAGGAAACCAAAAGTAGTTCCTTTTTCTACTGGAGTTGAAACATTCTCCCTCCCCTCCCCCCATACCCATCATGCACTTGGGCATCAGAAGCACTCTGCCCTTTGAACTTCAAGGCTCAAGTTACTGATTCTTTGTGTTCTCAGTCATTCGTCCTTGAATTAAGGGACACCACCACCATCAGAAGATCTCTGTTTTATAGATGTCATAGAACTCATTAGTCATAATAATGAGGGCCAGTTTCTTTAATGAATCCTCGTGTGTGTGTGTGTGTGTGTGTGTGTGTGTGTGTGTGTGTGTGTGTGTGTGTGTCCATGTGTGGTATGTGTCCATGTGTCTGTCTGTGTGTGTCCATGTGTCTGTCTGTGTGTGTAGTTAGAACTTACAGCTATCACATTCGTATTGCATATCTCTCTGTGGAGACCCTGACTGGCATACAGGCTCACCAATAGCTTTCCTTATTTCTCCCAGGATTCCATGTTCTATCTCCAGATCTCCTCTAGCATCCTTCCCTCCTTGTTTCTTGCCTCTTATCTCAACTTCTCCCAGGGCACCTGTACCCAGTGTCAGAGGAGGGACAGCTGGCCCAGTCTCCCCACATGCCTGCTGCACCCCAGGCTACCCTGCAAATTGACTGCCTGTTTCAATGACTCCTTTGAGTGATTGCAAAGGCACTGAGGAAGCACTTGAAACGTCTCTCTCTTACAAAATGCTGTTTGTTGTGACAGGACAGGAAAAGGCCATCAGCCCAGGGAAGTCTGGGCAGCATAGTACAATTTGACATGCTGAGGAGATGGGAGATGAATGAGCTACCAGAACTGCTGAAGACACTGTGGACCTTCACTTATTTATTGAGCTAAATTATTTACCTTAAGAAGTTAGCTGCTCGGACTCATTTATCACAAGCTTCAGGTCCAAACACCATTGTGATCAGGCTAAGTAACCCCAGCAATAAAAACAAAGACTAAACAATTAAAAGGAGAGAGCTTGAAATGCTGTGCTTCAATGTGGACTCTCTTCTCTGAAAGGAAAAAAACAGAACAGCACAGTGGCATGGAAGTGGTGGCACATGCACCATCCACCCCAAGAAAGCATTTCTGGGGTGGGGCTAACAGTTTGCCCCACTCTCCTCCTTGGTGGAGTCTGTGACTCGAGGTGCTGTAGGTTATAAAGGAGACTAGCAGCTTTAAGGAGACCAAAACATAGCTTCCTGAGATGTGGGTAGAGGCCACAGTGCCTGACAGAGATGAAAGAATCTCGATCCATATTTATAAAGTCCCGGTTAAGCTCCCCCTGCCCTTGCACATTAGGTAATTATCACTAGTAGGAGGTTTTCCATCCTTTTCTTTCCAATTATTAATGAGCAGAGCAGGCCAAGCATGCACGGAAACCCAACCATAAGTAGAAACAGGTTTGGTCTTTTTTTTTCAGTGCTAGGGGCCCAGAATTTGCTAAAGACAAGAAAACCAAATGTGACACCTGCTCCTCCTTCCAAACTGCCCAGGGTCTTCTGTGGGGGAGGCTCAGCTGAAACAGAAAGTCATGACTAGCTCCTATTTGCAACTTGGAAATAGTCCTTTTGTGATTTTGCCTGGGTGTTGCTTGAAGACTGTGATATACAAAGAAAAAGAAGAAAGAATTTTCCTAAATCAATGTGTGTCTTTATTTAGTAGAGAAGACCAAAGTTCAAAGAGCAATATTCCAGTCTTTGCAACTAGACAAATTCGGATTTTTGACTTTCTAAATTTCTTGATCTACCATTGACCTCTGTATCCACACACACACAATGGAAATAAATGTAAACACCTCACAGGGTTGTTTTGAGAATTAGTCTCTAGAGTCCCTACGCTCAGCAGCCAAAATAACAGCAAAGATGACTACATGTTATCCTCCGTTCACAAACGCTCTGCTCTCTCCTTGTCGTCCAGGAAAACCAAAAAGGAAAAAAAAAAAAACAACTTAAATTTTCAGAAGAGCAAGAAGTCCTTTGATTTATGTCATCACTCCTCTCAAGAATCAATGTAATTCAGCAACTGTCAACTCCCTAGAGTCCCATCAGAGTGGTGACTGCCAGCTATGTAATGACAGTACTATCCAGAGGCACATTTTCGTAGAAAGGGCCCTGAACTTGGAGTCAGAGGTCTGGGATTTAAATTTTGTTTCTAACACTTCCCAACGGGTAACCTTGGACTGCCGGTCACTCCATTCAGCTGTCTTACCTGAAGCTCTGTGAAGTAGGTGGGTAATAACTAGAGCCTGTGGGCGGGAAAAGTGGTTGCTTTTGTCAGTAAGATATGAGCACTATACCAGTTAGTTTAAAAAGGTGGGCATCTGTACCTGTAGACAGGATCCTGACACAATCACCATCAGAGAGGCTCCAACCAGCAACTGATGGAAACAGATTCAGAGACCCACAGAAAAACACTAGGTGGGACTCAGTGAATCCTACAGAAGAAGGGGAGGAAGGATTGTAAGTACTGAATCAAACCGAGAGTCTGCACGGGTCAAACATAGGTTCTCTCTCTCTCTCTCTCTCTCTCTCTCTCTCTCTCTCTCTCTCTCTGTGTGTGTGTGTGTGTGTGTGTGTGTGTTGTATAGCTTGATGCTTTTGTGGAACTCCTAACAGAGGGTGCAGGGGCTATTTCTGATGCTTTTGCCTGCTTTTGGGACCCTTGTCCTCATACTAGATTGCCTAGTTCAGCCTTCATATGAGGGGGGATGCCTAGTCTTACTGCAACTTGATACACCATGTTTGTTTGATATCCCTGGGAAACCTGCCCCTTTATGAAGAGAAAATGGAGAAGAGTAGATGAGGAGCAGGAGGCAGAGAGGAGAGGGAATGAGAAGAGAGAAGGGAGGGGACACTACAGTTAGGATGTAATATATGAGAGAATAGATTAATTTTAAAATAAGATGTACATCAACATGGTATGAGCAGTTTGTACTGAGCCTGTGTCCTTGACAGCCTCGGGCAAGACTGTGCTGAGCAAGCAGGAATGGGATAGGCTGGAGAATGGGTCTATGGTGGTTGTACCTATGCTGGAAGCTAAAAAGGAGATGACTCTTAACAATAGACAAGGAGATCTGCAGGTAGGAACTATTTACAAAGATGTGGGCAGTGTTTTTGTTTTTGTTTTTTTTTTTAAATGGAGATGTCCATCAATCCAAAGGTAGAAACAAGAGTTCAGATATCCTTAAAGAGTCTGGGGGTGGTGGAGGAATGAAGACCTTGGAACTTGAAAAATGCTGTCTCAGATAGGATGTGAGAATTTTTTTTTTTCTTTTTCGAGACAGGGTTTCTCTGTATAGCCCTGGCTGTCCTGGATCTCACTCTGTAGACCAGGCTGGCCTCGAACTCAGAAATCCACCTGCCTCTGCCTCCCAAGTGCTGGGATTAAAGGCGTGTGCCACCACTGCCCGGCTAGGATGTGAGAATTTTGATCAAGCACAGGAGTCAGACATTTAGCTCAGGAAAGGACCCAGAGTAGATGCATCTGTCTCTTTGTTTCTGCCCACTGTTCTAGGTGAACTTAGCCTGAAGGGCTACTCAAGAAGACCCAAGTCCTTAAGCAGAAACATTTTGGAGAAGAGAAGGATGGTCCTATAGAAGGCAGTCTGTGTACCAGTTCACAGTGTTAATTAACTCAGTGCTCGCACACTGAAAGTCAAGTGGCCCCAGTAAAAGGGAATGTCAAGGTGGGAATATGGGAATGGGTGGGCGGGTAGGTGGGAGGAGGAATTCCCTCACAGAGGCGGGGAGGGGGAGGGGACACGGGGTTTCCAAAGAAAAGGGGAATCATCGGAAATGTAAATAAAGTATCAAAAAAAATTGATAATTCAAAAAAAAAAAAAAGAAAGTCAAAGATGCTTCACCTAACACAGGGCAGCTGATGGGTGTTTTCTAGCAACCTTTGTGCTTCTGTGAATGATCAGTTACTTCTCTAACCGTGTCTCCTAAAGCTTGGGCATTGGAAACTAAACTCACTAACTGGATCCCAGTGGTGAAATCCCCGATTGGTTTTTTTTTTGTTTTGTTTTTTTTGTTTCAGTCCACTCAAATTGTCAATATTTCCAACAACCCATCTTTGGACGTTTCTCATGGTGATGAGCTTGGCTGATATAGCTCAGGACATCTGGTCGTCTCGGTTCAGTAAGAAGCCACTGTAGTGATCTGTCAATTTTTGGAAAGGCAACTGATACAATTCTCTGAAATCTATCATTGCTTCAGGCTCAGTACAGGCTCAGTGCTGTCTCATGGCTGTTCATATTCAACATCCCAAAGATGCTCTTCACATCTAGCTCAGGTGAAGCCTTGCTGAATTCTGGCAGAGGCTGCATAACAATGAGACCCTTACCTGAACTTATTGTCAAAGTTCAGGACTAAGTTACTCAAATGTAGCATTGGAAGCAATTGAGTCTATGCTTTGTCCCTTGAGAGTTCCTTCCATGAGAGTCAGAATGTCTTCAAGAACAATTCTTAGGAACAAGTTGATCTAAAAGACATAATGTTTTTTATTTTCCTTTATATACCTGTATACACAAGTCTTCTACTTTGATCTCGTCATTCACTCTTTCACCCATTTGCCTATACTAAATAAAAGCTCATTCTGTGGATTATGTAACCCTACTTAGTCAACCTGCTTGTTTGTCTCGGGTATCTTCTCCCTCTATTCCTCACCAGGTACTGCTCTGTGTTCTCTAGAGCAGGTGAGTCTTGCTACCTGACTACCTATTAATCTTGTAGCCTTCCAGGAATAAAAGGAGGCCTGGATCACTTGAAGCTCTACTTCCCAGCTACTTGGAAGCTCTTATACTATTTTCTTCCTGTGTTATGCTGCCTTCATCAGCTTTTTACCATGTAACTGAATCTCCGACCCATCTTCAGAAAGTCATGGCCAGTTCTTGGGTTCCACATTCTCCTGGCTGAGACACTGGAGGCTTCCACCACTTTTGCCACATAAGACATTGTTCATGGTCTGAAGACCACCATTACATCACTGAAGATTTTCAGAACACTTATATGAAAATTTCTATGATCTCTTTTGGTAGGAAAAATTTTTCCTGGTAATTTGCTTTATCCACTTATAAGTATTTACTGGTTTTTGTTTATTGTTCTTTTTTTTCTATGTCCCTTTTTCCTTTAAGCTTTGTGAAGGCATTTAACTGATGAGGAAGGTATTAGTCTGAATGACTGCCTTGATAGCTATTAGTCAGTGGGATGATGCAGGATGATGAAAGCATAGGCCCTGGTCTTTGGAGGATGTAGACATAGATATTAATAGAGCAATGGGCATAGGTATGATCAACTCCCTCCATATCCAAGAGAAGCAAATGCTGAGTGAAGGCACAAGTAAGGAACCCAGGAGGAGCTGTCTGCAGAAAGCCCAAGGAGGTGCTCAGAGATAGGAGTTCCTAGAGGAATCTGAGCCTTCACTTCCCACTGCCTTTCTGGAGTATGAATTATAATTTATCCCCCTTGGAGGGCCTAGTAAAACTCAAGACTGTGAGCTGTGCTCACACTAGCTTTTTCTTTTCTTAGGCTAAGTTGGTATGATGTTTCACAAATAAGTATAGTCTAAGAGAACCAATGATTCCTTGGCCTGTAGCATATTGCTGTCATGCTGCCTTCTACTTTCCCTCTCCAAATCAACCAGTACATATAGGGCCTACTTCTCTCTAGCTGTTCAGCATGACTTGCTTGTTGGTACATCGAAGAACCTGGGGAAGAGAGAAGATGAAAGAAATGAGTCAATGATGATGTGATTCTAGACATCATATCATCTGATTGGCAAAGGAGATTTTTATTTTGGAAAAGCAGTATGTCTCTCAGCACCTAGGTGCCATTAAAAGAAGGGCATATATAATTTTGCCCTTGTATAAGGGGATCCATTTAATATCAGTAGACAGGTAGCTTTGATATTGATTTATCTTAACTTTTCCTGGAAATGAATCGCACAGATGCTTGCCCTATTCAAAGATAAAGAGACAACTTTCTCTTTTTGGCTCACAAGTAAGCTTTAAGTAGGAGAAGGTCCTTGGCATAATCAGAGAATTGCTAGACTATATGTTGGTGAAGGGCAGCCACTTGAAATTAGAGGCCTATATAGTGACTCAGACTTTGCATTTTTAGAGAACAGTCATATCCACTAATCTAAAACGATCTGTATCTAATAATAACAGGCCTGCTTACGTTTCTGTTCTCATCACCCACAGACCATCTTGGAGACTCCTATTTTAAACTCCAGCATGTCCTACCAAACATGAGGGAAAATGCCATCCCTTCTCCAATCGCTCGTTATCTGGAGAGTAGGATGTTCCCAAGGAAGACTTGGGAGCTTTTGAAATTGTCCTCCTCCTCTGCGGATGGGATTCTGAGACTTCCCATAAGCTCAAGACTTATGCTCCCCACTGAGTTTCCTCTGATCACCCTAGACACATTGACATTTAGCCTCATGAAATTAATTTCCTGCAGAATCCACTTGACAACCATGAATGGCTGTGGGGCATTTCCATGTGATAATGTAGTTTTTAAAATTTTTAATAACAGAATATTACTTTTGGTATGCTAGCCTTGCTTCTAATTTTATCATAGGTTTTTGAGGCTAAGACCTTAGTAAGCAGTTCTTTATATATGTAACTGCACCTTGCTTAGGGAATATGTGCAGAAAGATAAGACTATGTGCAGATGTCAAGTTGATCGGGTTGGTAGTACCTGTCTACATTTTCATTGCATCTGACTTTACCCTCTGCCTTTTATTATCCTATCATCTTAATATAGTACCTGTACAGAATGAATGGCCAATAAATACCGATAGAGCCATTAAATGTATGGCAGAGCTAAGAAATATGGGACTGGCATCCTGACTACTGCACTAAGGACACACCTCAGAGCTCAGAATTACAATTTCCCCCAAGTCACTCCCCTTAAAAATCCAAGTTTTAGGGCTAAAACCTTGGCTCTGGCAGTCCCAACAAACTAAGCTCAGTCACTTGTGCCAATTTGCCAATTACAAAGACATGAAATGCTGAAACACAGAGAGAGGAGATAAAACCAATGCATTGAGAAGAAGACCGAATGAGGAGGTCCAGTGAATCCAAGTTTATCTTGGGCAGCTGGTATAGATATTAGGTTTAAGCTGAGAAAGAGCTGGGAAGGGGTCAAATGATATGCATGATAAAGCTGCCCTGGTTAGGGTGTGGTCTGGTTAATGAGTGTCTCAGTTCTGGTTCTTCAATATGTTCTGAGAATTTGTTAATATTGTCATCACTTGAAGGGAACAATCTGGATGCTGCAAGGCCACTGTTTCTGCCCCACAAAGCAGCCTCATCATCATGAATACTTACCCTTCTCTGTCTGTCTACCCTTGTCTGTCCATCCAGGTTTTGCTATTCTTTGACTCCCAGGCAGCTGTATGTTTGAAACTTATTTATCTCTGTGCCTTCAACCTGAAGAAGAACGAAGTAGGTTAGGTAGGCATATACTCTTTGGATGGTGAACCTGAACTATGAAGTGACAAGCAGGATTCTAACACAAAACAAAGGGGACACACAAAATGGAAGCAGAGATGCCAGATTTTTCTCTTGCTCTATTCCCTGTGAACCTAAAAAAAAAGAAATTAATACTTTTTAGGACAAAAATAAAGAAAGGAAACCCAAGTCTAAGTGATTGTTATACTTGTACAGAACAGAAACAGAAATTTGTTTATCCCTAGAGTATTTTTGGAATAAGAACAATCATCAACATGATGCTTTCACAGTCTTCATGGATGGGAACTTCTTTCATAGATCCTAACAGCAGTCATCATAAAACTCACTGCTTTCAGGGCAACTTCACTTATTAGAAATGTCTTCCTACGTCCATCATATGCAGGTATAATAGACTGTTGTCTTAAGACCAATCACAACCTAAAAGAAAGTAAAGAGGGGACACTAAAAAGTGAATATGGCTGTCTTGGGCATCAGACTCTTGTTCAACATCCAAACCAAGTTTAACAGCAGCATCAACCATAGAAAAGGCCAGAGTTCTCCAATTCAGCAACTCGACCACGCCGCTCATACAGCAGACACATTCCAATTTACAAGGATCCAGAGCAAAGCCACTCCAAACTTCACCGACTTATTTTTTCTTTTTTCCTATTGTTCATAGTTTTTGCCTTTTTACTAACACTTTAAGAAATATTTTTACTTTATCATGTTTTCATACACTATGTTTTAAATTCCATTTCAAAAATTAAACTAATTTTGTTTGCACATTTTTCTATTCTATATTTTCTATTTTCTTTCATATTTTTCTTCTTTCCTTTTTGCAGAATTTCCACATTTTTTCTTTCTACTCTATTTCAAATTCATTTTATTAAAAAAGCCTTATATATTTATATTTTATTCTCCTTATATTTACCTGTTTTTTAGTTTATTGCTTTTTTTATCTTAATTAGTGTTCAACAACCATATTCCTGTTCTTCTTTTGCTTATATAACTTCATTTCTCTTCTATTTTTTATGCCCACTTACTTGATCTCATTTCTTTCCTATTCCCACACTTACCTCAAAGTAACTGATCCATAACAAAGTCCCCCAATAAAGCCAGATATGACATTAAAACTAACAGATGTTACAAGTTACAACACAGAGAAACATGAAAGGGTAACATGACCTCCCCAAGAGATTATAATTTATCAACTCCTAAATTTGAGGATACTGGAATTGATATATTACTAGATAAAGCTTTCAATAATAATTGAATTGTAAAATAATCAATGACCTTAAATAAGATGCAAAAGAGAAAGCAGATGAATTCAACCTGAGACCTAGAGGGAAAGTCAGCAGCATAGAGGGAAAAGTTGGCAAAATGGATAAAATGGTCAATAATATGGAAAAGAAACAGAATGTGATTTTATAAATTTCTGTGGCTTCCTATAATAACAATACAATGGGCTCACACTCAGACGTACATGTAGAATCTAAAACCACATAAGTTTTGGAAGAAAATAAAAGAAAAAAAATTTGTCATTTCAATTTGTTTCTTTCTATTATTTCACTGTGACATGAAAAGCATTATTTATATAAAAAAAAGAATACAAATTAAAATTTGACTTTAGTTGTGAAAAAGAAGGAACTGCAGAGAGCTGTGATGATATGAAAGAATCTCATAATTGTGGGTATGCTCATCACCCTAATGGTGGGGACAGTTTTCATAGACATACGTCAAAGCATACATGTTTTACATTTACCAATATGAGATTTATTGACTACCAGTCACACATTGCCAAGCTATTTGACAATCTTTAAGGTAAGTTCTTTCAGTAAACCCATCTAACAGATGCACAAGTGGAGCTCAAGAGAAGAAAATCCCACCCAGCTTACAAGGTCAAGGCGTCAAGTCTACTTAAATTAACCTAACCACAAACACAAGTATTAGATTGTGGTATTATTTCATGATGACTCTAGCTTCACTAAGTAATTAAAATCTTTCAGTTCCAATATAATCTTTTGGGACTACTGTAATACATGTGGCTGATTCACATGCCATTATCAAGGCTCAAGGCAGAATTTGGACTCAATTTTTTCCTATTACAGTGGACAGCTCTAAACTAGCACTGTCCTTATGATGCATGCTTTACCTCAGGATTGAGGGGATCCACAGGGTGGGAAAAACAAGGATTTTCTCACATGTATTACATTAGTTTCAGATAGAGGCTCCCCATAGGCTGATAGAGCTATGAACATATGAACTACATGGAACTCCGTGTTGAGCTTATGTCAATTCTCTTTCTATGTAATATGAGCTAGTTCCCCACTCCAAACACCTTCTCTACAGTGGGTGACTTTTATATTTTGGCTTTTATCCCTGATTCAGAGGCCTGTAAGCCAACCTCAAGCCTTAGACCAAGAAAAAGATCACCCTACCAATTAATACAGACTGCAAGACTAAGCTTACTCACAGAAAATGAGGGACCTTCTTCAACCATAAAAAGGGGGGATGAAGGTAAATATCTACTCAGTTTCCACTAAATATCTATGCAGTATCTACTTAGATAATTATCTATTCATATTTCACTTCAGAAAGACCATGTAACATCAGACAGGCAACATTTTTTTTCTTCTTCAGCCTCATCTTGGATTCAGAGACCCACTTGAGCTAAGAGCCTGATTCTTCTAGCAGTACTGTGGACATATGTTGGGGAGAGTACACACATGTTGGCGAACACTTAGTATTGCAGGATATCTGAACATTTTAAAGAACAAAGTCAGAAGAATCTCCAACTTGAAGGAAGAGCATTGTTCCCATGACAGCTATGAAGCTGCAGGATGAAAAAAAGGACTTCAGGAAACTGTCTGGTATGTTCAATAGAATATGAAACAATTGGTTTCTGAATAAGTAGGCATAGATAATAAATACAATAACGTGGAAAATAGAGTCAGAGGAACCTAAGTGAAACAAGATATGGCAGGATGCACTGAAAAGAGAAATGGATAATACTGGAAAAAAAGAGCAGGAAAAATAAAGGGAATAAAACTATATATCTTTGGGACTGCCAACTTGCTCTGCACCAGAGAATTCCATGGTAGCCAGGTGCATTATGAAATATTGGGTTGGTTCCCTGTTATGGTAGGAATCAGAAACATTTTTATAGGTTCCTGTTTTGTTCCCCAGCAGGAGTTATTTTAGGAGGGGGTGGAACTTTTAGGAAATAGAGCCCAGCTGGAGGTTGCAACTGGGGGATGACCTTTGAAAGTTACAACCTGGCCTTGATTCTAAAACTTCCTGGTGATGTGTGCTGTGAGGAGCCTCCACAACGAACATTCAATGTCTTCGCCTCTGTGGTGGACTAAAACCATAATGCAAAATAAATCTTTTCTCCCTTAAGTTAGTCTGTCAGGCACTTTATTCAGAGCAATGCAAAAGTAACTGATCCAATTGTAGACTATCAATAGGTCAGTTTGGAAAACCACTGAAATTAGCAAAACTGGAGTTTCATTATATTAATATTCTGTAGTGTAACAGGCTGAATAATGTTCCTTCTACCCCAATACTCACTTGATAGCATCTGTAAATATCTTACCTTATTTGGACAGAGAATATTGAAGATATGGTTGAGGTATGAGGTATATATATTAAGATAAAAAGCTGGTCTGTATTAGGAAGTAGAATCCTTTGGGTATACAGCATGGTATAGTTAGACCACATGGTGGTAGACATCTCTCTAGTTTTCTGAAGGACCATCATACTGGTATATGTCTGTACACATTCCACCAACGATGCATATATTGACTCTCTAGGTTTGTGAATTTAACCAGGGATATCCATAGAAAACTGAAAACTAGGAAGGGATCATTGATGAGGAAAGGAAGGATATCTTAAGGGGGCAGTGAAACACAGGGGATAGAAAGAAGTAAGGGGGGTATGGAGAAGGGAGCTTTAAGTAAGTAGAGATGTAGAAGAGTAAAAGAAATGAAGGACTCAGAAGAGTTCTTTGTGCAAATGAAGTGTTTAGATAAGATGAAACTGAAATAAAATTGAAAATCTATCCTAAATAGAGCATGATAGGCTGGGATCTCTCCCCTTTTTAGAGTGTGTGTAATTTAAAGGTGTGTGTGTGTGTGTGTGTGTGTGTGTGTGTGTGTGTGTGTGTGTGTGTGTGTGTATTATAGATAGAGAGATAGAGAGATAGAGAGAGAGAGAGAGAGAGAGAGAGAGAGAGAGAGAGAGAGAGAGATAGATAGATAGGAGTTTAACTATAGTTAACATCTACAAGGTATTATGTTTATTTCATTAGCCATGGGTTAACAAATCCAGATGTGGCATAACACCAGATGTGGGATCGACCAGATGTGGGATAGTACAACTCAGGTTAGTGGTCAGAAAGAGGTGTCTGGAAGACTCTCAAACAAAAAGTACATTGCCATTGTCATTGATTTCCCACTAGAGCAAGATGCCACTGCTGAAGACATTACACTCATTAGTCACAGGACATGGAAAATCAAGTTGGTAATGTCCAGAAAGCTTCCTCACTGATGTCTAGATTCCATAGTACTGAATGGTGCTTTGAAAGCTGATGGAGGAAAACTCAAATAATCTTCCCTAATTGTGAAAACTGTGAATTACAATACTGATCAGTAGTCTAAGATGCATTCATTGGTGCAATAATGACATGAATATTATTAAGGTAACCTACTGCATTCTGCTTGAATTTAAGGCCTACTTTGTAGGAAAAATATCATGTTTGGTTCTGTAGTCGGTTCAGGATTTGGCAAGCTCATAGATCCCAGGAGTGAAGCTACTACTATTATTTTGTTAAATGGACAAAGTAGCAAATGCTCACTAAATCCATATGTCTACCCCTAGATCACATGCAACTCTCAGATCTCATCAGAAAAGTTTGTTTGTGCAGTAGATAAAGGTTAATGCAGAAACTCACACTGATCAAAGTGCACAGAATAAGTCTCTGTGGAGTGTTAACCATGAATGCAACATCTATATCATATTTCCTTCTCACGACTCAGGAACCATCTGGAAGAGGTTGGGCAGAAAGACTGTAGGGGCAGAGGTCACAGACTGGAGTAAAGTGAAACAGTGCTCTCTGCACAGGAAAGGATGGCACCACATAGAGCAGATGTGGTTGCCTGCACAAGACATGAATAAACAATTCAGTCAATAGTGTGGCTTAGAGAGGGAAGGAGTTTACAATCTTCCAATCCTAACTAAAGAGCTATGGAAAATATTGGGGGAGAAGAGTCAATTTTCTTCAACAGTGTGGCTCATGGTAGGTTGAATATGTTCTACTAGAGTTTCAACACCCAGGAGTATACAAATAGCACAAACCATAGTTGGTGGATGAGAAGGAGGAGGAGGAGAAAGAGGAAGAGGATTCTAGAACAGAAAGTTGTGGTAAGGGAAGTGAGCATGTATCTAGGAAGAGTTAGGAGAAGCAATGGGAGATGATTATGATCAAAATACATTGTATAAAACTCTCAAAGATTTAATAAATATATTTTTAAAGGATCAAGGTACTCTAGCAGGCACCAGTCAAGAGGTCTTTCAGCTCTCAATGTTTTTACTTCTGGAGATTCTCTAGTATACCTTGACAATCCTGCCAGAGCTGAACAATGGGCAAATGCTATTTGATATTGTTGTGGATACCACTTTGATGCTATCTTCTAGGAAAGGATGCCTGAACAAAACCAGGGTGTTGCTAAAAGTCTTCAAGGTAAACCACTTTAATAGTTTCTTTCTAGAAAGATCCGGGAAGCCACTGTAATTATCTCTGTTTCTGACCTTCTCAAATCCTGGATTTCAATTCTTCTTTCAATTATGTAGCCTAATCCTTTCAGTCAATCTTGTTTTCTTAAGTTTGTGAGAACCGTCCTTTGTTTCTGATAGCCAAGAGCTTTGATTCCTGCAGTCATTAGAAAAATAATCTCACTGGTGTCAGAATTCTTTTTAAAATAACAACAAGCCAAAGGTAATGGAGAAAACTTAAGGAATGTCAAGGAAATGTATAAAGAAATACATTATAACATTCAAGTTTTCTCGGCAAATATGTGCCTAGAAAACATTAATGCCCATATGGACTTCTAAAAGAAAAGTGTTACTTGAAAGTAAATAGTACATAGGAAAAAAAAATCAAGAGTCAAATAAGGAAACAACTACAGAGGAATGAAAAGTCCTCTAACTTTAAAACAGAATTAACTCTTAAGATCATAAACTAGGTTTGAGAGAAGTGCATGTATTTAAAATTGAAGCTGATATTATTAGTAAATACAAAGCAGCAAAAAACGATTGCAAAGTAAAGACCACAAAAGTAAAGGGTAAAGAATAGAACAAGTGAAATGTCCAAAACTCTCCTGAGGAGGCGGAAAGCCTCATACCTCTTCATTTGTTGTTTTGATAAGTCAAGACTATAGAATTGGAAACACTTGAGAACCCCCGAACTGTAATATCAGACAATAGAGCTTCAGAAATAGTAGCTATGATAAGGAACCTGAATAGAAAGATCAAGTTGCCGCCGGTGTTTTAGCCATACTTCTTTAATAACATTGCCCTGGAAATATGCTTGAAGTGCCTGTGAGACACCTTCCATGTAACACAAGGGGATCATTTTAGTTCCCTACTTTTCAAATAAATACAACCTATATAATGAAAATCATGCAGGAAAGACAGGAACCTGTGAGTATGAAGAGATGAATTAAGACTGAACTTTTAATTCTGTGAATAAAACCAAAATATGTAATCGTAACTGAGTCAGATTATTTATAGACTAACATGAACAATAAAGCAGATTATAATAAATGCTATAAAGAAATTGAAGACAAAATTAAATAAGAGGGAAACAATAAAAATAATCAGAGGAAATCTACCAATATATCAAACTAATACCTAAAAACAGGAAGGGTCACCATTTTAATATTAAAACAAAGGAAAGTTCAGACAAAAGGAAATTAGATAAGAATAATGGAATTTCAATATACTAACATCAAACTCTTTACCTTCTTTATGCAATACATCCTTCTTCAAAGCTTATTAACTACTATACGTTTTTTTTTCACACAATAGGCAAAAATATCAACCAATAGATAGATACACATGGCATTATCCAAACAGTGATGCATAATTATATACAATGAGTTTGAATTTCAGAATTGGAAGTCCCTTATAATTGATAAACCACTTTTATCAAACTCATGAAATAAAATTATATTCAAATTCTTAGCCTTAAATATTCATAATCTTTATTTTTGAAATTATGAAAATAGATTAACTGTTCAGCCATGGAAGTGGGAGAATTGGTCAGGGCAGCATGCATGCATCTGCAGTCCTACCAGGTGAAGATCTTGAGTTTGAGGCCAAATTGGACTACACAGCAAGACTCTGACCGAAAAGAAAACCAAGACCAAAATTAGAGGGGTAGGAATATTTTTCTACTAAAATCATAAGAGGGGAATTTGTGCAGTTTTAAACTTACTGATATGGAATTCTAGAATCCAAAGGTAATGCTATATATGTACAAGTGCAAATATAATACATTGCATATATGTAAAAGATGTGCACATATTATAAGCTATATATGTATCTCTATGCATTATATGATATGTATACATGTACATATGACATTATATGCTATTTTTATGTGTGTATATTGTATTTATGTATAAATGATATATGTTTATGTGTATATATACATATATTTTTTCTTTACATTTAACTATCTTTTACGTTATGGGAATAGGTTGATGGTGGATTTTAGTGTTTATTTGTTAGGAATATCCTGGGAAAATATGTTTTGCAAAAAACTCAAATGTATCTTGATGGAGGATTGGCTACTCACTAGACAAGCAGACTGCTTGAACCAGGGTCTTGAACAAGGAAGATAAGAAACACACCTGGACCCAATGTACCTCAGAATTCCTAACATACAGTCTAGTAGAATACTGGCCTAGAATCCATAATTTCCATGTACCTGATAGCAATTTCTAATCCTACTTCTCTACATTAGCTTAAGCTATAAAGTTTGATTACATGGGAAGTCCAAGGCAAGTAAGTTTAGTTCATACATTGTGCTCTTAAAGACAGGTTAAAAAAAAACAGGCTGTGTACACCATAGGATAGCAGTATTAAGTCTTAAGTAACTCCATGCTATATTATCAAGCCTCTTAGACTGTAAGATGTGTACATAATATTGCATCGTCACAATATTACATATAGCAGAACTTTGTTCATTTTATTGTTTCACAACCTTCTATTATGTGAATGTTTTTCCGTTATGTTGTTTCTATAATGTAATTGGTAAGGTATGAGGGAAGCATGGCCTTGTCACATTGGTTTCAGCCCTGTAGGACTGACCTCCGACTTCTGACCTCTACAGTAGAAGAGGTTTCTGCTCTCTAAATCTACTAATGGTCATATAGGAGATATAAAAAGTAATAATATATCTAAGGTTCAATCTATCCAATCCTGTGTATACATATTTTCAAATAGTACTTCCTATCTTGTCATAGGAACAGTCGGGTTTCAGATGAACACAGTCATTTATGTTAGTTCTGAAGATTCAAACTCAGTTTTCTACACTTATACAACACATACTTTACTCACTGAGCCATCTATCCAGCCATCTGAGTGTGGAGCAGTGGTCTGTGACAGGCAATCTGGCACCCGGCCGAGCACAGGCTAAAACTCTGGGCAACTCCTTGGGGCAGCCCACAAAGGACCAGAAAGCATTTTGCTGATGCTCCCGGGAGGCTTTTGGCTCCTATCAAGTACCACTCCCCACAGCCTCCTGTAGAGGGTCTGTCATGTGAGGTCTGTCACACACACCCCTCCTCAGGTAGAGGCGTGGCCACACAGCCCCAAGCAATCCCCAGGTTAATTTGACACCTAGAGACTTAGCCACACCCCTTCCCAGTTACTATATCTGTCTCACCTCTCCCAGAGGGTGCAGGGTACGATTTCATCCATGCCAATCATCACGAAGTCAATAAACGTCTTAGAATTATGGACTGTCTATTCATCTTGACCTGCCCTGGGAAGTGAGGGATCTGGCCTTCGATTAAAGAGTTGCATCTAATCTAATCTCTCACTGCTTCCGGCATGCTGAAACCTGGTCCGGAAGGAATCCCAGCTGCTCTCCCTCTAGCCCATCTGCGGTGCCCTGGGCTAGAGAACCCACAGAGACAGCTGCCATGTATTTCCTGGGAACGGCCCCCTCCCCTGCCCATGGGCAGTGTTCTGGCAGCTTCCCACAACCCCCACCTGCCCATTTGGACTGTGTGGGAAGATGTGAAGCCACTTCCCTCGTGTCCCATGTCCCACCCAGAGATGCAGTGCTTGGGACGACACATGGGACTTCTTTCCACCACGCCATTTGTTCCCACATCTGAGACCATATTTCAAAGACCTAAAATGCTACTTGGTTATTCTATACAGGTTACAGAGACTTCAAGCAAGCAAAAGTCATCATTTCATCTACATTGTTTGGAGAGTATGATATTTTGTATGAGAGTTCTTTGGACGAATGGGATTCACGATATTAGAGCTCTCAGAGTATTAGAACCATCCTGTGTGAAGCCAGGAATTGAGCAAGCACAGGAGAGTGGGCTGGTGTCTATAGTGTCAACTCAGTTCCCAGCCATTTGGCCAGGATAAAAATTCAAGAATGTGGCTTCATTCATTTTGAAGACCAAGAATATTCACTAGCATAAAAAGTGATCTCTAACTGCTGGAGATCATAGGGCCAGTAGCTTCACTTAAGAGGACATGAAAGACAGGAAACATATTTTGCAAGAGGGACCAAAGGATCTAGGAACGAATGTATGCCTGATCAAGGAAGAAGATGGCAGCTCATGGAACCAATATCATGAAATGGCTCAGTTCAAATGCCATCATGTACTTTATAAGGTGCAAAGAGTCAGGTCCTCAGGGTATGAGTCCCCTTTCCCCAAGAAAACAAAACACCTTGGCAGGACACTTGACAGCATTGCAAGGTAACTGTAGAAAGACATGTCAGAGAAAAGGAAACAGAAAGTGGATAATAAAAATAAAACGGTGAAAACTTCAACAGATATGATGATTCTATGTGATACGTGTACTTGAGTTTGGACTAATGTGTTGGGCCAAGGGGGAAACTTTGGACATTTATATAGATCCACACCAACCTGAGGGTGCCCCTGGGTAATTTAGTACCTTACCAAATTAGCTGTAAACTTGTATCCACCAAAGAAAGATCTTTTCAGAAAATGAGCATTTCTTTCTTCTTAAAATGAGTGACTTTCTTCTTAATGTCACATATGTCCCCATAAGGACCACTGTTGTAGATTTAATAAATCCAACAGAGGATTTCTTAATATCCCAGTGTGTGTTTGTATCAACAATCTGAGCCATTAGAAATGGGAAGATCTTCCTGTCACCTCTACCAACAGAAGATGTAAGGACTGACAGTTATAAGCAAATAAACCACAGCAGCCATGGTCATTCCAATTCCTGTTCCAAGGACTTTCATGTATCTTATCCTCAGTGTTGAAATTAAGAAGTTTAGCTCCTCCCACTGAGAATTTTCCCCTTCCAAGTTGCCCACATCTTTCCCTTTGATGGGACCTCAAAACTCCACCCATGGTGACCAAACTCCCATAATAGTAATAGCACAAAGGTCAACACCCTGAGAAGAGAACATAAAGAAAAGAAGTTAATCTGTTTGGCATCTCATTACCTCTCTTCTGAGTGTAATATAGGAGGTTGTTAATTGCTTGATTTACTGCACAGTCACTCTGCCAACAGCAATAAATAAAGTTAATTAATATAGTGTAATTCACTGCCAGGAAGGCTAGTAATTATGAAGCAATTGAAGAGAAAGCCTCTTCTTTTCATCTTTAGAAGAGAAAAATATACTTTAACATTTATCTTTTTTAAAAATTAGCTTACAATTTTCTGTAGAAGTGCCTTGGGTTCTACTATTTCCTTTCTTTCCTTCCCTCCATCAAGATGGCTGCACATCTTTTGAGAAGCAGCAAGTGAACAACACCTGCTTCCCTCTGACTGACAGGTGAAAGTGAAATCGTTAGTGCTTGCTCTCTCAGGCCTAGGCTTTCCCAGATAATATGTGAAGACAGTGTGCAGTAATGGAAGTGAGGGGTCTTTGGCAGTTTGACTTGGGTTAGACTTAATAGCTATGAAAACAACTTAAACCATTTATATTTAAAATTTTAAAAACCACGTTTCTAATTTCAAAAATAGGAATTAATGCCTTTCGAGAGGTTGTGTTCGGAGTAAATGGGATGGTTGCTAAAGAATTACTAATTTCCAGTCCCCCAGGCTACTCATATAGTTTCTTTTTCTATATTTCCCTTTTATGGAAAATAGATTTTTTTTCCTCACATAATACATATTGGTTACAGTTTCCCCTCTCTCTACTCCCAGCTCCTCCCTACCTGCCCTCCTATCCCGGTCCACTCCCTTTCTGTCTTGCATTAGAAAACAATCTACTAAAGGATAATAATATGATATATAATATAATATAAAATAATATGACAAAACAAAAACAAAACATCAGAATTGAACAAACAAATAGAAGGAAAAAAGCCCAAGGGAACGCATCAGAATCAAAGACTCCTCTCATTCAAAAATTGAGGAAACCTATAAAAACACTAAACTAGAAGCCATAATATATACACAGAGGACCTGCTGCAGACCATTCAGGCTGAACGCATGCTGCCTCCGTCTCTAAATATTTGCATAAACTTTGGCCATGTTGATTTAGTGGGCCTTGGTTTTTTGGTATCCTCCATTCCCTCTGGTTCTTACCCTCCACCTTATCTTCCATGGACTCCTTGAGATCCCAAAGGGGGGAATTTGATGTAGATATCCCATTTAGAGCTGGGTGTTCCAATATCTCGCGCTCTCTGAGTATTGTCTGGCTCTGGGTTTTTATATTTGTTCCCAGATGCTACTGAAGCAAGCTTCTCTGATAATGACTGAGCAAGTCACTGATCTATGAGTATAGCTGATTGTCATTAGGAGTCATTGTATTGTTACTTTCTTAAAAATTATTTGATTTTATCCAGTGTCAGGTTCTTGGTCATCCAAGCGGTTTTGAGCATGGGTCCCATTTCATGAAGTAGGCCTTAAGTCGGGTCAGATACTATTTCTTTATTCCCACAAACTTTGTGCCACCACTGCCCTACACCATCATAGATCAAAGTGTTTGTTGCTGACTTGATGTTTGTTTTTCTCTTTCTATAGCCTTTAGAGTACCTTCCTGTACCAAAGATTCTAGAATATAGGTGTGAAGGCTATGTATAGGCACCTGTTCTACTTCTCCAAGTTCACTGACTTATGTAGATGTTATCTTCAGCAATAGGGTTTTGCCATCAGTTTGTGGAGAGCAACCTATAGTCTTGGCAACAGCCTTGGCTGTTTGGGGGTGACCCTTTGGCCAACAACTCAATTAAGTGTAATGCAATCATAGTACTGGAAGCTTTATTAAGTAACAAGAGATGGGCACCTGTGACTCTCTCCCCCCATTATTGGGAAATTTCATTTATATTGCCTCCATCTATATATGATGTTTATATTGTATTGAATTTCAATACTAGCACTAAAATGGCCCTTATTTTAACTGTCTCTCCCCCATATTCCTTCTTTAATCTCCCTCTGCCCTTCCCCTTCACACTGTTCCTCCTATTTCAGCTACCCATCCATCCATGAGCTTCTAGTCTATATTTTCCTTTTCTTATGAGATCTAGTTGTACCCACTAGTATCTTACTTTATACATAACTTCTGTAGTTTTTTGAATTATAGTTTGGATATCATTGGCTTAACAGCTAATTCCACATATAAGTGAATATATACCATATTTGTCTTCCTAGGCCTGGGGTACCTCATCCAGGATGACATATATATTTTTTAGCAATGAACGTGGCTGAGCAAATGGATTATAGCTTGATTATGATTGACTTAGGCAGCTACTGCTCTGATCAACTTTGGTTTGAAGTCTATTTTGTCAGATATAAAAATGCTTTTACTAGTTTGCTTCTTAGGCTTATTTTACGGAAATATGTTTTCTATCCTTTTACCCAGAGGTGAGAAAGTATGTTTCTTGGATGCCGCAGAAGGATGTTTTAGCATCTATTCTATTAGTCTGTATCTCTTAATAGGGGAATTGATACCATTGATATCGAGAGATATCATTGAGCAGTGTTTGTTGATTCCTTTTTGTCATTGGTGGTGGTGGTGGTGGTGGTAGAAGAGGAAGAGGAGGAGGAGGAGGAGGAGGAGGAGGAGGAGGAGGAGGAGGAGGAGGAGGAGGCACATTTTCTTGTGCTTTAGCTATTTTGATTTAGTGATCTAGAATTCTGTATTTTCTTGGTTATATTTAACATTTTTAGGTTGAAGCACATTTTTCTTGTGCTTTAGCTATTTTGATTTAGTGATCTAGAATTCTGTATATTCTTGGTTATATTTAACATTTTTAGGTTGAAGTTTTCCTTCTAATGTCTTCTTTATGGCTGGATTTGAACACAGATATTGCTTAAATGTTGTTTTATCATAGGATGTCTTATTTTCTCCATGTATTGTGACTGAAAATTTTGGGTATAGTAATTTAAGCTGGCATCAGTGGTCTCTTAGTTTCTATAGCACATCATCCCAGGCCCTTTTGGCTTTTTAGAATCTTCATTGAGAAATCAGGTGTAATTCTAATAGGTTTGCCTTTATATATTTCCTGGTATTTTTCCCTTGTAGCTTTTAATATTCTTTCTCTTTTTGGTATGTTTAGTGTTTTGATTCTCATGTTCAGAGGTGACATTTCTCTTCTGGTCTAGTCTATTTGGTGTTCCATATGTGCCTTGTACCTTATTAGGAATCCCTGTCTTTAAGCTTGTAAAATGTCTTTTTTTTTTAATTAATTAATTTATTTATTTTTGATACTTTATTTACATTTCCAATGTTTCCCCTTTTCTGGGTCTCCTCTTTGGAAACCCCCTGTACCCTCCCCCTCCCCGCCTCTGTGAGGGAATGCCTCCTCCCACCTACCCGCCCACCCATCCCCATATTCCCACCTTGACATTCCTCTTTACTGGGGCCTCTAGCACCCTCAGGCCCAAGGGCCTCTCCTTTCTCCCTGATGGCCATCGAGTTCATCCTCTGCCACATATGTAGTCCGAACCATGGGTCAATAGATGTGTATACTTTGGTTGGTGGTCCGAACTCCAGGATGACTGGGGGGGGGGGTGTTCGGGCCTATTGACGCTCTTGCTTCCTCCATGGGGCTACAAATACCCTCAGCTCCTTCAGACCTTTCTCCAACCCCTCCATCTGGGACCTCACTCTCAGTCCAGCGGTTACTGTTAAGTGAAACTTGGACATTCTGAACTTTTGGGCTAATATCTGCTTATCAGTGAGTGCATACCATGTTCGTTTTTTTGTGACTGAGTTACATCGCTCAGGATGATATTTTCAAGTTCCATCCATTTGCCTGCAAATTTCATTAAGTCATTGTTTTTAATAGCTGTGTAGTACTCCATTGTGTAAATGTACCACATTTTCTGTATGAGGGACATCTGGGTTGTTTCCAGCTTCTGGCTATTA
>CM052708.1:47518197-47628739 GCA_028551405.1 Uromys caudimaculatus
GTGTGTGTGTGTGTGTGTGTGTGTGTGTGTGTGTGTGTGTGTGTGTGTGTGTGTGAGTGATGAGGAAGTCTTCATGAATAAGTCTTTCTCTTAGGCATAGATAGACTAGCTACTGTGGGAATTTGGCCCATATATACCTATCTGCTTGTCTTTCAGTTTCCTATTGAGGCTTAAAGCAGAATGAGGCCTTAGCAAATGTGCCTTACCCAGTCATTGGCTTCCCAGATAATAGAACTAATAAGTGAATTAATCTTTTTTTCTTTATAAATTATACAGTCTTACATATTCTACTATAGCAACAGAATACCTATTGTCTCAACACTTAGAAGGTTATGGTGGAAGAATCAAAAATCCAAGGCTAGAGGTTGAGAAAATGGCTCAGTCAGTACATTGTCTGAGATGCATGGATGGAAACCTGAACTCTGATCTCCAGCACCAGTCATGGTGGCATCTGCCAGTGCTGGAATGATGAAGCAGGTGGATCCCTAGAGTTCATTTCTGAGTCATCATAGCCAAACTGATGTGCTCCAGGTTCAATGAACAACCCTGTCAAAAATATAGAAGACTGCTCTTAGCCATTGGTCTCTAGATGCATGTGCTCCTATACTCCTATATGCAGAGAAAGAGGGGGGAGAGAGAGAGAGAGAGAGAGAGAGAGAGAGAGAGAGAGAGAGAGAGAGAGAGAGAGAAAGAGAGAGTGGGGGAGGGAGACAGAGAGACAGAGAGACAGAGAGGAGAAAGAAAAAGAAAAAGGATGAACACATGACACATTACCACACAGACACAGGACGTGCCCTCTCTTACTGGCTGGTTTTGTGTGTCAACCTGACACACGCTGGAGTTATCACAGAGAAAGGAGTTTCAGTTGAGAAAATGCCTCCATGAGGTCCAGCTGTAAGGCATTTTCTCAATTAGTGATCAAGGAGGGAGGGCCCCTTGTGGGTGGTATCTTCCGTGGACTGATAGTCTTAGACTCTACAAGAAATCTAGCTGAGCAAGCCAGGAGAAGCAAGCCAGTAAGAAACATCCCTCCATGGCCTCTGTATCAGCTCCTGCTTCCTGACCTGCTTGAGTTCCAGTCCTGACTTCCTTCCATGATGAACAGCAATTGGAAGTGTAAGCTGAATAAACCCTTTCCTCCCCAACTTGCTTCTTGGTCATGATGTTTGTGCAGGAATAGAAACCCTGTCTAAGACACTTCTACTACACAAATTAAGAAAACCAGGCATATTCTTAGACTTCCTTGAAATAAGATGTGGGCATTGGATTCATGTTTGGTTGGTCATATGAACCTACTGAGGACTGTCCCATGAGCTCCTTCACAAAGAAAGGGCAGGAGAGGATTCCTGGGAAGTGGCACAGCTAAAGCAGCAGAAAGGCTCTCTGGGACATGGTATGTCAATGTAGCCATGACACCCAGTGTCCAGAGGAGCCTGGCACCCTGCATCTCTGGGCAACAACAATAGTAGATATCTGTATTTGTGACTCTCTGTCCCTGTGTCTCTCTGCTATCCCACTTTCCTCCAGACTGCTTTCTGATGTTTGCTTCTTATCTCATTGCTGACAAATAGGTTATTCTGTGAATGAATTCCATTCATGCCTACTGAGCTTCAATTGCTGGAAACTAAGGACTCTAAGCAGTTTGTGTTCTCTTCTATTATCTTGTCAGTCACTCTCAAATGTTCACCTGTAGAAGAGAGGACTTGACACCCACCCCTCACCATTTGGACAGGATCCAGGAAGACAGGAGCCTGCTAGTGATTTGTCCCTTGCACAACTGTTTTACCACAGTTTTGCAAGAATCCTTGAAATGACAGCTGAAAGTAGCTTTCTCTCCCTTCCCTCAGATCCAACCCTCGTCACTGGATCCAACCCCCAATGACTAAGGGCTCCTGAGGGAGAAGTCAGCTCCCAGCTACTGACTGCCCAATTTGGTTAAGTGAGACATCCAAACTTCTCAGGGGATCAAAAATGGATCCCTTCAGCTTAGCCCAGCCACAGCAGTCGCTCATCCCACCACTCAAAGGTGAGACTGCCCTCCTAGTGGGAGACCTGCTTGGCTCACTGAGAGAACTGCCTGGAAATGAGCACAAACTCCTTGGGTTCCTTGTCCCAATCATGTTCTATCTAGGAAGAATTCTGGCCAGTAAAGATGCTATCCTGCCATTGCTCAGGGCCAGGGTCCTTGGTGGAGAGGAAGGCAGGCCTAGAGGATGTCAGGAAGGGCAATGAAGCAGGTTTCAGGCTCTATGGGGTAAATAGCCACTTCTTGTCTGGTTCCATGTCCTTAGAACAAAGACACCCCCATCCCATTTTCCTCAAGGTTCTATGATCGGTATCTGATACTTCCCTTGCTGTGATTTTAAACAAGGTACCCACTGGTGCTTTGGATGACACAAATCATAGTGCAGGACTACCCCCTGCATTGCAAAATATTTAATGTCCCTGCTGTCACCTCATATGATGGCAGTAACTCAGGAAGCCCATGTGACAACCAATAAATCCAACCATTTCTTTATGTCCCCAGGGGTAGTTGCCACCTCTAGTTGAAAGCTAGTGCATTAAGGCCATTGAAGGAGACTTTATTCAAAGCAAATAGTGTGTGGAACACTTTGAGGTTTTGCTATTAATTCTGAATCTTAATTGAGCCAACTAGACTCTCTGAAATGGAAAACAAGATCCTCTCCTTAAAGGGATACTAAAGAAGCTAGTTAAGGATACAATTCTCAGCATCATGGATTATCCCATGGACAGGCTCCCATGGGAAGGTGAGAAGACACAAGACAGATGTCTTGCCAGCTTTTTGGTAGCAGGGAACACACAGCACCCCTATGTTGTAAAGCTTTATGGGGCTCTGGAGAGGGCAGAGGGCCTAGTTGGGGAATGGAGGAGTTTCTGTCTTCCAACAAACCCTTGCCAAGATTCCCCAGCAGATGCTGGCCATGATGGACCAGACTCACTATCTTTCTCACTAGGGCTACCATCTGTAGCTCTGTGAAGGAAGGTGGCTTAGCAGGTATAGAGATAGCTCCTTCTACATATATAATTAATGTCCAAAGACTGCAGGGCTGTGAAAGACTTGTGACCAGCAAAGACCTATTTGGGGTCACATGCAGGTGATATGATTTGGTCAGAATAGCATCATCCAAATCTCAGCAAAAAATTGCATGAGGGTCAAACCTCCTGTCTGGCAGAGCATCTATGCCCATACACAGACAGAGCAAACAAAGCTGGACCAGTGTCCTCAGCTGTCTCACTCGCCATTGGGTAACCAGGTGTATGAGCAAAGCAGCATACTTTGGAGCAGGGGAGATA
This sequence comes from Uromys caudimaculatus, assembly GCA_028551405.1. Classification (NCBI taxonomy): domain Eukaryota; kingdom Metazoa; phylum Chordata; class Mammalia; order Rodentia; family Muridae; genus Uromys; species Uromys caudimaculatus. The sequence continues at coordinate 47,521,513 of CM052708.1, forward strand.
AGACAACTTCCTTAGAGAGGCAGAGAATGGGATCCTCTGGACAAAGCCTTCAGAAAAGAGTTGCTAATGAGAGATGCCTGTTGGTGGTGCAGCAGTGCTGTCAGGCCCAGGAGTAGGGAACTCTAGGAGAAAAATATCTGTCATTACATCAAGAGCATGTTTTGGTTTGGGGCAGTGGAGAAGAATGAGGTCTTTGGGAAACCAAAGTTGGTTCTTTTTTTTTTTATCACTTAGATTCTTATGTGTTTCATTTTTCTCATATTAGTGAGACCTGTATCAGTGTCAGCTGCTGACACTTGACTGTCTCCAAAACACCTCACCCAAAAGGGAAAAACAAACAAACAAACAAACAAACAAACAAACCCAAAACACTAGGCTTGTTCTCTCCTTTACCTGCAGACAGCCTGGTCACTGGTTCCTGATACAAAGCATTCTCCAGCAGATGTTGAGCAGGGCAGATCAGACCCAACAGTGTCATTCTCACTAGGGATGCTACTACCATCTGTAGCTCTGTGAAGGAAGACAGCTCAGCAGGTATAGAGATTGCTCCTTCCACATATGGTTTCCTTACGTCCATGGGTAGCAAGCATAATAGGTCTAGGAAGTTTTGGAACCTACAAGTGTTTCAGCCCTGGTAATTCCGACAGCCAGCTGGGTGAATTGAACTTTGTTTCAATCTATATCCAAAACTCAAACCAGTCAATGTTGAGTTGAAGCTGTTATAAGTTAAACTTGTGTCCTGCCTGAACCTCGTGCTGAAATCTATCGTCATCATTTTATCGGGAGGCAGCGCCTTGGGGAAGGGGTTAGATGGTGAGGCTGCAACCCCTGTGAATAGGATTAGTGTGATTTACTTTTTAAATCTGCGTAGAAAGTTGAGGACCATGGCTCAGTGGGTAAGATCACCTGTTGGGGGCCGGGCAGTGGTGGTGCACGCCTTTAATCCCAGCACTTGGGAGGCAGAGGCAGGTGGATTTCTGAGTTCGAGGCCAGCCTGGTCTACAGAGTGAGTTCCAGGACAGCCAGGGCTACACAGAGAAACCCTGTCTTGAAAAACCAAAAAAAAAAAAAAAAAAAAAAAAAAAAAAAAAAATCACCTGTTGGGAAAGTATAAGAGCAGGAATTCAATTGCTCATTGCTCAGGTAAAACGCTGGGTGTGGCTGCATCTGTCTGACACCCCCACCCCCAGTGCTGTGGAAGGGCATTATTGCTTTCTGGCCACCCGCCTAGCTCGAGGCTCAATGAGAGGTCACATCATCGATAGGAAATGATAGAGCAGGACACCCGACATGCCCCGCTGGCCTCTACGGTTGCACTAGCTCACCCAAGTTGTCCTCTGAGCTAGCATACCATGTATACAGAGAGGGGGGGGGTGGGAGGGAGAGAGAGAGAGGAAGAGAGAGAGAGAGAGAGAGAGAGAGAGAGAGAGAGAGAGAGAGAGAGAGAGAGAGAGATGAGAGATGTGCGGGCACAGGTATGTCACAATCACAAGTTTTAGAGCTCCTGTCTCTTCTACCATGGGAGAAACCAAAATAAAGAAGTGTTCCATGAATGGCAAAGTAAATAGCCTCTTTCAGATGCCAAAGCTTCTAATGTCTTGATCCTGGACTTTCAGCCTTCAGAATTAAAAAGAAATTTCTGGTATTTTTGTTGTGTCTTTTTTGTCACTCAGTATATAGTTTTTCATAGTAGCAAGATAAGCTGACTAAGGCAAAGTCTGCAAAGAAGCAGTTTGAATTAAGAGTCCCCCCATTGTACAGCTGCAAACTTGATCCTGAACTCCAGCTCTCAGACACTGCTCCATATCATTAGACAAATTCCCAGGCCTCCTCCTTCCACTTACGTGTCCTCCATATTCCCCAGACAAGAAAATCAGAAAACTAAAATTTAACTTACAGTTTAGTGTACAGTTGAAGATGACAGGCAGGGCCAAGTCCAGTCCCAAATATACCTACCCATCAGAAGGCGAAGGGGAGCTTCCTGGGAGAGGACTGGTAGATGAAGACAGCCCATGGGTGCAACTTCTATGTGTCTCCAGGGAGACCTCAGGAAGCTCTTCTTTCCTAATCACCCTTAGATAATGAATGGATACAATAGCAAATGTTATTAGAATACTTTGTTGTTCATCAAGAACAAGGGACAATGAGAGTAATTCCCTATTAGTATTCACAAGTCCCCCTTGCTCAAGGCTCTTCTTACACCTTGTGCTCCCAGTGCTCCCATTTAGGGAAAGCGAGCACATTTGTGGCACCAGCCCACAGTCAGCACACTATTAGAGAAGAGGAGTTATTGGCTGTGTAATTAACTATGTAATTAACTCAGATCTCCTAATGCAATCAGCATCTAATCTAATAGGAAGGTGTAATTAAATTGCATCTTTAATCCCTGGGAAAATCTCTGGATTTGGGTGTGAGAATCAACCTGGCAGGGTGCCCCAGGTCTCCATTATCTTCAATTAGACAATTAATTGATATTCAAGTTACCTTTCTCATTCAAACCTAATTGAATTTCTTCTATGCCCCATGAGGTATAATGTGTTTATCAAGACGCTCTCTTCTCAGCCTAAAGAACCCACAGAGAAGTGGTCATCACTGCCTTCCTCTGCCACTTACCAGAATATTAGAGGCAGCCAGTGGCCCCTTTAAGAGATTGATTGACATTTCACTTTCTCTTTGGTGGCTTTGTATCTACACAGTGGAACTGGCTATAGAACAGGTTTGTCTGTGACTGATGAGTTTTCCCTCCTTATTGCTCCAGAGTCAGGCAGTGGCTGCCAATATCTCCATTTGCTTTTTTGGCTCCTTTGATTCAGCTGTCATCTTTGAATCCTGGCTTTGTCCCTGTAGATCTGCCTACCTCAAGCATTCTCCCACGAGCTTTCCTCCGTCTTTGTACCTGCTTTCCCCTAGAATTAGATTTCAGCGAGCTAAGGACTCCACCTGACCTGTGTGATTTTACCAACCTTCTTTGCTTTACAAAACTCAAAGCTCAGTCTTACAATCCTAACAGCTTTCCCATACTTCCCCTGGGGTCTGAAGTGGGCTGCTGCTAGAGTTGAGTGGGACACTGAAGCTAGAAGGATGTAGAGACCCAGGCAGGAAAAGACAGGAAGATAATGAGAAGGAAAAGGAGAGGAGAGGAGAGAGAAGAGTGGATAGGACCAAACTGGAAAAAAAATGAGAGAGAAAAAGAAGCCAAATCGGACTGAGATAGAAACTGAAGTGAGCCGATGATGTAACAGAGCTATCCTCAAGGACACAGCCCTAGCCAGGGGCAAGCAGGCACCAGGGACAGCAGCGTTTGGGGGAAGATCTTGTGAAAGGCAGGGCTATCAAACCAGCCCTGGCTGAAATAAGCTTGGGCTGAACTGCACACCTGATAGGCTAATCTGAAATGAGAATCTCAGGGGAGGTGCTGCTGTGCTCAGAGGAGCTGCTTTTAAATTTTTTTAAAAAAATATTTTTTTAAGGAAATAAAAATGAAACATTCCTCTTTGCCTTCAGAAGTGTAAGGAAGGTAGCAATTCTGGGTCTTCAGGAGCCATTATCTCCTGTGGTAATCAGCTTAAATAAGGTCTAGTATGGGAGCTGCCTGCTCTTCCTAGCAGCAGTGTGTATCATACCCACAGAGCTCCATGTGGAGAACACACTGGAGATTGCTTGTCTGCATGAAGAAACTTCTGTTCTCCAGAGGGAGAGGGAAGGAGAAAAGCAGAAGTCAGTTGAGTCAGCTCCAGCAAGCCCCTGACCTGGGCCCAATGTTAGGTAAACTACATAGAGCAGAGAAGACCTACAGACCTGGGAGAGACTGATCAAGATGGGTGAGGTGAGGCTGGAAGGGCTTGGTCAGACTGTCATAGCACCACCAGCGAGCTGGGTGAGGGTGGAGACAGGGACCTGCTGCCACTCAGCTAAGAGACAGATTGGGTGATTTAGGGTTATCAGGACTGTCTCCCACTTGACCCTTGTACTGCTGATAATGCCTGTAACACTTATACTTTGAGGATATAATGATCTTTTTCTTGTAATCTATTAAAACAATGGCATTCTTGCTAGGGACTTCTAAATCTTGTATTGCCGAGGCATATGCAGCGTTCAGGAAAGAGAATGTGCTTCTAACTACACCAGGATTAGGGCACAGAAACACCTCAGTGCATTTGTTCAGTTAGAAAAATGAACCTACAAAGGCCAGAAGAGAACTAGGCCATCTGAATGCTTTCTCATGTGGGCATCCTACAAATACCACAAAATAAGTATGGCTCCCCTTGCTCTGGCTGAGAGCCAACTGGGTTGGGAATGACTGGCCCAAAGCCAGGGAAAAGTGGATTTGATTCTATTCAGTTCCCATCCAGCATACAGAGAGGGAACCCTAAGTCCACCTCACCTTACCATACCATAGCATCTGGAAGAAAGCTCCCTACTGCTCAGCTTCTAGTGACTCACTGGGGATCCTGGGAGGGGCCTCTTCCACTTTCTGCTTTGTAAAAGTGAAAACTGTTTCCTAGACAGTAACTCAAGAGTTAGCTCCTAACTTAATTCTCCTCTCAGAAGTGCCACATTTTATAGGCAGAAATGATGTAAACAAGGAAACCTGCCCTGCCCCCACACTGATTTTAGCATTTTCCTTCATTAACAAGTTGGGAGACCTTGAACAAGTCTTTGAACCCCTGAGAGCTTCTAGCTTCCAAAGGCATAAAACAGAAACTATATGTGCTTTTGCTCCCCTGCAGGGTTATTCTAAGGCTCAAACACAATGCTGCTGCATAGGGTAACAATGCTCTGATTACACAGATGTATTTCCCTTGCATCTCTAGTGTATTTATATTAATTAGGCTTAAAGACTCAAACTCAAGATGATATGCCACTGGCGACGTAGGAGAAGGACTCTGTCTTGCCTGAATTCTGTTTATAGCTTACCCTCAAGGATAGCCATTTGTTTGTTTTAAGTAAAAGATTTGGGTCTCTGTAAAGATATTCATGGCTTTCAGAACATGAAAATGTGCTGCGGATGTCACAAGTTAGTTTGAATCTCACTCCAGGGAGCTCAGCTCAGTAAACACTTTCATGTATAAGCAGCACCCTTAATCAAGCCAGTGAATCTTAACCTAACCTTCACAATAAACGTATAAATAGAGCCCTGATTAAATAATTGTTATTTTCTTGCTGAGAATCTCAGTTGGGATCCTGTCTTTAGTGTAATATGTTATGCAAATGTTACATACAGCATGTATATGCCTCCTCCACAGCCAGCCAACTGTGTCTTTGATCACACCAGTACAGAGCTGGGAATCAAAGGCTGGAGTTCCATCTTTGTTCTCCCACTGAGTAACAGTGTGACCTTGAGAAAGTCAATCTCCCAGAGCCTCTAAGTCCTCATCCTGCATAAAAAGGCTTGAAGATCAATAACTTGTACTCAGCTAATGCCCCTCCCCCAAACATGGACTTCATGCTTTAAAAAAAAAAAAAAAGACTACTAATCTGTATGTATTACATGATAATTAATTCATTTCTCCAAGTCTAAAAATCAAAGGCATTTATAAATGGTAGGCAGAGATTCTGACCAGACTTTATACAATGAGAGTTAACACCTGGAGCTGAGATAATGTCAACCAAAAGAAAGGCTGTGGAACACTTCAGTTCATTGTATGGCTGCACAAAGGACAGAAGGAATGCATTGAACAGGTTTGCAACTGTCACCATTCCTTTCCTGTGCCTAATCCTTGAGTTTGTGAGGTGTCCAAAGCATTTCCCTATACTCCAATCCAGTCAGTAAAAGCTCTTGTGTGTCTCCAAAGCTCACATCCATCCATGACGGAAATTTGGGGAGCTGTAACACCGGTATCATCCCTGCCCACATTAAGTTTGCACCCTGAGGTGAGGAGTCAACAACCAGATGTAGATTTAAAGTGCTTCAGCAAGCAATAAGGTGTGTTGAAGTTGCTGAGTAGTGGTATAAATCCACAAAGAGCCTTACAGCCCACCCAAAATCTTTTACTCTTAGCAGGGTGTGCATAGTAGAAAATTTAGTGCTTAGGTGTAATGAACTAATATTCTTTGACTTGAATTTCAAAAATGATCAAGCATTTACAAGAGTTGAAAATACTTGAAAGGGCCAGGGTGGAGGCTAAGAGAAGAGTCAGGGAAGCTGCTATAGTGGCCTCGTGGAACTAGGACAGTGGCTTAAACAGGGGTGTGGGTTATGGGGGTGGGGAGGACCATTGATTTCTGACTACTGAGTCCTCTGAACTTCTGATGGACAGCTGTGGGGAGCAGAGAAAACCTGAATTTTGGATCCATGTGTGCTACCTGTCCTCTAAGGGGATAATGGCATTGGTAAATATGACCTATATATGATGGAGTGCTTTCTACAAAGTCCCATGATTTATGCATATGTAGACATTATCCTGATCTTCAGGGAACCCAACTTAAAGTAACCTGTGACAAAATCAAGCAAGCATGAATTGTATGGGGAATGTTATGTGAAATGGTGCCTCACTTTGCCAGAACTGGTGGGAAAAACTCTCACCTTCTTGGCAGGACAGTGAAACACCGATATCAGGGGGGTCGGCCAGTTTAACATTCGGTGTTTAACTTTCTTTTTTCACATTTGCTTTCATTCCATCCTAGAATCCATATATCCTTGATGCATATAGAAAGTGAATTGACCCTGGGAATATTCTGCTGGTGAAACCAGACTTGAGAGAGCCAAGCCCCTTGCTCATAAGGAAAACAAACAGTTCTCGGTTTCCCACTGAACACAGGGAAGAAACATCTTCAAACAACCAGAAATACAACTCAACCATCATAAATTCCACTTTGGACCATGGCTTCTTCAAATATTATTAATAAGTGTTAGCTGAAAAATATTGTATACTGTACATTTATGTTTGAGAAAACTAGACAGAACAGGGTTCACTAGCTATCTCCTCTGGGTCTTCAGTATACCTGGAAGATAGTTGAAGATGCAAAGTTTGCTAGATATTTGGAGACACAGAGCCCTATTTCATTCACCTAAATAATAACTCACCCTGAGAAATGCACATCTGTGCTCAAGAACAATATTAGGACTAAAGGATGTAATGATCATTAAAAGAAGGAGCATTTGCTAGCGAGGATTAATGGTTGGCAGCTCTTGCCTGGAGGTAGAGAACAGACAAGACACTGTCACCAGCTAGCTGTTTTATGCTTCTGTTCCTTTAGATTAAATTCCACAGACTTTTGAACTATAGTGTTAAGACAGACCAGAAATCTGGCTTAGATTTTCTATGAATCACTTTTCTCTTTGCCATGCCATACTCCGACAAAAGCTACTAAAGAAGGAAAAGCTTATATTGACTGACAGCTCAAGGGTATAGTTCACCACAGCAGGAACTCCACGGCAGCAGGAAGGAGAGGAAGCTGGTCTCATTGCATCTGCTGTCTAAAAGCAGAATGATGAAGGCGACAAATCTTTGTCACACTTTCCTGTCCCTATGAACTCCCTGCCACAACAAACTCCCAAATTGTAGTAATGTTATACAGTTTTGTTAGTAGTAACCATAAATTAGTATGGCCAGTGTGTTAGTTTTCCACTTGGGCATTTAAGTATGGCTGTCCTGGGAAAATTTCAGAGGAAGTACCATAAAAGTTGCATCAAGAAAACAAATATGAAGACAAATTAGAAGTGGTTTTAATTACATTTCTGCTGCTGTGAGGAGACACCATGACCAAGACAACTCATATAGGAGAAAGCCTTTAATGGGGGCTGTAAGTTTCAGAGGGTGAGTCCACAAACATTATTATGTCAGGGAGTATGGCAGCAGGCAGCAGTTAGGCATGGCCCTGGAGCATTAGCTGAGACCTTACATGTTGAGACAACAACCATGAAGCTGAAATGCCACTGGCTTTTGAAACCTCAAAGCCTTCTCCCATGGATACATCTCCTCCAACAAGGCCACACCTCTTAATCTTGCCAAACAGTTATACCAACGGGGGACCCAAGCACTCAAAAATATAAAACTCTGGGGGCCATTCTTGTTCAAGCCTCCTTATAAGACTCCAGTAGAGGCCATAACATGAGTTAATGCCTAGACCATGTGGTTAACCTTGGTGTGGAAAAATTAGGAATGGAGCCTGCAGTGTACTGGGGCATTGATGAATTTTGAAAAAGTGACACAACTGAGTTTTTGAAAGGCTTACCAGGGCCATTCATCCTAGCTTGTCGAGGAGTGGATCTTCATTTGAAGTCTATGGCATCTTGCTGTACTGAATGTGGTCCACAGAGATTTAAAGTGTTAGAGCAGCCTATTCTTGGTGACTTGGGGTCTTTGGTTACTTCAGTTGCCACCCTATAGTTTGTCATATTGCATTGTGTATAATTTTAAGGTTCAATTGACTAATTGAATCCAAATAGTCTAGACAATTAATTCAAGGATTTAGTGTTAACTTCTAAATTCTTACAACTTTTTAAATGCTTTATTGGTTCAGCTTACAACACACACAAACACACACGCATACACTCTCTCACCCACATGGACCATATTTGTGAGTTGCCTGAATAGATACAAGAGACTGTGTAAAGCAGGGCTGCTAGACTCACATGCCTCTGTTCTATTGCAGGTTAGAGTTTCTCACGCTGTCTTCTGTAAGTACTTAAACTGTTCTTCTTCTTCTTCATCATCATCATCATCGTCAAAACAAATTGGTGATTAATGTCACTGTACTCAACACTTTGCTTAAGGCTTTGTTTTACTTTATTTCCTTTTAATTCAGTTCCGTGCCTGCCCTACTCCATATTCTTTTGCATTAGGATTCTAATACCGAGAAGTCTAAAGAGAACGTACAAGCTGAATAACCTTAAATGCATATGCTACACTTGTTATCTATAATCCTCACTTCGTGTTTCTGTGCTCACCCGAAACTTTCTCACTACATAGAATTTATATTAAGCAGATGAAAGATATTTATACTCATAAATAAATATCTATACCAAAATATTATTCTTACTCTGTTTTATGTGTTAAGGTTCCACATTTGATTTTTATGTGGGAGGAAAGCATATTTTGTTTTTGTTTTTGCTGGAAAATAAGAGTTAAGAAAATCACTGCACTAGACCACATTTATTTTCCAGTGCCTTCTACTGATTCTGTCAATGGAAAGGCAGGGGGCAAAAGGTAAAGATGCTAAAAACAAGTGCCCATCACAGAAGCTCCATAAATAAAAGAGAGGAGGGATGAGGAGGAGGTAGGGGGATATACTATTTCTTCTAGATTCCTTAAGCACTCTCACAGCGGCTTGTCTTTGGGGTTTAAACAAACAGAATTTGACTTTTCCCATTGGACTGCATTGTCCTATGATGCTGTATGTACCAGCAACTCTAATCAAGAGAAGAGGAAAACATGTCTAGCTGTTTTCCAATGCCCATGGATACACATGCAGTCCCACACTCTATGCATCCTAAAGCTGCTTTCCTCTGAAAACCTTCCAAGGTTTTCAGGGGTAGGTGCAGGTGTTTCAGTTCTCATGCCTTGTGTCAAGGACACGCTAAGTCGTAACTAATTGGAAATGGTGTGTACAGGGCTCAGGGGTTTATGTTCCTTTCTGGCTTTGTGAAGAATTGAGTCTAGACTTCTAGCATCCACGTAATTAGTATTTATAATAAATTTTACATACGGTATTTGAGAGGGTTTTCAAAAAGACAGTATCCATTTTAGAACAGCACTGAGACAGGACGAAAATATTCTGCCCATTCTACAGGTGAGACAATACAAATAGCAGAGTAGACAGCCTGTCTACACTGAGCCAAAAATACAGCAAGCTTTGAGTCGGAAAGATAAGATTCCAGTTTTGTGTTTTTTTTGGGTTTTTTTTTTTTTTTTTTGGTTTTTCGAGACAGGGTTTCTCTGTGTAGCCCTGGCTGTCCTGGAACTCCCTCTGTAGACCATGCTGGCCTTGAACTCAGAAATCCACCTGCCTCTGCCTCCCAAGTGCTGGGATTAAAGGCATGCGCCACCACTGCCCAGCAAGACTCCAGTTTTCAGGTCTGCACCTCATACTCATTGCATGGGGTAAGTTGTAACCTCACTGAACTCCACTTTATCTGCAAAACAGTATTAAAATGCATAGTTATCAATGGTAGCACAGAGGGAGATCAAATCTCTAACAACCATTAAGCTTTGTGTAGAGCAAAGGATGGGCTGGAATTGGATAAAGTTGTATATGTTTCCTATCCATTATGCTCATCTATCCCATAGTTCCAGATTAAATGACACTACCATGAGGGAACTGCTTGGGGGGATTAATGGATATAAATTCTTATGTAAGCTGATCTGTAGTTGGTACTTACTAAATGATAGTTAAAGCAATTCTACACTAGTACAATAATAAATTAACAAAGCAGTCATAACATGTCTCCTTTTGTGTAGAATTCTGAGGAACACAAAGGTATGCAGAACCATCTCTCACTTCCTCAACCATCAAGGGGGTTCCTGCTTAACGTTCTGTGTTACAAGTATGAGCAAAATGAGGCTCAATGTTAATCTTCTGTTATGGTTTAATGATGAAGTGTCCCCCACAGGCCCATGTATTTGAACACTTAGTCTTCAGATGTTGGTACAGTTTTGTGACGTTCTGGTATCCGTAAGAGGTGTAGATTGGAAAAGTAGGTCACAGCGAACAGACCTCAGAGCCTGCAGCCTGGCCTGGGTCAGGCCTGATTTCTTTCCCTCTTGGCTCACCAAGATGTAAGGCAGCCCCCGAGTGTTCCAGCCACTGTGGATCTGCTTACTGCTGTGCCTTTCCTATCATGATGGATTGTATCTCCCAAACCATGAGCCAAAGGAAGTCTTCCCTTCCTTGGGTTGTTTCTTGTCTGGTATTTATTTGGTCCCAAAGGTGAGAAAAGTAACTGATAAGCCTTCCCTTCTTGGGTAAGTTAGAGAGCTTAAAGCTTGTAGCTGGAAAGTCTACAAGACCATTGACGGAAAAGAAAGCATAGGATGGGGAGGAAGGAGGGTAGATTTTGGTGGAGGACCCTGTAGAAGCAAAGCCCTGAGGATAAGAGAGCTCCAAGTGAGGAGAATGGGTTAGGACCCTGACTTGGCTAGAAGATAAGAAAAATAACCAGGAACTAAGGATAGAAGTTCTGACCCAGGAAGTGTGCAGATCCTGAGAGCTCGACTGAGGACCCAGTCTTTATTTGACAAGCACTAGGGAGCCACTGTAGGTTCCTGAACAGAGAAATGTCTTAATGAAGAGGATAGTTTATGAACAAGTAGAGAGAAAGAATTTCAGATAAAGGATTGGAAGATAGAGAGGCTGAAACAAGACTGGGCAGTTAGAGGAGCTTCATTATTGGAAACCTGGGGTCATGGAAAGGGCTAGGCCACTCAGCTACTGGCAGACGAAACAAGGAACACAGATGCTGGAACTGGGGGGCATGAACCTCAAGCACTGCACAGGGTTAGGGCGGAGCATCCAGTGAGAGGCAATGCCACTCACTCCACCAGGAGCGCCTGCGTTGAGACGCCAGGCAGTGGTGGCGCACGCCTTTAATCCCAGCACTCTGGAGGCGGAGGCAGGCAGATTTCTGAGTTCGAGGCCAGCCTGGTCTACAGAGGGAGTTCCAGGACAGCCAGGCTACACAGAGAAACCCTGTCTAGAAAAAAGCCCCTCCCCCCCCCAAAAAAAAAAGTAAAAAAGAGAAGGCTTGGAAATGTTCACCTTGGGAAGAATGCCTCTGCTTATTTATGCAAATGTTTGATGTCCCCGTCTCTTACAAAGGAAAGTCTTATAATTTGCACAATAGTCTTATTAATATCTAGGGCCTGGGAAAACAAAAGTGATGTTTAAACTTCAGGCTTTTAAATCTTCCAATTTACACCGCTCCGTTCCTCGCTAAATTCACCACGCCGAAGATCGTTTGATGTTCAGCGAGCTCGCTCCACACTCCCTTCCTCTTGATAAAACATTAAATCAGTGGATTTCCCACCCCACCCCTCCCTTTTGCTCTCTAAAGATGAGTTTTTCTGGTAACTGAAATTCTGTTTAAATATGTAGAGTTCTGAAGGGAGCAACGGCTGCGGTAGTGATATTTCAAATCGTTAGACGTTGTGACTTGAGGCTGTAAAATAGACACCTATTAAAGTACATAATTCAAAACGCTGTATCACATGGGTAAGGGGCAGAGTCAGACATGTGAAGATTAACTGAGACTGAAGCCCAACTTGACTTGATTCTACTGTGGGACAGGCCATCCAGATCTCCTTGAAGTGAAACAAAGAAGCACAGAGGAGGTAAATCTGTTGCTGTGAATTCTTCTGGGCTGTATAATGTATTCAGCTCTGTGCTGGTGTTGCTGGGGTATGCGTGCATGAGCATGTGTGCCTCTGTTTGTGTATGTGTGTGTATACTATATTCACTGTGTGTACGTGTGAGTACATGTTTGTGTGAGTGTGTGTCTGTGGCACGCGCTTTCTCTCTGTACATCTCTCTCTCTCTCTCTCTCTCTCTGTATTTCTCTCTCCCTCTCTCTGTCTCTCTCTCTCTGTATCTCTCTCCCCCCTCTCTCTCTGTGTAACAGTTTCCCAGGTCAGTGTTCTTCTATTTTACTTTGACTCTAATTCCATGCTCCAATTCTAGAACTATCTTAAGCTTTGGACCATTGTCTCCCACCAGAACATGTTCACACCTCGAGCATCCTCTGTATTTGCCTACATTTGTTAACTACAAAAAAGGGCTTTGTTCTCCCTCTCTCTAATCCATCCTCCCTTTCTCAGTAGGTATTGTTCCTGCTGAAGATGGATGCCACATTTGGAATAGAAATAACTAGGGGTTTGTATCTCTCGCCATATTGGAAGTAAGCACAGAAAAATAAGGAGACACAGAGGATGTCTAGTGGATTAAAAAGCAATGTTCCCATTCTGTCTCAGAACCTGTGAATGTTATATATTTTATATCTTTACCAAATGCCTTAAACAAACTAAATTCCATTTGCACGTTCATTGAAATTAAGGCACTGAGGATGAGAACATTCCTGGACTGTCCTGGTTGGTTTTAATGACAAATATCCTTATAAAAGACACTGGGGAGACTGCAATGTGAAGATGGAGGTAAATACTGGATTGATGTAGCCTTGGGTCAAGGGGTGCTTGGAGCAACAAGGGGCTGAAAGAACTAAGAAAGGTTCTCCTTTTGGAAGGGAGCCTGGTCCTCCTGACACTTTGATTTCAGACTTCTGCCCTGTGGAATTATAAGAGAATACATTTCTGTCATCTAAGCCACTGAGTTTGTGGTAATTGATTACAGCAGCTCTAGGCAACAGGCACAGTGTAGAATGGCAACTCAACCTTAGAGTGAAGACAGCACTACGTTCGGAAATAACTCAGCTGCTTCTCTATACGATGGACTTTGGCAGGCAGAGACAAAGATATGTCTGGTTTGAAAGAACAGCACCCACGTGTGGGTCAGGGGTGGAAAAAGAAGTGAGCCTGAGAGACAGACTCAGTGATAGTGTGGGTTTAAGCTAGTCCTGTTTACTCCAGTCTCTTCCACGGCATCAGTCCTCCAGCTGTGTCAGAGCCCTTGATCGGGGGTCCAGGTGAACACCTACCAAAACCACACAACGCATGGAACAGTACATCCAGTTAGGCTTATCAACCACTTGGCCAATGGAGCACCCTCAGGAAGGCAGCTGCACCTTCAAACACATTAAAGAGCTCGGAGAATCATCACTTTAATGAAATAATGTACTTTTCCTTCCCAGAATTAACACCCCTTAGCACATTGTTAAATCTGCCCACTTTTTTGAATTACTTTGCTCATAACTTTGCTCTTCTTCATTTTACTTCCGTTCCAGTCATGCTTTCTCTAATCCTTTGGGATTCCTTAATCTTTCTCTGAAGCTTCCTTCCGCCTCCCCTTTTGCCATGTAGTCACTGTCTGCCATATATGGCTGCCCTCTGGGCCTAACTCCAACAGCATACATAGCTTTCTCCTTTCCATCTTCTTTGTTTTCCTCCTCCAGGCAGTTGCCAAGGTTTACAGCTTGCTTGTTTTAGGATTTCTCTTCTAAACTCTAATAAAACTGCCCTCACGCCTCCTTTTGACTCCATTCTTAAATTATTTCATTAGGGAGACTGAGAACCCTAAGGGGAACCCCAGTTTCTAGTAACAAGAGTAGGCTAATATAAAGTATAAATCTCATCCTATCAACATCCCTACTCCTCACCTATCCACCAGTTTTAATGATTTCCCACTACTCATAAAGTACAGATCCTTCCACAGTCTTTGCCAGCCTATCCATGGCAAGCAGACTAGTGAAGCGGTTCCAAGAGCCCCTGCCTCCTGGTATTCAGACTCTGCATAGTCTTTTCCAACTGGCTATGATGAGGGCTCACTATTAGTCTTTAAATACACAGAGCATATCAAAATAAAATGACGGAAGATGGCATGTGAGATATGAAAAGGCTTTGTCCTTCATCCTGCTGCTGTTTCTTGTCTTGTTTTCTCACTTGCTCCATTTAATAGAGTCAGGTGCCATCTTGCAAGTGGCCCTGTGAAAAGGACCATGTGTCAAGGAACTGCGGATGATGTCAAGCCAATGCTTAGTGAGAAAAAGAACCCTATACCTACTCACACAGGTGAGTCTCAGAGGAGATCATGCCTCAGTGGATCCTGGAAATGACTACAGTTCTGGCTGATGTTATGACAGTAGCCTTGTAAGAAACAAGGACAGGAACCAGAGACACCAGCCCTGATAGACCAGTTCTCTTGACCACAGAGGCTTCAGGAGATGACAATTTTATAAACTAAATTTTTGAAGTGACTTATTATGGAGGAATTAATAAGTAATGCAGTATATTTCCAATTTCACATCTCAGCCACTTATACCTCCACACCTTATCTTTCTATCACACTGAACCAGCTTGTCTTAAACACACACCCCTGTCTAGACTATGGTATGCATCATTTCTTTTGTTCCAAATGCTATCTCTCTTCTCGAATGCCTGATAACAATGTGCACTTTCGTCAGAACCCATATGAAATACCGCAGCTGCTCAAATGCCTGCCCCAGTGCTTGCCTCATTTTGCCAGAGTTAGAGTCCACTTTCTGCTCTCCAGCAGTCTCTACACATTTGGTTCAGAGCACTTTGTTATGTGTTGTGTTTACTAATGAAGATGCTCTCTTGTCTAACTAACTCTTAACTCCCCTCATACACAGAGAAACTACTGAGTAGGCACAGCTCTGTCCTCATCTTCTGTCTCGAATACCTTACAAAGTGATCTGAGCATGGCTACACTTTATATTTTTTCATTAACTCAACATCAAAAATAGCCATTGATGAAGTAAGCCATTGAATTAGTTGTATAATGTATAAAGCAGGGACAGCAACAACCACAACAACAACAATAGTAAAATTAATACTTTGGTATAGTAATAGAAATGATAAAATAACATCAATAGTAAAATTAATAACATGGTGTAGTAATAGTAATAGCAAAATAATAATATAATGTGAAGACCAATGGGATAATGATACCACTAATGAAGAGCTATCACTGGGATTAGACTTTCCATTGGCCAGACTCTGAAGTCAATGTGTCTGTATACACTACCTGTGAACCTCATGTTCTCACATAGGGCCAGGAAATTGTATTCATTGCATATAAACTCAGGATGGGAATAAATAAGCTGTTTAAAGCCTCAGGATGTACAGTGGAGAAGGAAGACAAGCCTAGATCTGCTCAGTTCTTTTTGCACTACAAACTTTAAATTAAGGTCCCATAATTAAATTATGGAGGATGGCTAAATAGAGGTTCCTTTTGAGTGGAGCATAATTCTTTAGAAATTATTCCTTCAGAGAATATCATGTAAGCATCCTCTAGGTACTAGTACGTGTGTGTGTGTGTGTGTGTGTGTGTGTGTGTGTATGTGTGTACACAAAGGTGTTACTTTCCCCAAGTAAAAGAATGAAGAATGAGACAAGAGAAGATGATCAATACCCGTGTGGTAGGGAAAGACACAGGACAACCCTACTTCTGTTACAAAAATGCTCTCCCAGGGTCTGAAGTTGAACAGTAGATCCAATTAACTGGCTGATATATGGATATATGCAGGTTAGAGCACTGCTAGAATGGGTTGTACTAGGCCTTGAGAATTCTGATGAGCTTTTAAAATTCAGTGGACACTAGCCTAGAATTAATCTAAGTGTGTTTTGCTGTGCACTAGGAAGTGTGGCTCTTTCCTCATCTAACAGACCCACTAGGCATTGCTCTCTCCTCTCTTCTCATTTCCCATAGTCAGTGTTTACCAGCATCACCTTTGGGAAAGCCTTCCTCCATGACCCTCTGCTACTCTGGTTCTGTACAACCCAGGTTTAGTTCTGGTATCAACCCAGAGAAATGAGTAGATGCAGGATAACTCTCAAAGGAGGGAACTTTTATTTTAGCAAATTCAAATGATCCTGACATCAGACTCAGATCCACCAATTAGAGCCCTCCACGCAGACCATCAAACACAGAAATCAGGGCCATGGGGAAGCGAGATGTTTTCTCCCTGTGTGGCATGGTACTATTGCATATTAATATTAAATGGTATTTCAAATTACCAAACAGGATTGAGGAAGCAGTTTTGCGATTTACCCATAAACCTGTGTTCTTTTACAAAATCATTTCTTATCTCTCTCCCTTCCCTCCAGGAGCTGTGCAGTTGAAAGGCAGAGTTCTTAGAGGGGCTGAGTACACATTGAGAATTAGCATATCAAACACACCCAGTAAGCTGAATGGAAATTAGAGGAATCTCAACTCTGACATCTATTAGCTGAGCTAAATTGAGGTTAATGTGGTCCAGTCCGTCCTGGTTTAAACAACGATAGGGTAACGCATATCTTCCAGTCCCTTTCCCTTGGGCCCATACGGCTTGTTGCTCCTATGGTAAAAATAAAAACAATATAAAGAAAAGGAGAAAAAAATGAAAGAAAAAAAGAAAGGAAGAAAAAGATCCCAAACACGTTAGTGGGATATATATATGTATATTCGCTGATATATAACTTAATAAAAGTTTATGGACCCGGGATAAGGAAGCCACTCTGAACAGATACACTGGGACTGAAATATGGTCCAATTAAGTCTGTAACAGGGTGAGCTTTACTTTGAACATTCTCCAAGTCGAAATGAAAGCTCTGCAGAACAGATAAATCAGGCAACATAAAATAAAATAAAAAGAAAGCCAAAACGCTGATCTGGCACAGCTCCCAAAAGAAGCAAGGAGAGATAGGTAGGCAGGGGCCACTAGTCAGGGCTGGCTGGGGAGGTATGGGAGAGGGCGGGAAGGGATTCAGACAGCCCTTCTCATTGGATGCTCACATAGTTACAGATCCTGTAACTGTAAATAAACAGCAGATATTTAAGCCATTCCAATTAATGCCTTGTATGACAGCTATTTATCTTTTGAAGGACTGCAAGGCTTGTCTGCTGCAATTAAGCTATTTGCTAGTGGTGCCTTCAAAAACGCAGTGCCTTTAGCCAAACAGCCTTTTGTAGTTTATAGACATGGTCCTTACTGAAGAAGGGATTTGGTAGGAAAGAGTGCCCCCGCCCCAAGCTAGACAGATATCAGGGTAACAATTCAGCTTCAGCTCCTTCAGGAAGCCTTCCTCGTCTTGCTGGCTTTCAGGACAATACAAAGGATTCTTCCTGAATGCATGATAGAACATGACCGATAGAGAATGTGGGTCTTGGTTTGGGACTATTAGACCTAGGTTTGCATTTCTGCATTGTCTCTTTTTATCTGGGGTTAATTCAGATCCTGAGTACTAGCATAAAATGAGCACCTGGGACTCCAGAGACGTCTCAGGTAGCAAAGAGTTTATTGCACAAACCTGAAGACATGAGTTTAGATCCTCAGAATTCGTGTAAAACCTAATGAGGAGACAGAAGGATCCCAGAGGTTCCTAGCTGCCAGTATGAGCTCCAGGTTCAGTGAGAGATGCTATCTCAAAGATTAGGACATGGTTGTTAAGTAAGATACCTGTCTTTGATGTCCGGCTTTTACTCACAGTGTGCACAGAGGTACATACGCAGAGGCAAGGGCTGCATCCACACATGTACACATAGCACACAACTTGAACATCTACTGTATCCTATGGTTGAGATTATCGTGGTTCAATGGCAGAACAAACAGAAGTATTGCTAGGCACATAGTAGGATGCCAAGTTGTTTTGATTTCTTAGCTCAACCTTCTTCCTTTGGTGAAGGAAAATCATATCCACTCTATTTCTGCAAAGTTGTTTTGATTTTTACATCGTACAAAATATACAAGGCTTACTCACAGGAAATATTGTTTAGTCTCTGTGAGACAGTATATTGGAAGCAGATGTCTTTTATTTTGTCCATAATAGGCAACCTTGCGCTGCTACCTCATTCCTTGAAGCCTCATTTTGCTCGTCTGTAAAATGTCACTAAGAATAACAGTAATAGGGCTGCAGAGTGAGTCAGCAAAGCACTTGTTCAAGTATGACTACCTGAACTTGGGGCCCCAGAACCAATGTAAAACCTGAACATGTTTGTAATCCAGGCAGCAAAGAACTTGCAGCACAAACCTGAAGAGCTGGCAGTGACAGGAAGGTCCCTAAAACGTATTCACCAATCTAGAAAAATTGGCAAGGTTCAGGTTCAGGGAGGGATGCTGTTTAAAAACATAAAGTGGAAAGTGACCAAAAAAGACATCCAAAATTGACAGACCTCCACATCCACATAACACATACCCCCCCCAAAGAAACACACACACACACACACACACACACACACACACACACACAGAGAGAGAGAGAGAGAGAGAGAGAGAGAGAGAGAGAGAGAGAGAGAGAGAGAGAGAGATCCACATAGGCTTGTGACCATCTATCCAGTATGGTCTTCCATGTTGGGATCAGGCACATGAGTGTCCAATTATGGTCATCTCTGGTTATTTTTTCTTTGCAAGGCAAGTCTTTAAGCCTCACAGAAGTTGAATCACCTTCTCTAAATGTCAGATATCTTATAGCTAAGCAAGAGCTCTTTATTCTCTAGCTGTTGCCTTCCTCTACCCCCCAAATTCCTCTTGCCTTCTGATAGAACTTAGTTCTTTGAGGTGGAAGGGCCTTCCTTTCTTCATTGTTGAACCATCTGGAGTGTCCTGAGGTATCAGGAGGTATAAGTTAACTTAACAGAAATAAGGTATATTGTATGGGGGAAACTTGAGGGACTTATTAGGATTTAGGTGCTGGATGAGGGCCTTTGACTCTGGGATAACTTGTAATTTCTCCCTTTCTGGTTTTCCCCTGACATCATTACTTAGGAAGATAAATTTTGTATTCTGAATTTGTGGGGTATAGTCAAGGTCCATTGGATTTGGTACCCTTTCCCAGTATTGTCTGTGGTATGGTTTACACTTGTTTGTACTCCAGAGTTCTATTCACTGATGACATCATCTTGCCTCTATGACATGCAGAAAGCTATCTTTCAGCTTTGGGGAAGGGTTTGCTCACCTACAATGAAACTGGATGCCCAGGGCACATTGGACATGAGAATCTTTCTGTGGCCTCTCATTTGACTTTGTGCCTTTACCTTTCTCTAAGGTTGGGTAGAATATTAAAATCCAGGGATAGAGAAGGAGATTTTTACCACAGCAATCATCTGGAACTCTGCTTTGCTAAACTAGCCTGTTAGCATTGTGTAGATTTAAGTAAGATTAGCAAGGAAGTGGAGGAGTCTTGGGCAAGGGGCATCTTCTGGTCCTATCAATACCTTCCTATGAGAGATTCCCATGATGCAGTTAGGCCTGATGTCCAGCTACCTGCTTGTGATTCTGATGGGTTGTGCTGGAGCTCCCTTGGAGCATCAGATGCCACTTTCACAGATGATGAAAATGAAAGATCCAAAGTAGATTTCCAGTCCTTTCCACCACTACTGAAAACTCACAGTTCCGTCAAATTTTTCATGTTTTGTTAGGAGACTCCCTGATGAGATCAAGGTTTCTGGGAGTTGCTTGATATTATCACCAAATCCTGGTCTTCTTTGGAATGGAATGAACACTTACAGGAGCTGCCATAGAATGAGGAGAAAACTAGTTCATAAGGGAAGAAACAGATAAAATGGAGTCAACAGTGACTTCTCTAGTCTATAGCTTATTTCAGGAAAAGCCTCGTGAGTGGGGCTTTTACCACTCACATAGATGAAAATTTCTTTATCATCTACTAGGTGTTATCTGACTTTGTCCTTAAAGACATCTTTATAATAGGCAATGCTCGTCTTCATCACTGATCCACTGTCAAATAAGTTCTGTAAGGGGAGAAAAGTTATTTTGTACATTGCTACATCTCTAGCATCTAAAACAGTCTCTTTTTCTCTCATCAATATTTATTGGATGGATAAAGAATATTCTAAGTCCATTTTACTAATGAGCAGTTCACCTGAGTCTCATAAATCTTTATTGATTGTCCCAGGTGACATGAGTAGCTAATAGTGGAGACAGGATTCAAAGTACATCTCCTCAGCTTGGAAGTCTGTTTATCCATGAACATTTGTTCATGGTCCTACTTCTGCATATTCTCACCGTGGAGAAGGGCTTAGGTTCCATATGCCCACCCTACTAGTCCAGTAGGGTCATAATGTATCCCTTGATCCTAGCTTAGTGAAATGAAGTGGGGCACAAGACTGGAACTTGGGGGTTCTGAAGTTTTTTTTACAGAGGTACAATATGAGTGTCAATTGTTTTCCCATGAGCTCATATATTTCTCCACTGGGATCTACTTACACTTGCTGATTTGAAAGGTGGTAGAACCTTTAGGAAGTGGGACCAAGCTGGAGAAAATATATCTCTGAGGATGGGGGCAAGCGTTGAGGTTCACAAGCAGGTCCTTTCTCTGGCTGAGGCCTCTCTTCTTACCTGCTAGCTCCATGTTATCAACTCTTCTTAGGATGATGGAGCATGTCCCATTAAACCATGAGCCAAAATGACCTTTCTTCGCTTAAGTTGTTCCACCATGTATTTTGTCACAGAAGCAAGGACATTCACTAACACAGGCGTGTCTACATATTTCTGGATCATAATTTCTACTCTATCTGGTAGGAGCTGGCTATGGACTCAACATCAGCATCTCAGATAAGCAATGAGAGTGGCAATCGATCAGTTAAAAAGCTAGGAAGCCACAGATGCATTCAAAGTAAAATTGTTCCCCACAAAAGCCTGGGGCATCTCCAATAGAGAGAAAGGTGAGTTGTTATCATCATGTTCTCTCAGTGGTAATCAGCCTAGTTATTTCTGCTCTAATCTGTACCTCTTTCCCTCTCCACTACTCAAAGGAGAGGAGATTATTTTTAATTACATTCTTACACTGGATTAATGAGTCTCCACAATAAGTTAACGAGCAGGACACCGCACCAGGAGACAGCACATCTGATTACTTTCAGAGAATTTCTTGAAGCTTTCTCCAGCCCAGACCTTTGCCAAAGAACCACTGGTGAGGAAGTGACAAGCTGCCAGTGGTTTCTGAGGTGTGGCATTTAGAATGCCTAGGATGTGGCTACTTTAATAAGACTGCTGGAAAGGGGATGGCCTGGTGTTCTTTCAAAGAAAGGGTTTCTTATGTGTAGCCTAGTGACCCATGGCCCCCTTCATGAGGAAAATGTAAGAAAATGGGATATTCTTGTTTTTCTAGGATCTTTGTCACTGCTATTTAGATACCACCCCATCAAAAACTCTGTTAATGTTTAATTCTGCCTGAGTACATCTTTTGTGGTCTTCACAGCTTCATCTCTCTGTATTCCTTTCCCTTCATACATGCCTTCTTGGCCCCTGGAAAACGAGTAGGAGCAGGTGCCCAACCTTCTGTGTTCACATATGTATATCTGGTCCTATTGTAGATAGTAGACTCTCAGAACACTTGGGTTTTGCTGAATCAGAGAATGAATGAACAAGGAAATGAGTAAAGTGCTTCCTTGAAATCAAAGCTCAAGATTTGTGCCCATTAAAAAGTTTCCCTGATGGCTACATGGCTTAGTGAAGCCATTCAGAGAGACTAGACTTTGTAGGAGGAATATGTATCCAGGTATTTTCAGTAGCTCAAACAACAGAAATGCTTCAATCACCCTGGCCACGTATACATGATGTTTTAGCTGCTTCACATGGTAACTCAGACCCAGCCCATCAGGAATTCCACCATGATGCTATTGCACAACCTTGAAGTCTTCTAGGTTGCATGGCAGAGGATAAGAAATACTAAAATCTTTCAGGAACATTTTTTTGTCTGACATTAAAGTAAAGACTCACTCTTCACTGTCTAGAAATAAGTACAAAGCACTACCTTATCTCTAGAGGCCAACTCCCAAACTGGACAAGTACCACGGCTTTTCTGGACCTTGTAGACATTCTAGGGGTTGTGGATCCTTTATCTATGCCTAGTCACAAGTCACTGTACCACCCATGGATTCCAGCTGCACAGGGTTGGATCATCCTCTAACCCTGAGATGGATAATCTTGATTGTCAACGAGATGGGCTCTGGAAGCAATGAAGTGGCAAGCATCTGGATTGGTCTGTGGATGCATTTCTAGAAAGTACTAAGGGAGAGGAGAAGGCCTTCTACTTTCTAGTAGGTGTCTCTCTTCATTGGGGTTTCTATTGCTTTAACAAAATACCATGGCCAAAAGGCAAGTTGGGTAGAAAATATTTTATTCAGCTTATATATTCATATTGCTGTTCATTAATGAAGGAAGTCAGAGGGCAGGAACTCAAACAGGGCAGGGACCCAGAGGTAAGAGCTGATACAGAAGCCATAAAGGGGTACTGCTTCCTGGCTTGCATCCCATGGCTTGCTCGGCCTGCTTGCTTAGAGAACCTAGGACCACTCTCCCAGGGATGGCACCATCCACAATGAACTGGTCCCTCCCCTATTAGATATTAATTGGGAAAATGCCTTATAGATGGATCTTATGGAGACATTTACTCAACTGTAGATCCCTCTTCTCTTATGATTGTAGTTTGTGTCAAGTTGACACAAAACCACCTAGAACAGGTGCCGAGAAATAAAGAGCTTCCAGGAATTAGTGCTAGTTTGCCTGCCCGTGTTAGCTTCTTGCTGCTGCTGCTGCTGTTGCTGGCATTCTTCCAGGATATCACAATCAAGTTTCTTCAGCTTTCCAAGGTGGACACATGACCAGCAATCCACCAGAAACCTTCTATCAATTCAGTACCAGATTGGGACAGCAGTGGAGCCCAGGGCCATGGACTGAGTGAGCATCTACTGTGTTCTCTGATTCTCCAGCTTGAAGATCGCCATTGTTAGACTGCTAAGACCCTACCAGTTGGAAGCCATTCTATGAACTTTCCCGTGTGTGTGTGTGTGTGTGTGTGTGTGTGTGTGTGTGTGTGTGTGTGTATTCTACTTGGTCTAGACCTCTACAGACCCCAGACCAGCACAAATACAAATGATGTGATGGAAGAATAGATCTTCCTTTCTTCCTCTGTGCTTCATCTCCCTACGTCCTGCTCTTTGAGATGTTATGTGATAATGCCAGTGAACTGAAAAAAGACATCATGAGATACCACCGCTGTCACTATACTAGTCTACTTAGTCTGTACCAGTGGTGCTTTATTACAGGATAAACACAAAAGGTTTATCCTTGGCAATTCTGGAGGTTGGGATTGATTTCTGGTGAGGCTTCACGTCCTGTCTCATGGAAAGCTCTTTCTAAGTCCTCACATTGTAGAAGGGGCAAACACATTCCCTGGGCCTCTTTTATAAGTGTACTGACTCAATTCATGAATGTTTTAACTACCTTATCTAACTAGCTTCCATTTATTACCATTGTTCTCTGGGGAAAGGATCCTACATATGATTTATAGGAGACACATTTAGATCATGGGAGCCACTCCCATCTTAAAGTTACCTTTTCATTCCTGAATCTGAAGAATATTTTGTCCAACTTTGATCATTCTGTAAACAAAAGACCAGAGACTGTTAACAGTCTGAGATTTGTGATTCATGATTTAAATTAACTCCCAAAGGAGGCAAGCATCTTGGTCTTTTTGGACCTTGGAGACACGGCCTCTCATTCCTCAAATCTCTTCCTTAGTTTGTAATTTACAGCTCACTGCACTGTGGATTCTGGTGCTTGGGTCATCTCAGCCTGTAGCATCAGTGACTAGAGGGAAGGATATTTTTAAACAGTATGCATCATTTTCTAAACATCCTTCCTTTATGATACAAGGTGACCAATCTTTTAAAGCAGCCCTTTGCCACGTTAGTTACCTTTAATATTTTAAAGATTAAGTGTGTGTGTGTGTGTGTGTGTGTGTGTGTGTGTGTGTGTGTGTGTGTGTAGAAAGAGACATTTGTACTCAGGAGCCTGTAGAAGCCAGAGGTATTCATCCCTTTGGATCTGAAGTCACAGGCAGTTATGACCCATCTGACCTGTTTTCTGAGAATCAAACCCAAGTCGTCTGAAATAGTAGTATGCTCTCATAACTGAGCCATCTCTCTATCCCTGAGTCCTTTGGTTTTTGTATGTGATTAACCCTCATGGGAGACAGTCTTTCCATGAGAGTCATCCATGAAGACATCTGGATGATAATTCTTCACATCTCTGATTGCATTACTGACATTGCACACGTATATAGTACATAATGTCACGTAACATTCTTAATTTGGAATGTTAATGCTCAAACACAGATTTGTCTGGGTTGGGGTTTGGGTCTCACATCTTGTCTGTAGCAGAACAAAGAGTAGTGCCTAGACTACACAATAGAAATAGCTTCAATTCTGTACCAGTGGCATTCTGGTTATCAAGCAGATGGAAGGTGCTCAAGATGGCTACATACCAGATGTATGTAATATAGATACCAATGTGGGGAGTGTTACTTTTATTTTATTTTATTTTATTTATTTATTTTTTATTATTGGGTTTTTTTGTTTTTGGTTTTTTGTTTGTTTGTTTGTTTTTGGTTTTTTTTGGTTTTTCGAGACAGGGTTTCTCTGTGTAGCCCTGGCTGTCCTGGAATTCACTCTGTAGACCAGGCTGCCCTCGAACTCAGAAATCCACCTGCCTCTGCCTCCCAAGTGCTGGGATTAAAGGTGTGCACCACCACTGCCCGGCAGGGAGCGTTACTTTTAGAATAGCCCAATAAGTTATTATCTCTATTTGGCCCAAGAGAAAACTGTAGAAAATCTGCTGTCTCAATCAGCAACGAAGCTGTTTGTGTCCTTGGAGGTTGTGATGTGCATAATTTATAAGGTAATACATTTTTATTGGGTTCATAGTCTATTTTCAACTTCCAAGGAGCCAGAATGTATGACACCTCCATTGTTTCCCACAGTGGCTTCAAATTGCATTGAGAAAGGGAGTGGCAAAAGGCGGTGTAAATCCCAACCAAGATGTTCTCAACGTTGAGGATCTAGGAAGTATACTCTGGGCTCAGTGAGTCTAAGAAGGGTAATGAGATAGAAGACCAGAGCATCAACAGAAAGACAAAAGACTGCCAAGGAAGATGGTTGGAACTGCTGGAATGCTGTAGCAAGTGTGTGAAGTTACAAAGGAGATGTAAATGATGAGCCAACTGCCGTGAGAGTCACAGAAAGAGCAGAAGATTGAAGGGAGAGATCCACAGAGCATTCTGTCCCTCACTGGAATTTTTGGAGTTTGATTATCTTACACAGTGCTTGGAAGATTCTGAGGAACGTCCTGCCCTCATTTCTTCCTGTTAGGTCAGATATATTGTCTCTTTCTTGGCAAGCATGCAGTAATCATGCATTGGACTGAACAGAACTCAACTGAATTCCAGGGAGACTAGGAGAACTTGCAGCTAACAGGACTATAAAGAAAGTGTTGGCTTGGATTCCTTAACATCAAGTTGAAAAGGTCAGAGTTTCTTCTGAAAGCTATAGTGAGCCTTTGATGATTGTGAACAAAGGTGTACAGTTTATAAAACCACCCATGTGGAAAGAACCAGGAGATATAGTGACCGGGATGAGCTTCCTGCCCTGAAGCCTGCCTGAGAACACTTTGTTAAGTAATGTGCAAGTAACTTCCTCTATATAAAGGCACAGCTTTCTCTATTTCCCTACAAACACGAAGTTACCCTTAGCTCTGCTATCATTTCCCCAATTCCAATACAGTCATGACTACCTGAAATATTTTCTCTGTGAAATATTTATTGCCCTATAATCGCCCAGAATACCATAATAAGTGGGAGCGGATGCTCAATCCCGATATGACGGACACAGTGCTGTGCAATGGGCTGAGTGACAGA
Organism: Uromys caudimaculatus; assembly: GCA_028551405.1. NCBI lineage: Eukaryota > Metazoa > Chordata > Mammalia > Rodentia > Muridae > Uromys > Uromys caudimaculatus. Next base: position 47,547,774 of record CM052708.1, read on the forward strand.
TCGGAGCCCATGTTCTAGACTGAACAAGTCCTTACAAAGCAGGAACACAACCCTGGCAATCATCATATCTTAGAAAAAGAAGAGACCCAGATTTCTCCATGACTCCCCAAGTCTGGAAATATTGACTCAAATTCACCAAAATAGCATACATGACGAGTGAAATATACCTGCAAACTCTACTTTTTAATAGTTTGTAAACCATTTAAAAAAAAAAAAAAAGATAGCTATGAAGTCCAGATCCTAAGACTTGTATCCAGACTCTCACGGTCAATGACCTTGATGGAGATCCTTAACCATTTTAAGTTTTATACCCCTAAATGAAAACAAACTGTGTACAGCATGCCTTTCCTTACAAGGTGGGAAGGAATAAATGGGGTGATGCATTGGAAACCATTAGGTTAATTCTGAAGCTAGGAAAACCTCTAGCTCTTTAAAGTCTGAACTGGAAAAGATATAATGAAAGGACAGGCTACCAAGTATAATTCTCCAAAGGGAAAAATGTTCTGTGGAGCTCAACATAGGGAAAGTCATGGTGTTGTTGCTCTCATTGCAGCATTCAAAGAAATCTCTTAGTTCTAGAAAGCATGTGAACTCTAGGCATGGACAATACATTTGGCCAGTAACTTAAGGCATGGCCAACTATAATCAATGGTCCATGTAGGAAAAGGTGTCTTTGTAAGTGAAATGGGGATTGTTGAGTTCACAGCTCTAGATGGGTGGAACATTCTAAATGCTGACTTGAACCAGTAGAAAACAGCAGCAATGTCAAGGAGCAAAGATGTTTAAAATGCAAGCAGATCCCAGTCTGTTTCTGCTAGAGAGACTCAATAGCTGTCCCACTTTACAAGCTTAGATTTCCTTGAGTCTGTGTGATAAGTTCCCACTGAAAGCTCCAGTCATGCTCTTGGTATTCACTATAGCTGACTGGCCAATCTACCAGCTAGTACCCTAAAACACAAACAAACGAACAAAATCCAATCTATGTTGAATGTCCTTGGCTGAACCATATTAAGAGATAAGCCTGTTTAGTGTTTGAATTGGTTCTACAGGTTTCCCAGAGAAGTTAATAATACAGATAAATACTAGGGTGGGTCAAGGAGAGAGCTGATATCGTCAAACTCTCTCTCTCTCTCTCTCTCTCTCTCTCTCTCTCTCTCTCTCTTCTCTCTCTCTCTCTCTCTCTCTCTCTTTGCATGTACATGTGCTTGTGTGCACATGTGCACACACACTGACACATGCTTATGTAGAGTAAGCCTTACCTTTAGGCATCTCTAGTTACATGGATCTACCCAAAGATTAAAAAACTCACCAGAGGACCACTTTGAGCCTGACGGTAGAGCTATCTTCTAGAAGGACAATCACAAAGCATGATAGCTGACCTTACAATGAGTGCCATAGATGCACTATACTTCAAGCCATAGAGACAGGATAGAGAACAGCACACATACTACTGCCCTATGGAAAATCCTGTAAGATGCTGAGATAACAGGATTTGTACCTTTTAACCTAAGAGTAGTGGGAAGGACGTGAATTTCTAATCCAAGCATGGGCTTCTATAGATGTTTCATCATGACAGGTAAATGCATTTTTATCTGCTAAATTTGGTGAGTCAGCTATAAAATCTTCATTGCTAGCAGCATGATGTTGTGCACTTGACTTGTAGAAGGCGTGCATTCAAGAGGACACTGGGACTTCCCTATAGCCTGAGTTTTATAATAAGCAGTATGTGAAAAAGAGCCAGTGAATTGCATACTGTGCTTTATCAGACCTCAGGCTCTGAGTCTTGGGAAAACTTAAGTTATACCTAGTATTTGTACAAAGTAGAGAATGGCTCTGCTTTATCACAGGAGACTCCTTGCATTAATTTTGTTTTCTTTTCTGCAAATACAATTTACTGTAATACATAGTAAATCTCATGTGTGTGATCATCTGTGTGAATGCATGTAACCATTTGCCACTGCATACATGTGGTGGTCAGAGAACAACCTGCAGTATTCATCCTCCCCTCCCACAGATTTGAGATGAGCTCTCTTGTTATTCCCTACTACATATACCAGGCTCCTTGGTGAATGATCTTCCTGAGATTCTCTAGTCCCCATTTCCCACCTCACCTTAGGAGTGCTGGAATTACAGAATGTTTCTTCTGTGTGCAGATTTACCTGGGTTCTGGGGATCCACATGCAGGTCTTCTAACATGCATGGTGAACACTTTCCCCACTCATCTATCTCCTCAACCTGAAACCTGCCTTGGATTTTGGCAGATACAGACATAAAAAGACAATAATAAGAAATACATGGAACACTACACAATCTCTTTAATTCTCCTGTGTATTTTTATATTCTATATGAATGTAGCACAATATCCATACCATAGACTATTACTCAGCATTAAAGGGGAGTAAACATATATGCTATCGATATGAAAACCACATAACACTATAAACACTCCCAAATATTAATGATGAAATGGGTTAATTTTCTTAAAAAACCATATAACTGAACAAAACATAAAACAAAAATTATGAAGCCATTAACGATTGATGAGAATGGTGTAAAGTGGGTGAATTACAAAAAATTGATGAAAAACAATTCAGATAATAAGTGATGCATGATCTAGGTTTTATGAATATAGAGTTAAAAAGAAAGATAGTACTCTAAGTGTGGTAGCTAGACCTATTTTAGGGAGAGGGATAAGAGGCTGGGAGGGGCTGTGATGAGGTCTAGATTTCTGGGGATCTATTTCTTGATATGGGAAGTTTTACAGTCACATTTTTCTGTCAAAATTTCTACTTACGCTTCCAGTTTACACCTGTGGCCTGTGCCACGCAGCTCCATACACAAATAGCGCATGGAAAGTGCTAGCCTCCCAGGAGTGTGGAAAAGCAGGGGTAAGACCAGCACCACTGCTCAGAAGGACCCACTTGGAGCCCTCAGGACACAGGGACTGAGGAGTGGCCTTCCAGTTTCCTTCTGCTGCTGGGGAGCTTATCCTGGGCTCCATACTCAATGCCAGGAGAGAGTTGGTCTCCCAGGAGTGCCAACACACCTTCGAGCACAGATAAGACCACCACTTCTGTTCAAATTTTTGGATCAAGAGGGACCCTTGCAGAGCCATCAGGACACAGGAACCAAGGAATAGCTGGGGACAGGATCCTTCTGGTTTCTCTCTGCACCCCAGAGCTGACACTGTACCACAGCTCTCCAAACCCAAATTCCTCTCAGAGAGAGCTTGATTCCAAGGAGTACTGACACAGAGGCTTGCAAGAGGGACAAGCCACAGTCAGAGAGAGCAAGACCAGCTAACAAAAGTCAAGGGCAAGAACATAAACAATAGAAACCAAGGAACTTGGCATCATCAGAACCCAGTTCTCCCACCACAACAAGCCCTGGATACCCTGACACACCAGAAAAGCAAGACTCAGATTCAAAATCACATCTCATGATGATGATGGAAGACTTTAAGAAGGAAATACGTAAGTCCCTTAAAGAAATACAAGAGAACACAGGTAAACGACTAGAAGCCCTTAAAGAGGAAATAAAAAATGCCTTAAAGAATTAAGGGAAAACCCAACAAACAGGTAAAGGAAATGAACAAAACCATCCACGATCTAAAAATGGAAATAGAAACAATAAAGAAATCACAAAGGGAGACAAACCGGGAGATAGGAAACCTAGAAAGTCATAGATGCAAGCATCACCACCAGAATACAAGAGATCGAAGAGAGAATCTCAGGTGCAGAAGATACCATAGAAAACATTCACACACAGTCAAAGAAAATGCAAAATGCAAAAAACTCCTAATCCAAAACATCTAGGAAATCCAGGACACAATGAGAAGACCGAACTTAAGGAAAATAGGTATAGAAGAGAGTGAAGATTCCCAACTTAAAGGGCCAGTAAATATCTTCAACAAAATTATAGAAGAAAACTTCCCTAACCTAAAGAAAGAGATAAACACAAACATTCAAGAAGCCTGAAGAACTCCATATAGATTGGACCAGAAAAGAAATTCCTCCCATCATATTATCGTCAAAACACCAAATATGCAAAACAAGGAAAGAATTTTAAAAGTAATAAGAGAAAAAGTCAAGTACCATATAAAGGCAGACCTAAGAGAATTACACAAGATTTCTCACCAGAGACTATGAAAGCTAGCCGATCCTGGGCAGAACTCATACAGACCCTAAGAGAACACAACTGCCAGCCCAGGCTGCTATACCCAGCAAAAACCTCAATTACCATAGGTGGTGAAACCAAGATATTCTATGACAAAACCAAATTTACCAATATCTTTCCACAAACCCAGTCTTACAAAGGATAATAGATGGAAAACACCAACACAAGGTGGAAAACTACATCCTAGAATAAACAAGAAACTAATCTTTCAACAAACTCAAAAGAAGATAGCCACACAAACATAAAAATAACAACGAAAATAGCAGGAAGCAACAATCACTATTCCTTAATGTTTCTTATATCAATGGACTCAATTCCCCAATAAAAAGACAAAGACTAACAGACTGGATGCATAAACAGGACCCACTGTTGTGCTGCATACAGGAAATGCACCTCAGTGTTAAAGACAAACACTACCTCAGAGTAAAGCACTGGAAAACAGTTTTCCAGGCAAATGGAACCAAGAAAGAGGCTGGAGTAGCCATTCTAATATCGGATAAAATTGACTTTCAGTCAAAATTCATCAAAAAAGATAAGGAAGTACACTTCATACTCATCAAAGGAAAAATGTACCAAGAAGAACTCTCAATTCTGAACATCTATGATCCAAATGTAAGGGCAGCCACATTCATAAAAGAAACTTTACTAAAGCTCAAAGCACATGTTGCAACTCACACAATAATAGTAGGAGACTTCAATACCCCATTATCATCAATGGACAGATCTTGGAATCACAAACTAAACAGAGACACAGTGAAACTAATTAATAGATATCTATAGAACATTTCATCCTAAATCAAAAGAATATACCTGCTTCTCAGCACCTCATGGTACCTTCTCCAAAATTGACCTTAACAGATATAAGAAGATTGAAATAACCCCATGCCTCCTATCAGATCAATATGGATTAAAGCTGGTCTTCAATGGCAACAACAACAGAAAGCCCACATACATATGGAAGTTGAACAATGCTCTGCTCAATGATAACTTGGTCAAGGAAGAAATTAGAGACTTCCTAGAATTTAATGAAAATGAAAGTACAACATACCCAAACTTATGGGACACAATGGAAGCAGTGTTAAGAGGAAAATTCATAGCTCTGAGTGCCTCCAAAAAGAAACTGGAGAGAGTATACACTAGCAGCTTAACAGCACACTTGAAAGCTTTAGAACAAAAAGAAGCTAATGCACCCAAGAGGAGTAGAAGGCAGGAAATAATCAAACTCAGGGATGAAATCAACCAAGTAGAAACAAATGAACTATACAAAGAATCAACAAACCCAGGAGCTGGTTCTTTGAGAAAATCAGCAAGATACATAAACTCTTAGCCAGACTAACCAGAGGGCACAGAGACAGTATCCAAATTAACAAAATCAGAAATGAAAAGGGAGACATAACAACAGATTCTGAGGAAATTCAAAAAATCATCAGGTCCTACTATAGAAGCCTATACTCAACAAAACTGCAAAATCTGGATGAAATGGACAATTTTCTAGACAGATACCAAATACCAAAGTTAAGTCAGGATCAGATAAGCCATCTAAACAGTCCCATAACCCCTAAAGAAATAAAGTCTCCCAAACAAAAAAAGCTCAGAAGCAGATGGGTTTAGTGCAGAATTCTATCAGATCTTCAAAGAAGACCTAATACCAATACTCTTCAATCTATTCCACAAAATAGAAACAGAAGGAACACCACCCAATTCATTCTATGAGGCCACAGTTACACTGATACCTAAATCTTACAAAAACCCAACAAAGAAAGAAAACTTCAGACCAATTTCCCTTATGAATATCGATGCAAAAATACTCAATAAAATTCTCGCAAACCCAATCCAAGAACACATCAAAAGGATCATTCACCATGATCAAGTAGGCTTAGTCGCAGAGATGCAGGGATGGTTCAATACCCAGAAATCCTTCAATGTAATTCACTATATAAACAAACTCAAAGAAAAAAACCACATGGTCATTTCATTACATGCTTTAAAAAGCATTTCACAAAATTCAACATCCCTTCATGATAAAAGTCTTCAAAGATCAGGAATTCAAGGCCCATACCTAAACATAGTAAATGCAGTATACAAGAACCAGGAGCCAACATCAAGCTAAATGGAGAAAAACTTGAAGCAGTCCCACTAAAATCAGGGACTAGTCAAGACTGACTACTCTCTCCCTATCTATTCAATATAATAATTGAAGTTCTAGCTAGAGCAATTACACAACAATAGGGGGTCAAAGGGATACAAAATGGAAAGGAAGAAATCAAAATATCACTCTTTGCAGATGATATGATCGTATACTTAAGTGACCTGAAAACCTCCACCAGAGAACTGCTACAGCTGATAAACAACTTCAACAAAGTGGCCGGATATAAAATTAACTCAAACGAATCAGTAGCCTTCCTAAACTTGAAGGATAAACAGGCTGAGAAAGAAATTAGGGAAATGACACCCTTCACAATTGTCACAAACAATATAAAGTATCTTGGTGTGACTCTAACCAAACAAGTGAAAGATCTGTATGACAAGAACTTCAAGTCTCTGAAGAAAGAAATTGAAGAGGACCTCAGAAGATGGAAAGATCTCTCATGCTCATGGATTTGCAGGATTAATATAGTAAAAATGGCCATCCTGCCGAGAGCAATCTACAGATTCAATGCAATCCCCATCAAAATTCCAACTCAATTCTTCGTAGACTTAGAAAGAGCAATTCTCAAATCATTTGGAGTAACAAAAACCCAGGACAGCAAAAACTATTCTCAACAATAAAAGAACGTCTGGGGGAATCAGCATTCCTGACCTCAAGCTGTACTACAGAGCAGTAGTGATAAAAACTGCATGGTATTGGTACAGTGACAGGCAGGTAGATCAATGGAATAGAATTGAAGACCCCAAAAGGAACCCTCAAACCTACAATCACTTGATCTTTGACAAAAAAAGCTAAAACCATCCAGTAGAAAAAAGATAGCATTTTCAACAAATGGTGCTGGTTCAGCTGGAGGTCTACATGTAGAAGAATGCAAATTGATCCATTCCTATCTCCCTGTAGAAAGCTCAAGTCCAAGTGGATCAAGGACCTCCACATAAAACCAGATACATTGACTGTAATAGAAGAGAAAGTGGGGAAAAGTCTCAAACACATGGGCACAGGGCAAAAGTTCCTGAATAGAACACCAATGGCTTATGCTCTAAGATCAAGAATAGACAAATGGGACCTCATGAAATTGCAAAGCTTCTGTAAGGCAAAGGACACTGTCAATAGGACAAAACAGCAACCAACAGATTGGGAAAAGATCTTTACCAATTCTGCGTCTGAGAGAGGGCTAATATCCAATATATACAAAGAACCCAAGAAGTCAGACTCCAGAGAACCAAATAACCCTATTCAAAATGGGGAACAGAGTTAAACAGAGAATTCTCAACTGAGGAAACTCGTAGGGCTGAGAAGCACCTAAAGAAATGTTCAACATCCTTAGTCATCAGGGAAATGCAAATCAAAACAACTCTGAGATTCCACCTCACACCAGTCAGAATGGCAAAGATCAAAACTCAGGTGACAGCAGATGCTGGTGAGGATGTGAAGAAAGAGGAACACTCCTCCATTGCTGGTGGGATTGCAAGCTGGTACAACCACTCTGGAAATCAGTTTGGCGGACCCTCAGAAAAATGGACATAATACTACCGGAGGACTCAGCTACACCAGTCCTGGGCATATACCCAGAAGATGCTCCAACATGTAATAAGGACACGTGCTCCATTATGTTCATAGCAGCCATATTTATAATAGCCAGAAGCTGGAAACAACCCAGATGTTCCTCATCAGAGGAATGGATACAGAAAATGTGGTACATTTACACAATGGTATACTACTCAGCTATTAAAAACAATGACTTCATGAAATTCTCCTGCAAATAGATGGAACTGAAAATATCATCCTGAGTGAGGTAAATAAGTCACAAAAGAATGAACATGGTATGTACTCACTGATAAGCAGATATTAGATCAAAAGTTCATTATACCCAAGATTTACTTCACAGCAACCGTTGGACTGAGAGTGGGGTCCTGTATGGAGGAGTTGGAGAAGGGACTGAAGGAGCTGAGGGAGTTTGCAGCTCCATGGAGGGAGCAACAGTGTCAACTGGCCAAAGCCCCTGGTACTCTCGGAGATTGGACCACCAACCAAAGAATACACATGGAGCGACCCATGGTGCTGGCCACATATGTGGCAGAGGAGGGCCTTGTTGGTCATCAGGGGGAGGAGAGGCCCTTGGACCTGATGTTGTTAGATGCCCCATTGTAGGGGAATTCTAGGGAGGGAAGACAGGAGTGGGTGGGTGAGGAGCACCCTCATACAGGCAGGAGGAGGGGGGATGGGATAGGGGGTTTCCAAAGGGGAGACCTGTAAAGGGGAAAACATTTGAAATGTAAATAAAATATCAAAAAAAATTCTACTTATGGTTATATTTTAATTTAGAATGTATTTCACTGAAATGGTTTATTTAAAAACCACAGAATACAATTAACGGTCTGAGTAACCTTAGTTAATTCATCTGTAATTTGTATACACTTCCAAATAATTTTTATTGACCTCTAATTTCTTTTTGTTTTTAATTTTTCAGATTATAATTACAACACTTCTTTCCTCCCTTTTCTCCCTCCATCCCCTCCTGTTTACATCTCTCCACTCTCCTTCAAATTCATGGTCTCCTTTTTCACCGAATGCTATTACATTCATATAGTCCTAAATATCGCCTGGTTGTTCTGTTTAATGTTACTTGCATGTATGTTTTCAGGGCTGACCGTTCTGCACTGACAACCAATTGGTGTGCTCTTCCCTGGGTAAGTTCACCTCTCCCATGCCCAGCTTTTCTCGGTCGCCTATGGTTCTTTGGGTAAGGCTGAAGCCTCATAGGTTTTTTTCTGTCCAGTTTGGCATGCCTGAAGGTGTTTTCAAGTTATGGCCTCTAAGTTCTTAATGCAAACCATTATTATTATGGATTTACTTCTTATATTTTAATCTAGACTTTATAATCATCAAGAGTGAAGAGTGTATCTTTATTACATATTTCTGTCTTCTGTGGCAGTTCTGATTTTCTTGGAACATTATATTCTTATGTCTCTACAAAAACATCATCTTCACTCTAGCTGTTGGGAAAATATGACCACACATACAGACACAGAGAGAGAAGGAGAGAGAGAGAGAGAGAGAGAGAGAGAGAGAGAGAGAGAGAGAGAGAGAGAGAGAGGGAGAGAGGTCATAAAACCACTCACCTAGTAGACAATGATAACCACCACATAATATTGAAACTTAGCTGGGCAGTGGTGGCACATGCCTTTGATCCCAGCACTTGGGAGGCAGAGACAGGTGGATTTCTGAGTTTGAGGCCAGCCTGGTCTACAGAGTGAGTTCCAGGACAACCAGGGCTACACAGAGAAACCCTGTCTCAAAAAAAAAATCGAAAAAAAAATATCATTGAAACTTATTTCTTAACTCACAGATCAAATTATTGACTTGATACACTGAACAGTACTTGCATTAAAATGTTCTTATATAGCACATTACCACATACAATGGATGGATACGCAATAAAAATGTAAGAAGTACACAGTCACTTGCTGTATAGCAATGTCTTGGCCAGTGATCTACCATCTATATGGTGGTGGCTACGTAAAAGCAATGTAGTGGCAGCCTTAATTTGCATAAGTATACTCTATGATGTTTTCCCAACAATGAAATTACCCAGTGGTGCGTTTCTCCAAATGTAATTATATCTGTAATTATGTCTCAGCACAGAGTCCTGAAGTCTTACTGGATGTCAGTCTCAGCCCATCAGAGGCCACATTGGCTTAGATATTGGATATTTTTTAAAGCCAGAGAATCCAACAGTTATCTCCAGGGTCTAGATTATTCCAGGCTAAGTGACTTTTTAGCCAGTTCTTTAAGGATTTAGAGATGTGCATTTGCCTCATACAGTGGTTAAGAATCACACTTTGTGGACAGAACAATTGATTTAATCTTACAATCTCCACTTCCTAGTTGCATGACCTTGGGCAAGTTATTTAACTTTGGTAAGCCCCAATTTCAGTGTTTGAAGTAGAGATAATGGTTGTTATCTCACAGGATTATTGCTAGATTAAATGAGATCTGGAGCCTAAAGGATTCAGGACAGAGCATGCCCAGGATTAAACACTGCAAAAGATCACTGCTATTACTATTTCACATTATTTATCTAGAGGAGATACACTCTCAGAGGGTGCCCTGGTATTCATACATTTGCATTTCCCTGTAGTCAGCAATGTGTAATGTTTTACACCCTCCGATTCAATGGCCTTTCTTTGTCACCCAATCTAAACTACAGGTGCACAGCAAGGGCATTTTGAGATAACTAAAGTATGCAAACATCTAAAAGTCATAGCAGGATCTACCAAAAGTGTGAGAAAGGCCATGCGAGCAATCTGAGTTATTTAAAGGACAACTTCTAGCTCAGAGTAACCTTATTACATGATTCACTGGGTTATTTACAACTCCTGAGTACACAGGTGACTGTAGCCACAGATTAGACAGCCTCAGACTCCTGGGGACTGGTCACTCCTCGGTTTCTGTTTGCTTGACATTTTAGTGGAATTCTCTGGGATTGTGGCCATTTATATAGGGTGAGCTAGAGTATTGGAAAACAAAATTTTGGGACATACTACAATGATTTTTTCAATGAAATATAGTTGCAGTATAAAGGTTTATCTGACAATTAGGGGAGCAAATAAAATCATATTGATCTATAGAGTCTTGGGATATCTGGCAACTATTTGATTTGGTAAAAGGTGACTGTGCTAATTAATATATGGATAAATATATGTTAATGTGAACATTCGCAAAGTAATACTACTGGCTGGTACTTGAGCAATGTAGGCAAATGTATTTCAATGTATAACTGAGAAACAAAGCTACTGCATTTCAAGACCCATAGAGACAGAAACACAAGATGAAACTATTAGCGTGTGAATTACCTATAACAGGTGAAGTCATATACAAATGCTATCTAGAGCTACAATTCCTAGAAGACAGATAAAACGATCATGAAAATAAAACTTTGCTATGTTCTGGCAACTAAGTATCTTTGGAAGCTAATGGAGTCACACAGACCTCTGTTCTCATAAGTCATCTTCATATGACACCTCTTTTTGATCTCGTAATTAGAATTAATTTCTCCTTACTCTGAATTATTGAAATTTGTGTTTTATTCCACTTTCTATTTACATTGATTCAGGAATATTTTTACATATTTTTCTAACTTTTACAATATATAATCATTTTTACAATTTGTCACCAAGGGACACTGAATCTGAAAACAAATGGGGATTCGAGCCAGTGATGCCCTTTGGCTAAAAAATGTGCTAGACACTTTATCTCAGGTGTTACAAATGCAGGACTGAATACATTTAACATGTTTATGTGCATGATGAAAAACAATTATTCCAAATATCTTCGGATGGCACATTCACTTTCAAAGGACCTGTGTTCTGTGCATGTCCATATGTTACAGCCTTACACCCAGCTCTTCATTCATTTCTGTTATCTGCATAGCACCTACAGCCTTGGGATTTGTGATTTTAACAGTACACTAAAACCCGTAGCTACTGAACCACAAACACTACAATCTGTATACTACAGACAGAAGCACGGTGTTTACTTTGAAGACTGAGGGCGGGGCTCTTCCAGGTAAGGTACTGATAGTAGAAAGGGACTAAAGGAAAGCCCGATTTAACACTGTTAAAAATGTTGTAGAAGCACAATGTATTTCAAATAAAAATTGTTCCTAGAGAATGACAAAGCAGTTTCCCAGTGTGCATGCCTAGATAGGCCAGCTGCCTGAGGTCAGGCTGCTGGTTGGATGCGGTTAAGATGGAAGAGACACATTCATTAGAGAAGGCATCTGCTGTCATTTGAATATTTCTCTCCGACAATTAAATCATTGGCATCTTAGTCCTCAAAAGGCTATGTAATGGTATTTCGAAGCAGGTTTTGAGAAGAGATGTAGGATTACCTGAGGTCATTAGGCAGGGGTCCTGTATTAGATACCTTTCTTCATTGGTATAATCAAATACCTAACAAGAACCAACATAAGAAGGAAAAGCTTACTCTGGCTTATTTGAGAGGAAATAGTTACAATCAGGCCATGACACATGGAGCTGGCTTAGCTCTGTGTGGTGGTGACTGTGGTATGGCTTTCTCACATCTCTGATAATCAGTAAGGCTAGAGATCTTTGATGGGATCCTTACCCATAAGTATCCCATGTTACAATTTCATCCACCTTGGTCTACCTCCAAAAGGTTCTACAGTTTCCCAGCAGACCTATCAGGTGGGAGCCAAGTGTACAAATAAATAAACCTTCAGGGGCCAATCCTCACTCAAAGCCCAAGAGATAGTATGATGTCATTGGTGAGATAGTATGATGTCATTGGTGAGACAGTATGATGTCATTGGTGAGATAGCATGATGTCATTGGTGAGTTTTTATTTGGGGACCAGGAGCCTCTGTCACCATGCCTATTCTGTCTTGCCATGTGATGCCTTCTACCATGTTCTGATGAATCAGGAAAATCACTGTCGTATGCTTCAGCTAGGCTTTTATAATTCCCAGCCCCAGGACCACGAGCCAAATAAACCCCGTAATCTCTTTAAATCCTGTGTCTCTGGTACTTAGTTATAGCACCTTCCCTACCTTAAACAAACTGACATTGACTGCTGGTGGTACATAGAAAGACACAAAGCAGAGCAGAGCATGTAACATCCCTCCTTCTGAGTTTTCAATAGGTCTAAGTTCAGTTAGTGGTTCTCTTTTTATCAGATCCCAACAAGGATGAAAACCTAATTATGTTGGCATTAGTACCTTTTATCTTCAATGTGAAGCTCTCAAGTGTACACAGCCATCTTCCATGCAAACTACATTTGTCAATTACCATATCACATCAACTTCTTATACATTTCTCTATGAACAGCATGAGCATATTGGCAGATAAGGATATGGTTCGTCCAAAATGAAGATGGTACCCACAGTGACCTTTCATCTTTCCTAGACAGAGAAGTCTTTGTCTACTTATCTAAAATAGAAGAAAACAAATTGTTATAGAGTATGCGCCATCTCTATGGGGCCCACATCTACCATATTTTTTGAGTCAAGGTATCATTATATAGCCCAGAATACCTTAAAATTTATGATTTTCCTGTCTCTGCTTCCCAAGTGCTGGAATTAAAAAGTAGCCTTTCTATTTAACTGCCACTTTTTCATTGATATTTTTGATAATATCATGTATCTGTACAATGTATTCTGATTGCTCTCTCTCTCTCTCTCTCTCTCTCTTCTCTCTCTCTCTCCCTCCCCCTCTCTCTCCTAGTCTCTTTTGTTTTTTCCTTAGCCCTATCAACACTTCTCTATCAGCACTACTGGTTGGTTCCTTTCCCAGATCCGATTCTAGTCATGTTCTATGAAAGAATTAATGGCAGTGGTTTGCCCACTGCCAGAATCCAATTCCACTTCCCTACATACAGAAATTGTACCAAAAAAGATGAAACTAAAAGAACAAATTGATGTCTACTGACTGACTGGTGGACCTTGTGTGGATGTCCATATGTAAAGCACTCCACTGGGGAAAGCAGAGTATAGCAGTAAGACAATGGCGTTACCAGTGGTCCGGAGAGGTGGACTCTTTTTCTTCTTAGCAACAGTAGAGTACCTCCACAGAGTTTAGACTTATACTATTTAAAAGGGAAAGTAGCTTTTTGAAACACATCAAAATTGGAATGACAAGAAACTGGAGCAAGACCACTGGAAAACTGTAAGACAGACACCTGAATGCCATAGAGAGAGAAGTAGCAACCCTGATCTAGAGACATGCAATGGGAACATGGATAGAAGGTTGTTAAAGACTAAATGGGCACCTTAGGTGGCAGGTAGGTCTGATCATAGCCAAAGAAACCAATGCTTCTTAGAAAGAAATTACACATTAATACTCTGAAAGATTAGGAGCAAATAGAGCGGTATTTCAGAGATTAAAATTGTCATAGAGGAGCTGGAGAGATAGCTCAGGAGATAAGAACATTTACTGCTATTGCAGAGAATCTGGGTTTAGTTCACAGCATCCTCATCTTGGTTCATAAATGCCTCCAATTTCAGTACCAGGGCATCTAATAAAAATAAAATTGCTATTAAACTCTGGGCACCAGACACACACATGCTACACACACATACATATAAGCAAAATACTCATACATAAAATAAGAATAAACATTTAAAATTATCATTGAGTCCTGTGTACAAGATACATTCAGTGTGGTCCTTTCTGTTCACATGCAGAAAGCCTTGCCTTGTTGCGGTTATCTATCTAATTGTTGGGTCACACTCTGCATTTCTGTATGAATACATATATGTATATATATATATATATATATATATATATATATATATATATATATATATGTGTGTGTCTGTGTGTGTGTGTGTGTCTGTGTGTGTCTGTGTGTGTCTGTGTGTGTCTGTGTGTCTGTGTATACACATACAGGTTTAAGATAGAGCCATCTGTTAAGCAAGCCCTGGGAGTTTGTTCTTAGATTCCCATTTCTAAATTCCAGAACTTGACATAGAATCACCTCAAGGGTTACTTCATGAATCTAATGCTCTTGGGATATTTCAGAAAGACACATAGAGATGAGAGCTCTATCTGGATGCAGTGTTTATCCCCTCTGGGTCTGAATAGCAATTGGGATCCTTGGTGCAGAGGAGAATATAGACTCCTCTGAATCTTCTCAACCCGTTTTTCTTGTAGTGCTTGTACTTACAAAGAGACAGAAACATTTTTACTGGTCCACTAGTTCTCTTCATTTCATGCTGCACACACATTCATTGGTCACCAAACATATACAAAGGACTGTACTAAATATTTAAGGGAACAAAGTGGCATCCTGAGTTTCTTCTTTATGCCTTTGCCTCAAATTCCTTTCAGAAAACCAACCTTCTATCTTACTTTGCTTCCCTCTCAATAAATGACCTTTGTTAACTTATTTTTAACCCTTTTAAGGTTGTGAGCATTTGTGTATCTATAGCTACAGTGATTACAAAGCTAGTTGGCCCTTGTTTCCTACTTATGGCCAATATAGTTTTTCCTAGGTAATTTAAACTGAAGGAAACTAGTGATTATGTAGAGAATTTGAAAGTCATATTCACTACAGTCCTAATGTTGTTCTTCTCTATATATGATTATGGTAATTATGTTAAATATCTCGTATTTTATGGCTGTTATGCCTGTGGCAAAGCATTTTGCATGTTATCACCTGCATGATTTCTCTCCACAATGTGAAAGGATTTTATTCCCATTTTGCAGTTTAGGAAACAGAGACCCAAACCATCTTGTTGAAGGTGAGTTCAATATTTGAACTTTGCTTTTCTGATGATAAAGCTTTGACTCTTTTAATTACCACATTGCCAAGAAAATGTAGAAGGTTTCCCAAACCCATGGTTTTCATCTACAACCTACAGCGCTGCTGCAAATACATCTTGCAAGGGGTTTTGAATAACATCACACTAATAATTGCGCATATTAGCAGAAATTAAAACCCCCTTTTGGAAGTACTATGGACTGAACACGGGATCTTGTGTGCACGGTGCCAAGACTCTAGCACTGATCTCTAGCCCAAGCCCTGAGATCATGTTCTTCCTGGAATCCTGGGTAGTACTGGACTCCCTGCTGTCTGGTGAGCAAATGATGGTTATTTGGCCTCACAAGTGTATATCCTGACCCTAGATGATTTGATAGCTCAGATAAGCATATCTCTCTTCTCTATCCCTTTCTCTCTCTCTCTCTCTCTCTCTCTCTCTCTCTCTCTCTCTCTCTCCTCTCCTCTCCTCTCCTCTCCTCTCCTCTCCTCTCCTCTCCTCTTCTCTCTCTCTCTCTCTCTCTCTCTCTCTCTCTCTCTCTCTCTCTCAATTTCTATACTTTCAAGACTGAGAGGTGGATGATCTGTTGGGTCCCAAAGTCTGCTCTTCTCCGGTGTTCCCCTTTGAAGATTGCTTCTATTCAGTCGCCTGAAGCTTATTCTTTAGATGCTGCCTGGCAGTGAAGCTGTTACAGCCTAGTGATCAAATTCTGCTCTGAGACTAGAAGCTTTGAGTTCCTACTCTGTGACCTTGGACAAGGCACTGTGAAGTTTTGGTCTCTGTGCCCTTGTGTGCCACAGGAGGCGGGCCATAGTAATTAGATAATGCACAGCTGCCTATAGCACAACTATCCTAACCCTCACTCCTGTGGGTACTAGAGAGAATCCACCTTCTATTCTTCAAACATTTTTAGTCAATTCTCATAGCAAGGGCCAGGTGCCCACTGTGCAGCTGTCTGATCACTCCTGCTTCTCCTAAGCCATTAACCTCACGATAACATTCTGGGGGGCACTGGGTTACAACAAGGACATAAAAATTATGAGATGGAGCTGTCATTGACTTCATGGCCTTTAATGGTCCCATTGTCTCCTTAAGCAGATGGGAAGTTATCTTCTGGCTGCAGCTTGGGGGAAAGGAAATGTTGGAATGCTTCTGCACAGAGAAAAAAAGTAGGCATGGTCTGCCCCAGCAGGCAATCGGCTGGCATGGTAATAAAGTCTGGTGGCAAAATGAAACATTAAAACACCCCATAAAAGCCTAAGCGCTTCATCACCATCGCTAATGAAAATATATGATTGCCTAATAAAATGATCCATGCCAGCCGCCGGTCATGGATCTGCATTTATTAACACCTGTTACAGCTGCCATCTCCTTCCTGGGAAGGGCAGCCTTCTGCTCCAGACAGCTTATGGCCAGGGGAATTGAGTACAGGGCAAATGTCTGGTCAGCCACTCTCACAGGAGAACCAGCCAGCCTGGGACCCAGCAACATCTGTGCTTCTTATGGCTGTGAAGAGACAAGGGCAGAGGTTGGTGAGCCAACTAGAGTAATAAAACAAGATATTCAACTGTGGACAGTGCCTAGTAGACTGTAGAAGTGAGGCATACATCATCAACACATGAGCAAAGCCCAAGCACACTACAGGATACTCAGGAAGAATAAAAGAATTTTATTTCCATTGTCTAGTTCATTCCTTTAAATAAGTATTTCACTCGCTGTTCAAAGCAAACGTTACTAAGGTCACCTAAGATGTGAAATTCCTGAGCAGCTTGCAGAACCAATATTGAGGCAAGTCCCATGCTAAAGTACATATATACACCTACAGTTGTCCCAAAGACCTTTCTCAAATGTACTACTTCTGTGACCCCTTCATACCCAGTTGTCAACTCTAACACATGTGTGATCTATTTTGATTCTCAGGAAATGAGAAGTGCAGTCCGTCCAAACTTTCTGAGGAGCTTTGTGGAATTCTGCTAAATTATTTGAAGTCTCCTAGCTTGTAAGCCTCAAAGCGGAGTCTCAAGCAATGGTCTCAGATTCTTTAATTACTCCAGCGTCATAAGGTAGAGAGACTCTGTCATCCTCTGTGCTCCAACTCCTCCATGTTCTGAGAATGGCAGCCACTGCTCATGCTTAAAATGGCATGGTTAACAACTGCAGCATTAAAGATTTTCACAGAAATAGTAATGTGTGGCAGCCCTGAGTCACAAAGGAGACTTGAGGACTCTTAAGGTAAAGGGTCTTTTGTCCCAGATTAGGCTTTCCCCTTCCTTTTGTCAGAATAGTCTCTGCCCAGGTATCACTTGGATATTAGGAGATTCTCTATCATGTTCACAGAACAGAATTTCTGTTTGGAAAATTTACGTTTGGGTTCAAACTTCAGGATTTCTTTAGTTTCCTGTCTCTATTTTGCAATCCTGTCTATAAGGGGCTTATGTAAAGAAATGGCATTAGGCCTAAAGAGAAACTAAGGGCTCACCTATGAAACAATTATAATTAGCAGGAACTCTTCAGATATCATCTCAATTTACCATCAAGCTGCCCTTCAAGGCAAAAATTATTTTCATTATTTTAGAGACTTCAAGTTTGAATCTAAGTCAAGGTATAAGATTTGCATAACCCACCCAACCCAATGAAGTCCAAGGAGTATAGCTTCTATTCCAGGCCCACCCATGCCCTGTACTTTTTCATTACAGCACTCTCGATCTAGTGATGTTTTCCAACCTTGAGTTTCCTTGTCTCTGTCAGAAGGACCCTTGGACCTCAAATGTTATTATCTAGCTTACGATGTCTCTCTTCTCATAACTTGCCTCCCAGTGAAGGCACTTTATTACTGACTGTATTCTCAAATACATTTTCCTTTTCTAGCCACTACAATTTTCACAAGCAGAGGGGCGTTGTTAACTCGAGTTTTCCTTGCTGGACTTGACATTGCCTGATTGCATTCCACTGACATGCACTCCTCCCGCTGAGTTGCTGAGACCGTCCCCTATCATTTCTGCATCCCAAGCTGGCAGGGTGTGTGGCTTTGCAATGTCTTTTTTCCACTCCGGAAAGAATAGGATAGAACAGCTTTATGGATGAAAATCAGAGGCTGATGTAATGGGAAAGCCAGATTACTGCTTTCCTACCAAGGGAAAAGCAAAGCTTACCAACATGAATTTGTCCTCCTGTCTTGTCCCCTCTCTTTCCCTCCCACCTGTAATTCTGACTTTTTATTTGTGTTTTGTCTTCTTGAGGGGGAAAAGATGTATACCTGGATAGAGCATTTCTAAAGTAGAGAGGGGAGTCTAATAGCAAAGGAACTGTCCCTGTTACCCGACAGTCCTATTAGTAAAGAATCCACTGAATGCTTGAGTCACAGTGCAAATCAAAATAACCCTGAGATTCCACCTCACACCAGTCAGAATGGCTAAGATCAAAAACTCAGGTGACAGCAGATGCTGGCAAGGATGTGGAGAAAGAGGAACACTCCTCCATTGCTGGTGGGATTGCAAGCTGGTACAACCACTCTGGAAATCAGTCTGGCAGTTCCTCAGAAAATTGGACACAGTATTACCTGAGGACCGCTCCTGAGTATATAGCTAAAAGATGCTCCAACATATAACAAGGGCATGTGCTCCACTATGTTCATAGCAGCCATATTTATAATAGCCAGAAGCTGGAAAGAACCCAGATGTCCCTCATCAGAGGAATGGATACAGAAAATGTGGTACATTGACACAATGAAATACTACTCAGCTATTAAAAACAATGACATCATGAAATTCTTAAGCAAATAGATGGAACTTGAAAATATCATCCTGAGTGAAGTAACCCAATCACAGAAGAACACACATGGTATGCACTCACTGATAAGTGGATATTAGTGCAAAAGCTCAGAATACCCAAGATACAATTCACAGACTACGTGAAGCTCAAGACGAAGGAAGACTAAAGTGGATACTTCAATCCTTCTTAGAAAGGGGAACAAAATACTCAATGGAGGAAATACAGAGACAAAGTGTGGAATAGAGACTGAAGGAAAGGCCATCCAGAGACTGCCCACCTGGGGATCCATCCCATATACAGTCACCAAACCCAGACACTATTGTGAGTGCCAAGAAGTGCTTGCTGACAAGAGCCTGAAATAGCTGTTTCCTGAGAGTCTGTGACATAGCCTGACAAATACAGAGGTGGATGCTCACAGTCAACCATTGGACTGAGCGCAGGGTCCCCAATGGAGTAGTTAGAGAAAGGACTGAAGGAGCTGAAGGGGTTTGCAACCCCATAGGAAGAATAACAAATCAACCAACTAGACCCCCTCCCCTAGAGCTCCCAAGAACTAAACCACCAACCAAAGAGTACCCATGGAGGGACTCATGGCTCCTATGTAGCAGAGGGTGGCCTTGTTGGGCATTAATGGGAGGAGAGGCCCTTGGTTCTGTGAAGGCTCGATGCCCCAGTGTAGGAGAATGCCAGGGCAGGGAGGTGGGAGTGGGTGGGTGGGGGAGCCGAGCATCCTCATAGAAGCAGGGGGGGGGATGGGATAGGGATTTCTGGAGGGGAAACCAGGAAAGGGGATAACAAATGAACTGTAAATAAAGAAAATATCCAATAAAAAAAAAGAATGGGGTGACTAAGACTCTTCAGCTATCCATTGGACACTTTGCAATAGATTGGTCAACTGAACAGATTAGAATTAATGCTGTACATCATTCAAGACTTGCTGGGATAAAATATCCTCCCAGGGTGTGAGGGTCCAAAGCAAAACACAGCTTGGAAGGTGGAGTGACAACAGAGATGAAGACACGTATTCTGAAGCAAGAACCTAAGGGACTGGACTTAAAGACTACTGGGAAATGTTTATCACAAAGTCCAGGAGGAGCAAAGACAGAAAAGTTTTGCAGTCTCAAAAGTAAGTCTTTCAACCAACAAAACTCTCTCAACCAAGAATGGTTGGCAACTAGAAGCAGGAATATGCCCTACATTGTGGCACTGGATGGAGCAGAGGGCAGTGTAGACAGAAAGTTATGCAGAGGTTGCAGTTATGCAGTCAGTGCTTGAATCTCAAGCTTTGTCTTTCACCATTAGCTTCACTTTTAAGTGATAAGCTCTCTACAGATCAGTTTGTCACTTGCAAATGCTTAACAGAGAAATGGTCACCCAGCCCATGCAGTTATTCAAGGAATGGAACAAGATGATATGGCATTCAAACACATGCCCAGGTCCCATAAGCGCCCAAGAAGTATTAAGAACACTCTACAGCTCTTTGCTTTGATCAAGGCCAAGCTACAGACTTTATAAAGTACGCAAGGCATTTGTGTCTCCTGCTTCTCCACTGCAGCTTCTATTTTGTCTCTTCTTCTTTTCTCTGGAGGGGGAGGATAAGTGGAAGTAATGATGGCAAAAGTCTAAGGAACTGAGCAGGGACTTGCTTGCATTTAATTACTAAGAGTTGAAAAGACATAAGAGGTGGGGCTCAGAGAAGTTTGGGGAGTCTTTGGGGAGACTTGGAGCCTCTATTTATTCATTTTACGCTGTTATCAGAAGATTCCTGAGATGGATGACTTACGGGCATAATTATAATGTATGTGCAATGCATAAATGTATTTTTCTGGATACTGAAAAGTTCCCAGTCAAGAGACCCACATCTAGTGATGGTTTCACTTTCTTTGGTCGTAGTAGAAAGCAAACGATGAGAAAAGAGGGGACGGATAGCAGAATCAAGCCTCCAGCCTCAAGCCCCCTTATCATTAGCTGATTGTGAGGGTGGAGACTTACATACCTGTTAAACCTCACCTCTCCCTACTGTTGAATTAGAGGTTAAGTCTGGAGGCATAACCCAGCCCTAGCCCATTATACTTTATGCTCAATATATAGCCAGCTATAGATAGAGAGTCATAAATTAGTTCTCAGGATGGAGTTCCCTGTGGTCCTAGGGGAGCTAAGGTGCTAACTGTTCTGGTTATCATGTGGCACAGGTGGTCTGTGACAGAGGTTAGCTCTTTTAAGGTCAGCTGTCTCAGTCTCTGCGAGTCTGCCCACGGATAATAGGTAGGTGCTAGTGGGAGACAACTGTGAAGGATTGCAGTTTTTCAGAAGTGGCTGTGCTCGGCAGGGATGGGCTGTGCAATCTCCTTTTAGGCATTCAATTTGTCAACAAAGATTTTACTCAGGCCCCTCGATGAGAGTCATTGCTTTAAACACTTTGTTGCTTTTGTGCAGACCTTATCCTATCTGTCTCAGGGCAGAGCCTGACCTGAGAGAGAGGGGGAAGGTGTTAGGAGATGTCTGTAAAGCTGGCTGCGTGCATGTGGGGACTTTTCTGACAGACAGGCGTTCAACCCACAGCTACTGAGGCCTATCTGGCTCAGCATCATGATAAGCACTGCAAGAAACACAAAGATGAATAAAACATGGCCTCTGTCCTTGAGGACCTCACAGTCTAGTGGATAAGAGAATCAAATAAGGGAAATACAAATAACACAAAATGGTGTTTTGAAATATAGTGCTATAGAATGTACTCCCAGAGAAATTGTAACCTTCAGCAGGATGTGTGGGAATCCCGAACTCCCTAAACTGACACTTAGTAACTGGGAAGCCAGAACCAGGCTGAGATGCAAGAGCTGAATGAAGACCTTGAACCCAGCCAGGAGCTGAGTGAGGATGCCAGCAGCAGGGATGGAGAGTCACAGAAATTCAGAGGGTGATGGTCAAAGCATGAATTGTTGTTGTTGTTGTTGTTTTAATTTGGTGCATTTTATTTTGTTTTATAAATGTGAAGATCAACCATTTAAACAGTAGTGTTTTACTTTTTAAGTCACAAGTTTAGAATCACTCAGCTAGACAGTGACAGAACAATGTCAGAGGTCTTGGGACTTTATCTTACACAGTGCAGTGAACAGACACTGTTCAAAAACGTAGCAACCAGGATTGTAAATTATCCAGCATAGGTTGCAGTTGCTCTGATTCTTGTGATGTGTCTACTTGTGTCATGTTTAGTATGATGTTCATGTTTAGTCAAGACCGGACCACCAACCAGAGAATACACATGGAGGAACCCATGGTTCAGGCCACATATGTGGCAGAGGAGGGCCTTGTTGGCCATCAGGGGGAGGAGAGGCCCTTGGGCCTGAGGGTGTTTGATACTCCAGTGTAGGGGAATGCCAGGGCAGGAAGACTGGAGTGGGTGGGTGTGTGGGGGAGCACTCTCATAGAGGCAGGGATGGGGGGTGGGATAGGGGGTTTTCAAAGAGGAGACCTGCAAAGGGGAAAACATTTGAAATGTAAATAAAGTAAATATCCAAAAAAAAAAATGGCACCTAGGCAAAGCTCCTGTATGGTACAAACACTTGCTGTACTAGTTAATCCCAGTGTGTGTAGTGTGTATGTGTGTGTGTGTGTGTGTGTGTGTGTGTGTATGTGTGTGTGTAAGTAAACATGCAAATATATGTATAGAAATGAGAGCTGAATTGTGAGCATCTTCCCCACTCCCCAGCACAGTTTTTTGAGACAAGGCCTCTCACTGAACCCGGAGAGTGCTGATTTGGCTAGACTGGCAGGTCAACAAGTCCCAGAGTGCCACTTATCTCTGCCTACCCAGTACAGAGCTTTCAAGGGAATACCACAGTGCTCAGATTTTCGGGTGGATGCTGGGGAGCCGAACTCAGGCCTTCTTGCCTATGCAGTTAGCACTGTATCAAGCAAGCTATCTCCCCAACCTGTTCTACTCTAAGCCTTGATCTATTTCATAATAACCAGGAGGTTGGCTGAATAACTGAGCTTTGGAAGGACAGAGAGGAGTGCAAAGGGGACTTCTTGGGGTAGAAAACAGGAAAGAATACGAAACAGCTTTGTTGCATTCTTACACTGAGCTTGGTCCACGGAGGTCGACTGTGTCCCTCTCTGTAGTAGAACTGGCCCTTTTGGGCAGGACAACTGTGTTTCCTTCCTAGGAAACAAGATCACATTTCCAGAGGCAAAATGGTTTCATTCTTTCATCTCTCTGGTAGCCTCCACGTAACTAACATTCATTAATGAAGCTCCAATCCCTTGCCCCAGGCATTTGGCTTTGATTTAAGAGTTCAATATAAATGAATATCTGGAACGAACCATTTAGAAAACACACTCCTCCCTCAGTTAGTAGAAGTAGCTTCTGAAATGCCTACCTATGTGCAGATGTTAACAGATGCCGTTGGGAGTCCTGTGGATCTTTAGAGATGGGCTCTGCAGAGGATCCTTAGGTTACTCGTGTGTAACTTTGAAGGAGTTTTAGGACCCTGCTTCTTGGTTTCTCACTATGACCACCCTCTGGACATTAATCTAGGGCACTTCCCTGACAAGTCTTTCCGTTCATTCTCACCTATCACTTCACCAGAGGCCCAAAGCAATAAGGCCACTTAATTATGACCTGAAGACATCAAAGTAATTGGCTAAATAAACTCTTTCTCTTTTAAGCTATTGGGTTCCGGTATTTTATTACAGTACAGGGATGCTATTTAATATAATGGTCCTTTTCCTACAAGCATTTTCTTTCTTTATTTTATTTTGCCTGAAATTGTCTAGATAATGTGTCTATTTGGAGACAGAAGAGGAAGATACAGGACTCTAGATCAGTAGTTCTCAACTTGTGGATCTTGACCCCTTTGGGGGTGGCATGTGAAATATCTTGCATATTAAATATTTACTTGTTATTCATAACTAACAAAATTACAAGTTATAAAGTAGCAATGAAATCATTTTATATTTATATTTGGGCATTATCACAACATGAGGAACTGTATTAAAGGGTCACAGCCCTAGGAAGGTTGAGAACCACTTCTCTAGAGAATCCAACAATTTCCCATTTTCCAGGGAAAAAGTGATCTATAAAGTTATGTCCCATAACCCAGGACAGAACTGTGCTAGAATGTGGTCTTTTTTGTTTTTTTGGTTTTTCGAGACAGGGTTTCTCTGTGTAGCCCTGGCTGTCCTGGAACTCACTCTGTAGACCAGGCTGGCCTCGAACTCAGAAATCAACCTGCCTCTGCCTCCCAAGTGCTGGGATTAAAGGTGTGCGCCACCACGGCCCGGCTGAATGTGGTCTTTGAATAAATGCTGTTTTGCTGAGATGGAATGGGTTTCCTAACAACCTCCCTGAGTAGAAAATCTTTTCTAGTTGAGTCAATCATCCCACACCATCTTACTCACATGAGGCCATCTTAGCAATATATCTTACAACATTTCTGGTAATTTGAAAAATTGTGATACATGATAGAAGATTAATAGGGAGGAATTCATACCATTTAGAAGCTTATAAACTACTTAAAGACTTGGCTGTGGTCCATAAAACTTTGTAATATGTAATTAATCATGCAAGACATGAAAGAAATAGACATTTTAAAATATGGTCACATGGTTTTCATCAGCTTGAGTTGTAGTGATGATAGTGAAGAAGATCATGGTGATGATGATGATAGTGATGATGATGATGATGATGATGATGATGATGATGATGATGATGAAGGTGATGTTGTGATGATGATGATACCATAGACTGGATTATTTAAATGACAGACATTTATTTCTTACATGTCCGGAGCCTAGAAGTCCAGGCTTAAGACACTGGTCAATCTGATGTCTGGAGATAAAGAACCTTTTACAGCCTGCTAACAAGATTGAAAATCCAGGCCCCTTTCTCCCTCTGTTTTCCCTTTCTTTCTTCTTCTGTGAACTGAAGTTCCCCATGTTACGCAGTTCTCCTGCCTCAGTCTCCCTAGTGCTGGTTCAGACACGCATTAGCACAGTCAGCTTCATTTTTTTCTTGGGATGGCAATGGTCCCAGTCTTGAGAGCTTCATGCTTAGGACTTAGAAACCTTCCAAAGCCCCACCTCCAAAGACCATCACATTCGGGGATCAGGTTTTAACATAGAAATTTAGGAGCAGGGCATAACATTCAGCCCATAGCACGAGGCAGCAAGAAAGAAGTCCATTAGAAGGTAAGCCTGTTCTTCCCAACAGGGATGGCCAGCACAGGTTTGAAGAAAGGCTATGCTAGTAGGATGGTAAAGTTAAAGCAGAAAAGGGAAGTAGAAAAGATGCCCAAAATACAACCAGAGACCAGGCCTTGTGGACTTTTAAAAAGAACCCGGAAGATTTTGACTTGTATTCCAGGGAAATAAACAATGATGGAATTTTGAGAGGGGAAAAAGTCACTACTTGCAAATATTATTGGGTATAGTTCCTAGCCCCAGAAAGGAAAACCAGGTGACTGCTAAGGAGTACCACAATGATTGCGACAAGGGCTCTGTTGGAGGGAGGGGGTTGGGGGAGGGGGTGGCGTGGTTCAACCCCACTTCTGGATGTGAGGTGGGTGGATTTCAATGATAGAATAGAAATGCTTTTGTAATAGCTCTGGTCCACTCATTTGTAAGTTTCACCATAACCCCTAGAGTGCGTCATTCACAAGGAAGAAAGCTTTGTGACAATGACAGAGGCTGGAACCACAAGGTGGGGCACCAGCAGATTTGGTGTCCAATGGCCGTTGCTCTCAGTGTCCAATAGGACACCTAGCTACCTCCTTACAGAGTATCGGGGATAAGCAGCCTTGGTGAGTCACTTTCGTAAGAGCATAAACTCCATTCATAAAGCTGAAACCCTCAGAATCAAGCCACCTCAATAAATGCCTCACCTTTTAATATTCTCACACCAGATATTAGGGTCCAACATGTGGAGTGGGGCAAGGGTGTCACCAATGTTCAGAACAATGCAAATTAAAAACTGTGAGGCCATGTAATTTAAAATCTCACCAAGGAGACTGATGTAGCTAGAAATTCAATTATTCATGGATTAAGACTGGTGGACAGCATGAGAAGAGGCATATTAGGTAGTGTGGATAAAGCAGAAGACAAAAAAAAAATCACAGGTTTTAGAGACTAGGTAGATTGGCTTGGCTGCAATGAAAAGTTTAAGGTAAGCAAATGAGATGGAGTAATGGTTAGCTTGTCGGTTTGATGGGATTTGGAGTCACCATGCAAACAAATCTTTAGGCATGTCTGTGAGGAGATTTCTAGATTAGCTTAATGGAATGAAGACCGTCCCTCAGTCTGGGCAGGACTGTCCTGAACAAATGGGAGGAAGTGTCTGGGCACCTGCAATCATTTTCCTCCGAATCTTGACTGGAGGTGCCTTGTACTGGGGTCCTCAAGTTTCTGTATTTGTGACTACCTGACCATGAAGGACCCCCTCAAACCTTGCATTAAAATAACTCCTTCCTTCTTTAAGCTGCTTGTGTCAGGTATTTGGTCCTAGCAACGCAAAGTAATTAATATGGATGGGTACACAGAAGTTATGGCTCTGAGGATTCTTGTTAGATGCATCTTGATTTCTCATGACCCAGATTCATTTTCTTTTCAAAAACATTCCAAGGATACGCTCAAAAAATGGTTGTCTGCCACAGCACTGCTGTGATTGGCTGGCCTCTTCTTGTATCTTTCTAACAGGCTAATTTATTAAACCGTGATAGCTTCTTCTTCTAGTCAAAAGTTTTGGTTTTGGAACATCTCCCAGTGTTAAACTGCCTTCTGTCTCCTGACCATTGGCTCTGCTTCATTTCAGTTGCTGTTGTCTAGTTCCTTTATGCAAGAGGTAGTTTTTAAAATTCACACAAAGACATAAGGAAGATAATTTAGCATGCTTTGAATTTCTTCTACCTTGGTGAAAGCTATTTTACTTTGATTTTATAACTTAATAATCGCAGTACTCCTGATACAGAAGACCATCAAATCGAACCGTGCAACTTAAATACAGAGTGTATGTATGTATCCCAGAATACGTGTAGAGGGTATTGATAAAGGTCATGTAATTATGTCTTTCTTTAAAGAGGTAGTTCCTTAAAAAATAATAAATAATTCTGCATTTCTTACTATCTTCTCCAGTTTCTTCTTGTGTGGTTTATGAGAAAGTGGGTATAAATGTGGACCTCAGGCTACACAGCATGAGATATCTGCTCACATCTAATACTGACACAGGCTTTAAGGGAGAAGGATGGATGTGTTAGTACACAGGAGACTGAGGGATAACTCTGCCAAGTTTAACAAGTTGCAGAATAGAAAAATACTTGGATTAAGGCCTCAGAGAGAGGTAAAAAGTAGGCTCAAGAAACAAACTGGGTCACTATAGGCAGGAAGGCAGGAATCTAGTGCCCAAAATCCATGCCAGGTCCAAGAGCTTGCTCTAGTTCATTTCATAGAACAAGGTCAAGAAACAGCACCAGATCAGTGATCAGAAAACGTAAGACAAAGAGTGAAACAATGGCTATAAGAACTAATCAGCTTGGATTCTAGGACACTGTGTTTCACTTTTGGAAGGCAGAGAGGAAGGGACCAGGCCCAAGCATTTCCTTAAGTTGTTAACATCTGGTCAGAAATGCACAGGGCTAAAATCAACCAAGATAGAAAGGTTTAGAAGCCACGGAAGCATGAATGTCGTAGATCAAGAGAGAGAAAGATTATGCTGGACAGAAGCATTCAAAGGTTTGGATTGGGCATTAAGTTTAGGATAACTAGAAATTATTCTAACAAAGACAGAAAAAATGGTTAATAATATGGGGCAGAAAAACTACATGTGGTATGAGTAAATATGAAGTTCATAAAAAGAAGTCCTATTAATAACAACTGGTGGCTCTTACAGGGGATAGTTCACAGCAAGTTGTGTGTGTGTGTGTGTGTGTGTGTGTGTGTGTGTGTGTGTGTGTGTGTGAGAGAGAGAGAGAGAGAGAGAGAGAGACAGAGAGAGAGAGAGAGAGACAGAGAGAGAGAGAGAGACAGAGAGAGAGACAGAGACAGAGAGAGATTGGTTGAATTTAACTCTACAACTGATGGAGGACTCTTGAATGTTTGAACAATGTATTCCTTGGTCAAACCTGTGTGCATTAATTCTGGCCTCTCCAACCAGGAGGACAGCTTTCATCTCTTTTTCAGAATATTTTCTAGATATATTAGCTAGTCTGTTGCTTTTTCATATTTCCTTGGATATAAACAAGTCAATTATGTAAAAAATAAAAATATCACTGTAAGTCATGGTTTTCTTCCTCTCTATCATTATAGGTCCCTTTCTCTGGATATATTATATGATATTCTCAAGAAATTTATGTCTACTGGAATTTTATAATACGCCAAGAATGGTGGGAACTTTAGCCAAATTATTTTTAAACCTTACAGAAAACTTACAAGATACATATCATTTTGTCATTTTGAGAACATGAGATCCAGAAAGATTGGGTACATTTCAGAGCTCTGGTGACCACCACCAGTGGAACAGAGACTGAGGCTTCTTCCCTGCCTACTTCATGCTACTAAGCATCATACTACTTCCCTACAAGGTTTTCTCCACCATTAGTCACTGTTGAACCAGTGACCAAGTCTCTGACAGAAACAACGTCAAGGAAGACAGATGTGTCTTAGCTTGTGTTTTTTGAGGCATTCATTTATCACAGAAAGATAGATATTGTGCAATAATGCAGTTCAGCTCAAGGCAGCCAGGAAGCAAGAAGAAGAGCATTAAGAATGAACATTAAGAGTCAACACAAAGTAAGAAACAACCTCTGTGGCAGGCCAATGATAACTAGCTATTATCCCTTACCTTCTTCCGCCTCCCAATCACCCCTTCATTGCATGAATCCATCAATATATTAAACAATTGGTCAGATCACAGCCTTCATTATCTATCCTTCTCTGGATGATGCCCCAGGACACACACAAAAGTATAATCTTATTAACCCAATCAACTTGACAACCACCAAACCCAATCAACTTAACAGCCACCAAACCCAATCAACTTGACAGTTACCATTGACCATCATACCATCAACAAATATGAAGTCCTTGTGAAATATATGTCTAGACTCTT
This sequence comes from Uromys caudimaculatus, assembly GCA_028551405.1. Lineage (NCBI taxonomy): Eukaryota > Metazoa > Chordata > Mammalia > Rodentia > Muridae > Uromys > Uromys caudimaculatus. The sequence goes on from CM052708.1 coordinate 47,577,249, forward strand.
GATCACCACATAGCTCTCTTTCCTAAGTTTTAAGATTCCTTACTTTGAAACAGGTGTAAAAAAAAAAAAAAAAGAAAGAAAGAAAGAAAGAAAGAAAGAAAGAAAGAAAGAAAGAAAGAAAGAAAGAAAGAAAGAAAGAAAGAAAGAAAGAAACAGGTGTTAGGATCAGAAGTTTTCAAAGATCAGTCCTATAGGCCATCTAAAGGATTTTATGTTTGTGTAAGTAATTGCATGTAATCAGGTCTTGGAAACAATTGCCACATTAATTACACTTGTATCTTCAAGAATGATGGAGAAATGAATTCTAAATCAATCCATCCCTAGGATTTTGTAGAAAAATTCCATCTCCCTTCCCGTAGCTTATTTGATACAAACCAGAGATAGTAAATAAACCCCCTTGTAATGTATGCCACATGTCAATGGTCCATCTTAAATTAGATATAATACTGGGCTCATTTTTTCTTTTCATTATAATAATAGTAGTAATAATTTATTGATGAATGGAAAGAAGAGGAAGGGAAATGTGCTTCTGACTGCTACAGAGGAAGAGAAATCCAATAGCTCCTTTACCTTTTAGCACTAAAAGCTTGAATTAAAATGATTGAGCACTGCATTATAAATATCAATATAAAAGGGCAATGGAATGTGAGAAAATAATCCTGGTCATAATGAAAGCAAGGGGTATTTAGACTGGATGGGACCAGATGGGACAGGAAGGCACCACCACTTGAGATGGTCTGGCTCATTCATATCAACCTCAGTCAGCAACCTGGGTGAAGAGGACAGTTTGAAAACAGTAGCATGGCAAGATTCTTACCATGTTGTGTGGTTTCATCTTCATTTTACCTTGGCAATGGTAAGAACAGTCTCCTCTCTGACTGGGCCATATGGAATATGGGTCACTGGGCCACTATGGAATATGGGTCACTGGGCCACTATGGAACATGGGAGAGCCCCCAGTGTTGCTTTCCTGGTCATCATCCTTGCCCTATTTCCCTCTCCCATTTTCTGGATTTGTAAACCCAGTCTCTTTTCCTCTTGGGTCTTGATTGCTTCCTATTATGACAAGACTGGTCTTCTGGATTCCTAACCATATGTGAAGTGTCCTAGATTATCCTAAACCCTTGTGGTCTGACACTACATGGTTTAGAGCATATGAAGTTTGTAAGATCTGTTCTGTAGTTTTACATAGAAGCTGGATATGTGCTGGGCTCTCTGTATTTAATATTTTATCCTCTAACAAAGATGGAAGAAAGTCCAAACCAAAAGCAGCTCCACAGGCAAGAAGTCTTCTTACCTAAGACCAAACTCTCTTCAGTGGTAGTGAGAAAGTAATAGGTTAGTTACCTCTAATCAAGTCACAGGACAGTAATCTCCAATTAAATCATGTATATTTCTGAGCTAGATGAGGAAATGTGAGTCATGGTGTGGAGCCAAACTGACTCTCAGTGAAATAGTAAGTCAAGGAGGCACTGATAAGCACCTCAAAGGCAGAATGAATGGCTCTGAAGGCAGAGGCCACTGCCCCCAGACAGCACTGGACTTTTACCAGGGGACTCAGGCAGAAGCTCATTCATATTTGATGGACCCTCTACTTCAGTGGCTGAACTCTGAAGTTATGAGTCCAAAAGATGGATTTACATCACAGCTGTTCTGAAAGTGATCCAGAATTTCTATGCTGCAGTGCCTGAGGGGAACCATCTGGTTGGAGGAAGCACTTGAGAACTTGTCTTGAAGCTGTGTTCACGCAAAACTCTAAGTAATACTGAAAAAATTGAGTGTCCAGCTTTCAGTGCCCAAATGTGAAATAGTGGAGCAGTATTAGTCAGATGTTGTCGTCACAAGAATGCTATATAACAGCCAGGCAATCTCGGTGACAAACAACTGTAAGCTGGTGTTTCCATGCTCACTCACTGCTCTGTGGATCAGCTGGTAGCTCTGCTTCTTCAGCTGCAGATCTGAAGGTCACCACAGCTCATCTTGCTGTCCATCGGACTGACTCAGGCTGGAGAGAGTGGATTGCTTCAGGTGACTCTCTCTGGTAATTCTTTCAAACTTTGACCATTTGCCCCACTCCCCAAGGATCTACTCAAGGAAAAGGCATTCAGGAAATAAGTCCAATCACAGAAGCAATTTTCAGTCCTCTGCCCACGTCATACCCACTCATATCCTGCACTGACTGCTTTTCGTGTGTCAACTTGACACAGCTATAGACATGACAGAGAAAGGAGCCTCAGGTGAGAGAATGCCTCCATGAGATCCAGCTGTAGGACATTTTTTCAATTAGTCATCAATGGGGAAGGACCCAGTACATTGTGAGTGGTGCCATTCCAGGGCTGGAGGTTCTGTGTTCTATAAGAAAGCAGGCTGAGCAGGCCAGGGGGAGCAAGCCAGTAAGCAGCACCCCACCATGGTCTCTGCATTGGCTCCTGCCTCCAGGTACCTGTTCTGCTTAAGTTCCTGTCCTGACTTCTTCCAATGATGGACTATGATCTGTAAATGTAAGCTGAATAAACCCTTTTCTCTCCAACTTGCTTTTTGGTCATGGTGTCTTGTTGCAGCAATAGAAACCCTGACTAAGACACATCCCATCAGCTAATGCCAGGCTCAGCTAGCCCAAGCCTGAAGGTACATGAGAGGTAAGTACAGTCTTCTCTGCTGCCATGAAGGGATGTGGTTGTGTCTTAGTCAGGGTTGCTATTCCTGCACAAACATCATGACCAAGATGCAAATTGGGGAGGAAAGAGTTTATTGAACTTACACTTCCATGCTGCTGTTCATCGTGAAAGGAAGTCAGGACTGGAACTCAAGCAGGTCAGGAAGCAGGAGCTGATGCAGAGGCCATGGAGGGATGTAACTTACTGGCTTGCTTGCTTCTCCTGGCTTGCTCAGCTGGCTTTCTTATAGAACTCAAGACCACCAGCCCACAGATGGTACCACTCACAAAGGGCCTTTCCCCGTTGATCACTAATTGAGAAAATGCCTTACTGCTGGATCTCATGGAGGCATTTTCTCAACTGAAACTCCTTTTTCTGTGATAACTCCAGCTTGTGTCAAGTTGACACACAAAACTAGCCAGTACAATTGATTCCTTGCCAACTTGACACACAAACACATCACCAATAAGCCTTGACCCTTACTTCCTTATTCATCCCCAAGATCTAAATAACTTTAAAAGTCCCACAGTCTTTGCAAATTCTTACATATTAACATTTCAGTCTCTTTTAAACATCCAATCTCTTAAAATTCAAAGTCTTTTAAAAATTCAAAATCTCATAACTGTGGGATCCACTAAAATACCTTCTTTCTTCAAGAGGGAAAAATATCAGGCCACAGTCACAATCAAAGCAAAATCAAACTCCAACCGTCCAATGTCTGGGATCTACTCACGATCTTCTGGATTCCTCCAAGGGCTTGAGTCACTTCTTCAGCTCTGCCCTTTGTAGCACACATGGCTCCAGATGCCTGTACTCCACTGCTGCTACTGTTCTTGGTGGTCATCTCATGGTACTGGCATCTCCAAAACACTGCCGTCTTCCGCTGTAACTAGGTTTACCAACAGCCTCTCATAGGCTCTCTTCAGGGTGCCAAGCTTCAAACTCCCCTCCATGACCCCTTCAGTCCCGGGCCATCAACTGCAACTGAGGCTGCACCTTCACCAATGGCCTTCTGAGGCCTCTCAGAGCACCGAGCCTCAACTCCTTTGCATGACCCCTTCAGTCCTGGGCCATAAATTGCAACTGAGGCTGCACCTTCACCAATGGCCTTCTGCAGCCTCTCAACAGTGTCCAGGCCTCAGCTGCTCTTCATGACTTCTTCATGCCTTCAAAACCAGTACCATCTGAGTGACTTTTACACATTACCAAGTGCAGCCACAGCACAAGGTACAACCTTGGCTATCTCTGGAATGCAGCCTCTGTGCTCTCAGAAAACACTTCTCAGAAGATTTCACCTCAACGAAGCTGGTCTCCTCTCAATCACTGCCAATTTCCAAGCTCCAGCCAACCAGCATCAATAGTGCCAGTATGCAATAGTTTTGCTTTAGTAGTTCTGGTATTTTGTAATTCACAGCTGATCCTTCAGCCCCAGCTAACCAAAACCACAGAATCTTTACAGTCAAAATAGCAATGGCCCTGATAAGAGTCTTTAATCTTCCCTCTGAAATTTCACAAGCTAGGCTTTCATCTTCTGCACTGTTCTCAACATTATCTTCCAAGCTCCTACACAACATCCCACAGAGCAGCCCAAAGTTCAAAAGTCCTTCCACAGTTCTCCCCAAAACATGGTCAGGTTGTCACAGGACTACCCCACATCTGATACTAATTTGTCTTAGTCAGGGTTTCTATTCCTGCACATACATCATGACCAAGATGCAAATTGGGGAGGAAAGGGTTTATTGAACTTACACTTCCATGCTGCTATTCATCGTGAAAGGAAGTCAGGACTGGAACTCAAGCAGGTCAAGGAGCAGGAGTTGATGCAGAGACCATGGAGGAATGCTGCTTACTGGCTTGCTTGCTTCCCCTGGCTTGCTCAGCCTGTTTTCTTATAGAACTCAAGACTACCAGCCCACAGATGGCACCACCCACAAGAGGCCCTCCGCCCTTGATCACTAATTGAGAAAATGCCTTACCGCTGGATCTCATAGAGGCATTTTCTCAAATGAAACTCCTTTTTCTGTTATAACTCCAGCTTGTGTCAAGTTGACACACAAAACTAGCCAGTGCAATTAGACAATATGACCAGCAGAAAAAAGAACTGAGGCCAAGACACTTTTTAGTACAGTGCCATAGTATTTGGCCTTGTAAAAGTTTTCTAGAATTTCTAATGTCCACTTCTACTTTCTTGTGGGTAAATTAGGGCTATATATCTTAGAAGTTAAAGAAGGTGACAAAATGGATGATGCTTCCAGTCTTAAGTTTGTTGTATTCCTAGTGCAGACTAGATGTCCCTGAGAAAATTACTTAACTATGCTGTGCCAGAGTTTTATTATCTCTGTCTTTCTTAAAAGTAACTCTTGGGTGATTTTCTATGCTCCCTTGTTCAGTCACTAAGCTGGGCATGTTCTGAGTTATTTCCAACCCTCTAAAGCTGCCTATTTCCCAGCCACATTGTGGGGCCATGTTCTGCCCAGCCACTGGACATGGCTGCTGGGGAGGCAAAACTCAGGGAGCTCTTGACTGCGCTTATCCCAACATAGCTGGGCAGGTGCTGGGCTTTAGGGAAGTGCTCCAGGGTTGGGAAAATGCAGTCTGAGATGTGGGAACGCCAAAGCTGTTATTTCCTGACTTCCAGGCCTCCAGTCACCACTGGAGAATTGCACAGAGAAGTGACAGGGATCCACAGGCCCACAACAAGGCTGGGACTGTTGGGGGCCCTCTAGCTGAAGACTGCGTCTAGCCAGGGACCAGGTCTGGTAGCTCTGGCTTAGTTCAGTGGTGATTGTCTTTAGCTTGGCTGTCAATGGCTAGAAGTGCAGAAGGGCCTTCTATGGGAGACTTAGGCAGTGGCTTTGTAGACCAAGACCTTCTCCATGCTCCTCCATGGTGGTGATAGATGAGATAGTCCTTGGATTCAAACTGTTTATTGGTTGTTCCTTGTGGAAAATAGATGCATACCAACTTCTCAGGTTGAACCTAAGATTAAATACCTTTCGCAGGGAGGAATGTCTGGGAGGGGAAGCTTATTGGCTAAACCCTCAGGGCTTCTAGGTACCTCATTAGCAGGGAGAATTCTGTCCTGGGCCTACGTGACCACAGGTCACTTTCCCTTATGTGTGAAGTGTAGCATGTGTTTCAGGCCAGGAATCTGGTCGGGAGCAAGGATCTGCCTACCGTATCATCTGTGCACTCCAAGTTTCCAGGGACTCAGACCCGCTCTACTTTTCCAAGCTTTCTGGCATGGTTTACTGTCCCACATGGTCCTTTACCTTTAATCTTAGCCCTGCCCTGCCCTGTTCTCCCCATATGTATCCTTATGGCATCTCCTCCCGGCCCTTCCACATGGTTTCTCCACATATTTTCTCCCCATGGTCCTTCTCTCCCCCACCCCACTAGGATCAAAAGTCCCACCCTATTCTTTTCTGCCCATCTAATTGGCTGATAAGCTCTTTTATTAACCAGTCAGAGGTGATGGAAAACAATTTTTATATATCATTGAGACCTGAGATGGTTGACCATGTCATCCATGTGTCTGCAACCAGATGTCTTGGCATACAAATCAGCATCTGAGTACACATCGCACAAAGCACAAAATTTCCCAACCCTCCTCCTCTCCCCCTCCTCTGAAATGAGAATAATGACAGCGATAGTAATTCTTTCACAGGATGACTGGCATGCCTATACATTAAACTGAGTCTCACCTAACACAGATCTTAGAAGATTAGGTGGCACTCAGACTTTCTGTCACCTCTCTTATCCTTCGCACCATCTTTGCTTCATCCCTACCTATTGAGCCCTTGCTCTATCTGTGCTTGGACACTTCTGCTTCTTTTCCCACTCACCACTCCAGGAGTACCACAGTGATTAGCATACTCCATCTGACCCTAAATGTTCTCCCTATGGCCCCACATTAAGCCTCCTTCAAAGCATAACCCAAGATTTGGTTTGTACTAGGGCCACATATTAACCAACAAGAGGAAGCTTGGACTCTCAGAGGAAGCTTGAGAAAGCCTAGAAGCCTAGAGACAATAAGCATATGCAGAATTCTATGACACAATGGGACCTATTATGACAAATCTAAATGGATCAGGGAACCAGATGGCCCCAAGAGGTACTGAGATTCACAAAGCTTCACTTTTAGCTTTGCATTTTTTAATTAGTTCTTTGGGCATTGGGAGTTTCTTACAATGGGTTTTGATCCTATGCACACACCACTCCCCGCCTCTCTCTGAAATGCTTCCCAGGTCCACTCACTGTTCCTACCTACCCAACTTTATATTATTTTTGAAAAAAAAAAAAAAACCCTTGAAGACCAATTTGTGCTGCCAAAAAATATTCTTGGGATGTGTGGTCTTCCATAAGGTTTTTCATTGTAGTAATCCATTGTCCGTGGCTCTTACACCTTTTTTGCAATGATCCCTGAAGCTTGGGGATACATGATATCCATTTAGAGATGAGTGATCTGCAGTTTTTTTATTCTTTGCACCTTGGCCAGTTGTGGATTACTGTATTAATCACCATCTACTGAAAACAGAAGCTTCTTTGGTGAGGTTTGAGAGAGCATTGATCTACGTTAGAGTAACTACTTCCCGATGCTTGGATTTTAATCTGAAATGTCCCCACCCTGTGTTTATATTTTAGGTCCCCAGCTATAGTTTTGAAATATTTTAGAGCCTTTGGGTCATGAAACCTTCCTGGCAGAGATGGATCATGAAGAGTGAGCCTTGAAAGTCATATTCTGGGCCCACCAAGGTGCGAGGAACTGCTGCCTCCTCTACTCCTGTCATTAAGGATGGAGCTTTCCCAGCTGTCCTACCTTCTCCACCAGGAGAGAATATGTCTATAAACTTGTAAGCCCAAATAAATCCCTACAATCTGAAGTTTCTGGTGTCAGATATTCTGTCATAGCAAGAAGGGTAACTAATGCATTGATCTTCATCTTATGACCCTGATTTATGCCATTTCCAAGTTTGCAGATCTGAATATATTTTTCATCTTATTGAAACTGTTGCCTAAGGAGACCATAAATTAAACAGGAACCAAAGTCTTTGCAAGTTATGTTTATAACAACCTTTCCTCCTTTTATGTCTTCTCACTAAGTGCATTCATATATGAATATACATATGTATTTTCTGAACAAGTTATTGTGCCATCTGAGGGACATCATAGCTAGGGTTATTATCAGAGAGGAGTTGGCCAAGCCCATTTCATTATTTTTTACAGTACTTTGAACTGCAAGAATTGCAGAGCAACCCACATGCATGCACCATACCAAAGCACACATACCACAATACACATACAAGCACATATACACATCCCACAGAGTCTGATCATTGTATCTATCCATTAAGTTACCATTATTTAGGGCAAAAAAGTATGAACAAGAAGGATTGTAGAAAGAATTTCTCATTTTAGGTTTGCAGCAAATTTCATTAATTATGTTGTGATGTAATTAAGCATTTCATTTCAGAGCTATTAAAACTTAAATTATTTATTAATAATTACAAATCATTACCTGATAGTGTTCAGTCTGGCGAACAGCAGATGAATAATTTAGCAGTGTTGACATGGCTCTTTATGTACTACCCTGCTTCGATGCTATCTTTATTTGGAAATGTCAGCTTGCCAATGTATGAGCTTGGTTGTGTGAACTCACCGACTGTACACAGGAGCCTGCTGAATTCTGAATTTAGTTTAAAACTTTTCTCTCTTACAGTTCACAACATAGATTAAAGATAAAGAAGGAATAATAGTAATGTTATATATTGATAAAATGTGCAGCCCTCATAGTCGAGATGCACTTCAGTTCCAAGAGTAGATTAGAATTGTATTTACTCATCGTAGAAACTTTCCCCAAATCCCTCTTCCCTCTTCCAGGATCTTAAATACTTATTATTATTGCATTAATATAACACACAATCACAGATTAATACATTTGTTTAAATGCTCTTTAAAGATTTATTTTAATCAATGCTAAAACAAAATTATTAAAGTTTAAATGTATAAAAGGTTCACATGACAGATCAATGCAAGCAGTAATTGACAGGTAAGTACTGATGTTACTTACATTAAGGACCAAAGTCCTGTTATTATTGATTTTAACCAATCAATTTTGACATTTTCCAGAGTGGTTCACCCTAATGTTATATCTAGGAAAATTCTAAGCACCACTAGTGATTTATTTAAGTGTGTGTGTGTGTGTGTGTGTGTGTGTGTGTGTATCTGAAATATAAAGATATTTATTTATATATTGTAAATACATTATATGTAAAGATATGTATTATATATAAACATATTGAGTGTGTGTATACGTATGTGTATATTAGATGTTGTACATGAAAGAGGCATATTTGGTCAATAAGGACTTTAATATACTATGATTATGATTGCTGTTAGAAAGTCACTATGAACCATTTCTTTGTGTTTGAGGTATTTGTGCATGTATATGTGTGTTTGTGTGTGTGTGCGCACGTGTGCATGTGCGTGTGCGTGTGCGTGGGTGGGTGGGTGTTCTGTATGTATATATGTGGATGTACATGCCCATTCATGTGAAGAGGCCAGAGCAGAATGTCAGATATCTCTGCCTTATCTTGAGACAGAGATTCTGACTGAATTGGACACTCACCATTTGGGCTAAGTTGTCTGTCCAGCAAATTTTTGGAATCTGCCCATATCTATCTCTGTCCCTTCAATGCTGGTGTTACAGACATGCACAATAATGCCTGTTGTCTTTGTTTGTGTGCTAGGTGATTGAGCTCAGACTCACGCCTGAAGTGCTGTCTCCCCAGCTTCCAGTCTCAGTCATTTTTTCATATGACAGAGATTGTCTAAGCATATGAATGTTATGAATACTGTGTTGAGTGCAGGCATGGTAGTAAACATATAGAGGTGTGAGGCAATAGTCAACTCAAAATAAAACCCTAATAGCTTCATAACAGACTCTTTTCCATTGATATTCCACCAAACTTCTGCCTCCTGGGAATTTGCCCAGGAATGGGAATGTTTCCATTCCAAGACAAAATAGATTTTTGCATCAATAGCCAATTGGTTTACCCTGAGTGTCCTCTGACTTGGAGTCTGTATACAGACATTATTAGCTCTTTGCAGCACAGAGTCTGCAGAACAGTGGCTGGTTGTGGATGGATTTGCATTAAGATTGGTTTTCACATCATGCTACCGAAACTGTCTAGAAATGTAAGGGAGACGCGCTTTTCTAGAAATAGACTATTCCTCAATCCCAGCAAGCTTTCTTCTCCCCTTGTCATGAGTTTGCATCCACTGCTATGCCATCTCTCCTGTTGCAGATCTCCAGAGAATTCTCTATTGTGATAAAATAGATATATCATACAATATATCATTTTAACCAACCACAGGTGGATAATTTGGTGGCATTAATATTTACAGTGTTGCATAATCGTCATCACTATCTACCTGCAGAACATGTTTATTTATTGTGTCCAACCAAAATGCTCCACCTACTGCTCAAGCTTTACAGTCCCTTTCCAACGCTATGACAGCTTCTTCTTTCCTTTCTCTTGCCCTCTGAATTTGTTCAGTCTAGACTATTTATGTAAGTAGAAACATGTATATATGCCTGTTGTTTCTGGCATGTTTTATTTAGTCTAATTTTTCAAGATCCGTCCATGCAGTATAAAATTTTCTTTCTTTAAATGGGTTAAAATTACCTACACAGTGAATTTATTGATAGATTCTTGGCCCAGTTCAGCTTCTTAGCTATTATGAAAAATATTTCCTTTCAAGATTGAGGTATAAATATCTGAGAGACTCTAAGTTCAATTCTCTGGAATATTTGCTGAGGAACAGTTCTGTGCTGCATGGTAGTTCCCTGACACTACCCACTGAGGAACTGTCACAGTGTTTTTGCTTCTATAGTTTTACCATTTAATGTTCTCTGGGGGGGTCCTGTTTTTTTCACAGCCTGTTACTATGTGCATAAATGTTTACTCAGTGATATTATGTTGCAATATTAAAACTTTCATTCTTATATAATGTCCTTCTTCCTTCTTTGTCATCCCAATGGACTTATAGTCTGTTTTATATTAGTATAGTTACCCCAGATCTCTTTAAGTTATTTGCATGAAGTAGCTTTTTATTTTTAACTCTCAACTACTTTTAGTGTGTGTGAGTCTGTCTGTCTGTCGGTCTGTCTGTCTGTCTTTGGAGCTTTACTAAGATTAGTCTCTTATAAATAACATACTGTTGATCTTTTTAAAAATTCTCCTAATCTCTGTCTTCTTATTATATAACTATTTATATTTGAAGTAATTACATATGAAGAGGGTCTAATTCAGCAGATTTTCTTATTTATCATGGAGTTTGTTTTGACCCTGTTTCTGTTGTACGGCCTTCTTTTAACTTAAGTTTCTATGATGGATCTTTTTAATCTCCTCCCAAGCCTGTAGATGATTTCCTTGTAATTAGCATAGAGATTAAATTTAACATTCAAAAGTTAGGGTAATCTAATTTGATTTATGCCAATAGAACATACAAAAACACCTACAAAACTCTACCCAGAGTGTGTTTTGTCTTCACTCTGCTTGTTAGTGACATCACACACTGTATCAATAATATTGATCACTATTAATGCAGATGCCTTTAAATTGTTTACAACTGAAATGGGAGCTGTAAGCCAAATTACAATAATAATGACTTTTTGTTAGGTTTTAGTGTCCGAGAATCCCACATACCATTCCTTCCTCTACAGCCTTTCTCTGCCTACACCTCACTATTCCTCTCAACTTTATGCATTCTTTTTATTTTCAAACCCACTGAGCCCACATACTACGATGTGAATGAGGCCTCATCTTTAAAAAATGTGATCTCCTTCTCTCAACAGTTATTGGTTCAATTCTGGGTGAGATTTCATGACTATTTCTCTATCCTGGGGTTTTTTTTTTTTTCTAGTTTAATCTTGTTCAGGTCTTGTGCATGCTGTTACATGCTATTATGAGTCCAGATGTATAAAATTCCCTGTTATGTCTGAAAAGCATTGTTTCACTTCCGTTAGCCATTGCCTCTGGCTTTTTATGTCTTTCTCACCCTCTTCCATGATGATCTCTGATATGTGATGTTCCTGTTAGGGCTCAGATTCTCTATTCTATGCATGCTGACTAATTATACGTCTCATACTAATCCCATGTATTACAAAAAGAAGCTTCTCTGACCATGATTGAGAGGCAAATTAATCTATAGATTTAACAATAAGTCCTTAGAAGTTGGTATAATACTGTGTTCACTTTGCAGAATAATAGTAGTAGGTTTTCCTGTGTCTATGACCTACCTAACCACAGGGTTCACAAACCTGTTAAAAATGCCAGTCATTCATTCTGTCATGTACAGTAGGCCTTATATCCAAGTAGAAAATTGTTGGTTAATCCCATAACATTCATACCACTATTGTACCAGTAAATCTTTCAGGATGATTAAGTTACTATAGCTTTCAGAGTTTATAGCTAGTGAAGGCTAATTACTTTTCTGTCCTACTAGAATAAATAGTACACTGTGAACACTAAGTACCCAATAGGGATGGAACATTTGTGTGAGTAGCAGCATAATTTTCCCATGTCCTATGATTCAAGCAAATAATATCTTCACCAATAGTGTTTTGCCATGAATTTCTGGAAATTAAACAATAATAATGACAATTCCCTATGATACTTGGTGGTCTGTGAGACTCTACTGGTCAACTACTTCAAAGAATAAAGCATATCTGGCCTTGGGCTTTTATTACTTGTTACACTGTGGTGTTTAAGAAAGCTGTTGTCCCACCATTATAAACTAATCATTTAATCTCTCTCTCTCTCTCTCTCTCTCTCTCTCTCTCTCTCTCTCTCTCTCTCTCTGATGCAATGCATGTGTATATGGGCATGTGTATGTGTATATGTATATGTGTATATTTTTAAAAGCTTTTACAGTAGTAGCTTTCCATATAGCTTAATGCTTGCTTTTATTATTTCTTGCACTCAGCTTTTTCAGAGATCTTTGACTTATACTACAACTTCCAGAAACTTTTACTGTCGAGTTTACTTTCATTCCAGGTTTCCAAATCTCTTTTAGAAAAATTTTAGGGTAGATCTTGTGTAGTTATTCTCTCTCAGTTTATTTGTATATGTATATATTTTAAGAAGCTTCTACAGTAGTAGGTTTCCATATTTCTCAAAAACTTTGGAGCTTTTCTAGATATTCAGTTATTAACTGTTTTTTTTTTTCAGTTCATTATCTTATCACTGTTGGGCCTCTGTTAAAGTTATTCATATATATATACATACACAGTAGTATTTGGTTTTACCTCTTGTTTCTGGTTCTTAGTTACCCAAGCAGTGTCAGGTTAGGTATGGGTTCAATCTCAAATCAGTTATTGGTTGGTTTCTTCCACGAGCTTTGCACCACAATTGCACTAGCATATCTTACAGGCAGGACATCATTGTGGATCAAAGGTTTTTGGCTGACTTGGTGATTCCAATTCTCTTTTGGTAGCATGCAGTCCTGTACCAAAGACTTTACCTATAGAATATTGGAATGAAAATTGGGATCAGCTCAATATCTCCATATTCAGTCAGTTGTAAAGGTAGGTGAATAGGGCCCTGCTGTCAGTTTACAAAGAACAACACATAGTCTTAGCAACAACCTGAGTTGTTTGGGGATTTACATGGGACCACTTTGGCCAACAACTCAATTAGAAGTTAACTTAATCCTGGTGCTGGGCATTTCCTCTTGTGAAAAAAAGATGGCCAATTGGAACTCCCCTCTCCCTGCATTATTTGGCAATTTCATTCAGATTGCCTTCAAATATGTATATGGATTTTTGGAAGCCTCTACTGTATTATTCATACTATCCTTCAAATGATTCAAAATTTAGCGCTCTCTCTCTCTCTCTCTCTCTCTCTCTCTCTCTCTCTCTCTCTCTCTCTCTCAATTCCCTTCCTCAACTTCCTACATCCCACCCCTTGGGCCTTGCTGTCAGTTTGTGAAAGCAACCTATAATCATGGCAACAGCCTGGATTGTTTGGGGATTCCCATGGGAACCCTATGGCCAAAACCTCAATTAAATGTAACCCAAACTTAGTACTGGACACTTTGTTTGATGACAAGAGATGGTCAGTTGGGACTCTGTCTCCCTCATTATTTGATGATTTCATTCATATTGTCAATATATGTGTATTTATTTTAGGAAGTTTCGACTATATTAGGTTTTTGTACCAGTCCTAAAGTGTCCCTTAATCTTAGCTATCTCTCCCTGTATTCCAGCAACCACCTCTCTGTTCCCATTTCTGATTTGATTCTCCCATTCCAGCACCCTCCTCATCTGTCCATAACTATTCTGTTTGTCTTTGTTAATTTGATCTATATGTTAAATTAGTCCCTTATTGTATACCTATCCTCTGTATCAAGTATAGCTTGGTTATCATTTACTTCAGAGCTAATAATTAAATGCATGACATATATGTCTTTCTGAGTTTGGGATACCTAACTCATAATGATTTTTTTTCTATTTTCATCCATATGCCTGCAAATCCCATGGTCATTTTGTTTTGTTTTGTTTTGTTTTGTTTTTCATCAGAGCTCACCTGCTTCAGATAATTGTTGACCTTTTTTTAATTTTTATTTTTGGATATTTACTTCATATACATTTCAAATGTTTTCCCCTTTGGAAACCCCCTATTCCCCCTCCACCTGCCTCTACTAGGGTGCTCCCTCACCTACCCACCCACTCCCGTCTTCCCTCCCTAGCATTCCCCTACACTGGGGCATCTAACACCCTCAGGCCCAAGGGCCTCTCCTCCCACTGATGGCCAACAAGGCCCTCCTCTGCCACATATGTGGCCAGCACCATGGGTCACTCCATGTGTATTCTCTGGTTGGTGGTCCAGTCTCCGGGAGTTCCGGGGGTGTCTGGCTAGTTGACACTGTTGCTCCCTCCATGGGGATGCAAACCCCCTCAGCTCCTTCAGTCCCTTCTCCAACTCCTCCATCAGGGACTCTACGCTCAGTCCAATGGTTGGTTGTGAGCATCTGCCTCTGTATTTGTCAGGCTCTGCCTGAGCCTCTCTGGAGACAGCTTATTATGCTTCCATCAGCAAACACTTCCCAGCATCCACAAGAACGTCCGGGTTTACTCCACCCTATAATGTACCACACAGTTTCTTTATCCATTCTCTGGTTGACAGACACGTATGTTATTTCAAATTACTGGCTATTATAAATAGAGAGCAATGAACCTGGTTGAACTATAGTCCTTGTAGCAAAATAAAGTGTCCTTTGGGTAAATTCCCAAGATTAATGTTTGGATCTTGAGGTAGATCAACTAACGTCTTCTGAGGAACTGCCACATGGCCACACAGATTGCTATAGTGGCTCTACTAGTTCTCACTCACACCAGCAATGGAGAAGTATTCCTCTTATTTCACATCCAGCATGAGCTGTCACTTGTTTTGTTGATCTTGGCTGTTCTCACAGGGGTAAGATGAAATCTCAAAGTAGTTTTGATTTGTATTCCCTTGATGGCTAAGGATATCCAACATTTCTTTATGTTTCTTAGCCATTTTGAGTTTCCTTTATTGAAAATTCTGCTTAGATATGTACCTCATTTTTAATTGGATTATGTGATGTTTTAATATCTAACTTCTTTTAGTTCTTTATATATTTTGAATATTAGTCTTCTATTGCATTTAGAGTTGGTAAAAATCTTTCCCTTTCTGTAGGCTGCTGCTTTGTTTGGCTGATGGTGCTCTTTGTCTTACAGAAAAGCTTTTCAGTTTCATGAAGTCCAATTTATTAATTGATGATCTTAGTGCCTGCACTATTGGCATTCTGTTCAAAAAGTCTTCTCCTATGCCAATGCATTCAAGGTTATTCTACACTTTCTCATCTAATCAGGTTCAGTGAATCTGCTGTTATGTTGAAGTCTTTGATTTATTTGGAATGAAGTTTTGTGTATGGTGTAAGTATAGATCTTTTTGGATTCTTCTACTTGCAGACATACTGTTTGAACAACCCCATTTTTTGAAGGTGTCTTTATTTTTTTTTCAGTTTTTTTTTTCTGGCCCTTTAATCAAAATCAGGTATCTGTAGATGTTTGTGGATATGTGGATTTATGTCTGGGTCTTCAATTTGACTTCTTTGATCAACATATTTGTGCCAATATCATATTTTTTTTCTTACTATGGCTTTGTACTAATACTTGAAAGCAGGAATGGGAGACCTCTAGCAATTGTTACATTGTTTCAGATTATTTGGTTGTATTTTTAGTTTTGTTTTTTATGTTTCCATATGAAGCTGAACATTGTTTCTTCAAGACATGTGAAAAAATGCATTGAAATTTTGACAGAGATGGCATTGAATCTGTAATTGTTTTGGTAGGATGGCCATTGTTTCCTATTATTAATCCTACTGATCCATAAGTATGGGGGACCTTTCCATATTCTGATATCTTTTTCAAATTATTCCTCCAATGCCCTGAAGATTTTATCATACAAGTCTTTCAGTTGCTTGCTTAGAGATACTGCAATATATTTTTATAGTAGTTGAGGCTGTTGTAAAGAGTTTTGTTTCCTTGATATTTTTTAAGTCCATTTGTCATCTGTATATAGAAGGGCTAGTGATTTTTGCGAGTTAATTTTATATGCAGCTACTTTTCTGAAAGTGTTTATCAGCTGTAGAAGTTTCCTGGAAGAATTTTTATGATCACTTGTGTAGACAATCATATCATCTACAAATAAAGATATTTTGACTTCAGTTCCAATTAGTAGCCCTTTGATACAGTCTATTGTCTTATTGTTCTAGCTAAGACTTCATGTTTTCTATTGAATAGGTATGGAGTGAACAACTTTGTCCTGATTGGAATAGAATTGTTTTGAGTTCTCCATTTAAATTGACATTGGCTATAGGATTGTTTTAAACTGCCTTTATTATGGTGAGGTATGTTCTTTGACTTTCTAATCTCTCCAGGACTTTTATCAGGAAGGAGTATTGGATTTTCTCAAAGGCATTTTATGTATCTAAAGGGATGATATTATGGTTTTGTCATTGAGTTTGTTTATATTATATATCACATTTATTGATTTATATATGCTGAATAATACCTGTATCTCTGGGATGAAGCCTGCTTGATCAAGTTGGGTGATCTTTGAAAGTGTTCTTGGATTTTGTTGGTAAGTATTATATTGGCTATTATTTTCACCAATGTTCATAAGAGAATTTTGTCTATAATTCTCTTTCTTTGTATTTCTTTATGTGGTTTGGGTATCAGGTTAATTATGTCCTCATAAAATGAATTGGGTAATATTCCTTTTGTCTTTACTTTTTGGAATAATTTGAGGAGTATTGGCATTAACTCTTTGAAAGACTGATAGAATGCTGTACTAAATTCAACTGACCCTGGGCCTTTTGGGGTAAGATTTTTAATGACTACTTGTTTTTCACTAGGAGTTATATAGGTCTGCTTAAATTGTTTATGTGATTTTCACTTAATATTGATAAGTGGTATCAAGAAAATTATGCATTTCTTTTAGATTTTTCCAATTTGATAAAGTACAAGTTTGTAAAGTATATCTTTATGATTCTATGACTTTCTGTCTATTGTTATGACCCTCTTTACATTTCTAATTTAGGTAACTTGAATATTCTCTCTACCCCTCTTAGTGAATTTGAATAGGGTTTGGCAGTCTTACTGATTTTCTCATATAACCAACTCTTGGTTTCTAGATTCTTTGTATTGTTTTTTGCTTGTTTCTATTTTATTGATTTCAGCCCCAAATTTGATTATTCCTTTGATGTGATTGCCTCTTTCCTTTTTCAAGCTTTGAGGTATGCTGTTAAGTTGCTAGTAGAAGGTCTTTCCAATATTTTATGTGGGGATTGAGTGCTATGAACTTGGCATTAACTCTTCTTGGAAGTCTGATAGAATTCTGTACTAAATTCAACTGACCCTTTTAGTATCCTTGCCTTGCCTTCTTTTTGCCCATACTTTGGGTATTGTCTTAATCAGTGCTCTGTTTCTGTGAAAAAGAACCATGACCATGACAACTCTTTAAAAAAGGAAATATTTCACTGGGGGCTTGCATGCAGCTTTAGAAGTTTAGTACAATATTATTATGGAAGGAGACATGTTATTAATGTCTAGCCTTAATCTGTAGTGATCAGATAAGATGCAGGGAGTTATTTCAATTTTCTTGTACCTGCTGACACTTTTTAATTTCTGAATATGTGGTCAATTTTGGAAAAAGTTCTATAAGGTGCTGAGAAGAAGGAATATTCAATTGTGTTTGGGTGGAATGTTTTATAAATACCTGTTAGGTCTATTTGGTTTATAATATCAATTTGTTTCAGTAATTTTTGTTTAATTTTTTCCTCGATTTCATATCTATTAGTGAAGGCACCCACTACCAATGTGAGAGAGTCAATATGTGATTTAAGCTTTAGTAGTAGAATTTCTTTGACAAACTTGGGTGTCCTTGTGTTTGGGACACAGATGTTAAGAATTGAAATGTCCTCTTTGTGAGTTTTTCTTTCTTGAATGTGTAGTATCTTTCCATGGTTTAAAGTCTGTTTTGTCAGATATTAAAATTACTTGGAATATCTTTTTTGCAACCCCTTATCCTGAGGTGATGGCTCTCCTTAATGTTAAGGTGTGTTTCTTAGATGCAGCAGAAAGATGGATTCTGTTTTTCACATTTATTATGTAGTCTGTTTCATTATACATAGAAATTGTGACGACTGTTGTTGAGAGATATCAATGACAACTAATTGTAGATTCTTGTTATTGTTATCTGCCTCTGTCTGTGTCTCTCTATGTCTCAACTTTCACTTGTGTGTGTGTGTGTGTGTGTGTGTGTGTGTGTGTGTGTGTGTGTGTCTTCTTTTGACTTTGGGGTTTCCAGTTCTGGGATTACTTGTTCC
The DNA here is from genome assembly GCA_028551405.1 of Uromys caudimaculatus. Lineage (NCBI taxonomy): Eukaryota > Metazoa > Chordata > Mammalia > Rodentia > Muridae > Uromys > Uromys caudimaculatus. The sequence continues at coordinate 47,595,827 of CM052708.1, forward strand.
CTGTGTTCTCCTGGAGGTAGTTAACCACTTTAGGTTGTAGTTTCTTTTCTAGCCCCTTCTGTGGGGCTGAATTTGTAAATAGATATTGCCTAAATTTGGTTTTTTATAATGGAATGCTTTATTTTCTAAATATATTGTAATTGAAAGTTTTGCTAGGTACCTTAGAGTCTCAGCATATTTGCCCAGGGCCTTTTCTGCCTTTTAGAGTCTCCATTGAGTAATCAGCTATAATTCTATCACATTCAGCTTTTAATATTTTTTCTTTATTTTATACTTATCGTGTTTTTGTTTTGTGGTCCAGTCTACTTGGTGTTCTGTATGCTTCTCATACTTTTAAAGGCATCCTCTTTAAATTAGTGAAATTTTCTTCTATAATTTTGTTGAAAATATTTTCGGTACATGGGTTTCTTTTCCTTCCTCTATTCCAATTATTCTTATGTGTGGTCTTTCTATAGTGTCTCATATCTGGATGTTTTACATTAGGAGTTACATAGATTCAATTTTATTGACCAATGTATCATTTCTTCTATTGTGTTCAATGCCTGACATTCTGTTCTCTCTCTTAAGTTCTGTTGGTAAAGTTTGCTTCTGTGGTTCCTGTTTGACACCCTAAATTTTTCATTTCCAGATTTCCCTCAGTTTAGGTTTCTTTATTGATTCCATTTCTGCTTTCAGGTCTTCAAGTGCTTTGATCCTGTCTTTCCTTTGTGTTTTCATGTATTCCCTTAAGAGATTTAAGAACTTCTATTGTATTTGTAAAGGCAAATTTAATGTCTTTTTTTTTGTGTGTTTCAGCTGTGTTTCACACTCATGGCTTGCTGTAGTAAGATTGCTTCACACTATTGGAAACATATTGTCCTGTTATTGATTTGTTTTTCTGTTTTTATTTTATTTATTTATTTTTTGATGGCATCTAGGCATATGGGAGATTGGCATTCTATGTGTTTGTATCTAATCTTGTTTTTGTTGGGTGGATATTGTGTTACTTGATTTCTGTTTCCTCTCTGGTTTTTAGGAGGTTGTGGTAGGTGTGTTTTAACTAGTAAGAAATTCTTCTAGGGTCCTGATAAGTATGGCCACTGGAACTCCAGGTAATATGTGTTTCTGGGTATAGGAAGCTAACACTTAGAAATGTGGGTGGCCTGGGTGGGTAGGGGTGATTCCCAGTGGGGAGCAATGCAGAGTGTCCAGTCTATGATCTTCTTAGCCCTCTGGACATAGAATATGTAGAAGACATAGCAGAGTTCTGTTATAGAGCTAGGGATATGGGGCATTGGACTTACAGGTATGGAAAGAGAGCTAAAGATCTGCATTTAGTCTACTTGTTTCCCTGGTCAGAGCAGCCTGTGGATTCCTGGGGATTTCCTGGTGGAACTGAAGGCTGGGACAAAGCAAAGGTGGTTGTAAAGAGGTTTGGAGGGGAAAATCTATGTGATACACTGGTAATAGGAGGGGGGGATAACTGTAGCAGTTCGGCTGTGAACTCTAGTCAAAGGGTTAGATCTAGAGATGATGGAGAGGTGAGAATCTATAGCCAGTCTGCCTGCTTTTCTGGCACTAGTGATATGACTAATGTTAATCTTAATTTCAGAGTTTCCAATCTTATATTGAGATCCTTGGTCTGTTTGGAGTTGATTTTCTAATGCAGTATATGAGATAAAGATCTAGTTTCATTCTCATATAGGTTGATATCTAGGTTTCTCAGCACTATTTAAGATTTTGTCTTTTCTCCAGTGCAATTCTGAGCAAAAGGAATAGTACTTGAGTCATTATCACACCATACTTCAAATTATACTATAGAGACCTAGAAGTATAAACAGCATGGCACAATCAATGAAATAGAATTGAAGACTCAGAAATAAGTCCATGCAACTACAGCTCTTTGATCTTGATAAAGATGTCAAATATATACCCTGGAGGAAGAAAAACGCATTTTCAGCAAATGGTGCTGGATAAGCCAGATTGCTACATGTACAAGAATAAAATCAGATATTTATTCCTTATCCTGCCCCAAAACCAACTTCAAACAGATCAAAGAAATTGATATATAAGATACAAAACTCTGAACTTGCTGAGTATAAACTTGAGTATATATTCAAGACATAGGCCTAGGTAAAAACTTTTTTAATAGAACCCTAGTTTCTTAGAAAATGATTTTATGAATAAACAAATAAGATATAAGAAATTTAGAAGCTTTAGGACATCATATGCAATTATCCAAAATATCATATCTGAGATCTAAAATATTCTTAGTCCCAAACATTTCAAATAAAAGATACCCTACTTATTTCCCAGCCACAGATAACGTATTCTGGAATTCCATGCTTATACTTCTTATGCACACCTTTATGAGTTTATACATGTTTCTCTAAAAAAGTATGTAACATTAACTTTTATATCTTAAAATTTTTATTTAAATGTTGTTACAATGCAAGACTTTTCTTGTAACACTTTTATAGTAATTTTTATCCATTTTGTATCTGTTGCTCTATATCACTAGCCCCCTCAAAAATTATTGTGCTTTGATTAGCATATCACTAGGCCAAAACTGTGAATTTAATCACATTACTGTAGAAAAGAGTAGTATCAAAAGGATAAATTGTTATCAGTGATTTTTCAAAAAAAAAAAAAAACCGGGCAATTATTATTATTTTACTTTTAATACACAGACGTGTTTGCAATGATAATAGTGCAGATTCTTCATGGTTGTAGTGTAGAGCATAGAGGGATTGCTATCTAAATGTAAAACAATTTTCCTAGATGGACTTGGGTCTTCTGAGTGCTGTCTTGGGCTCTTCCTTTCCCACCAGTTGTTACTGACTTGTTCAGTCTTGTCCTACAAAGATTATCTCTACAGAGTTTAAGATAAAGAAGAAAATGAAAGTCAATTCATAATTTTGTTTCTTCAGAATATTGTTTTTGTAGGAAACACAGGTTCTAGGACACACATATGTCAGAGGACAGCCTGTAGGAGTTGTTTATTTCCCAATACCATGTGTGTACTAGGGAGCCATGTCACCAGACTTGGCAACAAACATATCTAACCACTGAGCCACATTGCTGGACCTTGTTTCAGTAGCCTTTTTAGAGGGCCAGAAAAAAAATCCTGTTGACATCTGAGATTATGTTTCTTTTTATGTGAGTGATTGGGTAGCAGATGTTTTAGGCTTTAGAAGCCTACAGTTGCTATTGTAACTAATCAGATCTAATGCTATGGAGTGTACCAAAATTACAGACAGTATATGTATGCAGCTTGTATCTAGATTGCAATAAAAATCTATTTGCTAACCAGGTGGTGGCCCGTGCCTTTAATTCCAGCACTCAAAGGCAGAAGAAGGCAGATCTCGGAGGCCACCCTTGCTTAAAGAGTGAGTTCTAGGACAGCAAGGAACCCTGTCTTGGGATTAAAAAAAATCTATTTGTTACTGGGACTGATAAATCATGCCTGTAATCAGAGCACTAGTCAGAGGCACAGAAAGGAAGAAAAGTCAATTCTAGGCCAACCATACCTATACAGTAAGACTCTATCTCAAAGTAAAATACAATAAAAACGTTTTTGTAGAACTAGGCTTCAGATTATAGTTAAACCTTGAATGTAAAATCTGCCCTGCCTCCAGGATGTACTGGGATATTGGTAGCACAAAACTTGTAGGAGTAGCCAACCAATGACTTGTCCAACTTGTGACCAACACAATAAGAGGGATGGACTTCATACCACCTGGATGGCCAGGAACTAGATACTGGACAGCTCAAAGACCCAGGATGAAACTAAACATGACTTCAGGGAAAAAAAATCAATGAAATGATTAATAATGATATTCTGCTATACTCATACATCAGTTTTTTCCTCATCAGAGAGGCCATCATCCAGTAACTGATGGAAGCAGATGCAGATAGCCACATCCAGACACTAGGCAGAGCTAGGGGGACCCTACAGAAGACAGGGAGAGGGAATTGTAGGAGCCAGAGTTGGTGAGGACACCACAAGAACCCAGCCCACAGAATCAACTAAGTAGGGCTCCTAGGGGCTTACACAGAATGAACTAACACAATCAAGGAACCTGTATGGATCTGAGTTAGGCCCTCTGCATATGTTATGTTGTGTTACTTGGTCTTGTGGGACTTCCAGCAATGGCAGTGGAGGATGGTTCTGACTCTTTTGCCTGCTCTTGGTACCCTTTTCCTCCTACTGGGTTGCCTTGTCCAGCCTGGATGTGAGGGTTTGTGCCTAGTCTTATTGTGACTTGTTATGCTGAATTTGGTTGATACCCCTGGGAGGCCTACTTTTTTCTTTTCTTTTCTTTTTTTGAGAATAGAAACAGGTAGAGTAGATCTGGAGGAGAAAGGAGGTAGTGGGGAGGACTGAGAAGAGTGAAGGGATATGAAAACTGCAATCAGAATGTAATGCATGAGAGAAGAATACTAAGAAATAAAAGAAACCCAGGAACACAAACTCACACTTATACTCACTGACACAGACCACACACACACACACACACACACACACACACGCACACACACAAGAACTAGGCATCAGGACAGATTTAGCATCTGTAGTTTGTAGTTCTCCCATCTTGTAAGAAGGAATTCCAGAGTGTGTTTGAGAGACTGAAGTAGAAGCTTTACTAGTGTACTAAACTGATCCTAACTCATTCTGTGCTCTAGATGATGAGCAGATGAATGTGCTTTGCAGGGATTTCATGTGGAGAGTCATTATCTTTGGAAAGTACCTGAATTCCTCAACTACCACAACACCAACTGCTAAATTTTCTTTTTTCTAGAGTTGTTTAATTTTGTTCCCCAGAGTTTGACTAACACACCAGCTATGTGTAAACCATGTCCTTTATCAGTATACCTTAAGGAACTATTTTAGTTCTGAACATTACATAAATTAACAATTACTTTCACTAGCATAAATATATACAATGCTAGTTTCCCCTGAGTCACATCTATTGAGAGCACAATCATGAGAAATTGATCATAATGGCAATATTATCTGGTTTATAGTCTTCTCTAGCAAATGAGCCAGAGCAGCAGCCTTCCAACTGCTGCCTTCTATATTTATGCAACCTTGTGCTTGTCTGGAAGCTGTCTCTGAGTAGCAGCTGTTATGATCATCCATTTGGATACCTGGTCTCCACCTGTTTATTTTTTCTTGATCACAGCCTTTTGTTTTGTGGGAGCCACTTGCGTACACATCTCCATGAAAATTTGCCTGGGAGACACTAAGAGAAAGTCAAGGAAGGTGATATAAATGAAACCAAACAGTGCCACTTCTCAAAACTTTTCCCACCTGAAGCTCTAGAGATGAAAGTTTCTTCTATGTGGTTCATAAACTCTGATACTACCCAGTCTTAAAGCCGGAGACAGGGGATAGCTTCAAATGGAAGAGCATTTACTGGAATAACTTGTACAAATATAGACAAAGTAAAACCACACAAGATAATATAACTAGTATGACTAGGTACCCAGCTGGGACAATAGGGGCAAGCGTAGTGAGTGCTTTCCAGTTCCTTGAGAGGGCGCTTCCATCAATGAGAACAGGGGCAAGAGCTCTGGCATTCTACCAACTCACAACTGAACAAGGAGGTGGATATAGGCCTTCCTTCCAAACACCTGTTGAATTAATCTGCTTGTCATTGGTAATAAGTCACCATACAGCTTCCCATGTTGTTCCCTAAGTCTAATCAGAAGCTGAAACAAGAATCAAAGTTGGTTGGTTATAAATTAGATTTCCAAAGCATAGAGCTGTGTGGATAAGTCTGAAAGTAGATAATGAGGGGACAATAAAAGTGTCCAGATATCCTGTCTATCCTTTTATCTTCTGTGCTTTCCAAATGGACAAGGATCCTTTGATTTTTGGCTTCATGATTTATGTGAAAGAGCTATCAGTCTTTCCCTGTCCCACACCATGCAGAAGCTTCTCAGAAATACAAGTGTGGTGTCAGCAATATTGGTTCTACAGCCACCTTGCCTGTGCTTAAACCCCAGCTTCACATTGTCCTGGGATTTGCACAAATTATTTATGGTTTCTGTGCCTCAGTTTCCTCATTTACAAAGTAAGAATAACGTACCTACCTCATAAGGTTGCTAAGGATACATAAATTCCTTAGGAGTGTTCTGATGACAGTTATGCTATGTTCCTGACTACAAGTATAGCAGAATATAATTAACAGTGTCAGGCATTGACTCCTCTCATGGCATGGGTCTCTGCTTCACTCAGCAACTGATGGAAACAGATGTAGAGACCCACACCCAAATATTGGGGAATCCTGTGGAAGGAGGGGATGAAAGACTGTAGGAGCCAGAAGGGTCAAAGACACCACAAGAAAATCTATATATAATCTGCTCCCATAGGGGCTGACAGAGACTGAATCACCAACCAGCGAGTATGAGTGGGCTGACCTAGGCTCTCTGAATATGTACCGATTGTGTAGTCTGGTATTCATGTGGAACTCCCCACAGTAGGAGCAGGGATTGTCTCTAACTCTGTTGCCTGCCTATGGGACCCTTTTCCCTAACTGGGCTGCCCCTTTCTAGTCTTCCTGCAACTTGATATTGCCAAGGATGGTTGATATTCATGGGAGGCTTCCCCTTTCCTGAGAAGACAGGGAGGAGGAAGGAATGGTGGGGTGGGGAAGGACGTAACTAGGAAGAGAGTATGTGTTCAGGATCCAAAGTAAAATAATAGAAAAATAAAATTGGAATTGAAAGCTTTAAAAACAAAAATGTTCTGAAAACTTTAAGAAGACTTAGTCTATTATAACAGACTTACTTGACTGGTATCACTGTAATGAAAATCTTTGGGTTTAGTTCTAAAATTTTTGCTGGTATAGCATAAACTGTAATTAGCATGTAGTATAAGGATAGTGATATTCTGGATTTCTTTATAATACCTTCTGACTTTAGAGGGGGTGGAATCTAGTTTCTAGTAAAATCTTGATTTCTCTTTTCTGCTTCATTCTTACTCAGTTCTACCATATATTGTGACTGCTAGATTGTAAACAATTTCTATGTTTTAGTGGCTAACAGGCCAAACTCATTAATGTGTATGGTATCGCTCTAGATGTTTCTATTCTGACCTGCTGTCCTCTAGACCTGTGCAAGCTGGATGTGTAAAAATGGTCCTTTAATTCAACTTAAGCTTTTCCAAGTATCCTGCTCCAGCTCCAGTGGCCATGTAGAGGAGTTTTACTCCTTCCACCCTGGAGGACCTGAAGCAGTGAGTTGGTAGCTACATTAGTAACAAACCTCCCATTTCAGATGGTAGCTTAAAGCATTATGTATGGGTCACTTCAGAGTTCAGAAATGCAGGCAAGACAGAGGTAGGAACCTCTGACTTATATTCTGGAAAAAGATTGTTATTGAATAACCAATTTAGGACTCTTCACTAAGGAAAACAATTTCTCCAGGGGTCATATACATACAAGTAACATTATAAGGACTCACACATACCAAAAGGAAGATCAAGGAGCCATACATTTTATCAAGGGGGTGCATGGGAAGGGTTGGAGAGAGGAAGAAGTGAAAGGAAATAATTATATTTTAATTTCAATATATATTGAATATATTCAACACACATATATGTATATATTGTATTTATGCATATGTGTGTGTGTACACACACACACACACACACATATATATATATATATGTGTGGGACAGGATGAATTTTAAGATCAAATGCACATTTGATTTGTCAGTTAAAGGGAGACATTAGTTCCTCCAGACCACATGAATCTCTTCTAAGAAGCTCACAAAAGGGGAGCTTCTGTTCTCAGAGGCAAATAAGTGAGTCATACAGGCATCCAAATTTAAAAATCCTATTGACAACATCCACTTACCTCTGCTTTGTCTCTACCACAAGCAAGACACTATGAATGGTCCATATTCAAAAGAAATTCTTAAGGACAAATACCAGGAGGTACATTTGCTAAAGTGTATCTTTAAGACTTCTCATTACAGCTGGCATTAAGTTTCACACAGATGCATGCTGAGATCTGATGAGGAGTGCCTCTCCATTGAGCACTGAATTCACAATAGTTTTTTCCTCTTTGGCTTTCAAAATTGTCTGAATGAAAACCAAGTCTCTGCAGTTTGATTTCAGTGTGCTCCTGAATGCGGACCAAGAATACAATTTGTGAGCTGTAAGCTATTTATATTGGTCATTTCTGGATGATGCCAGTTGCCCCTACAGCTCTATTAACCACATCTGTAGGTAAACCCTGGATGCCCTCTGTTATCTACAAGTTCACTCTGTCACATCAGACCAATTTATCAAAACGGCAGGTAAAACATCATGTTGGTAGGTCCAGAATGGAGTTCTTCCAGATAGTTCTACGTCATAGAGGGTGGGCTATTTCTTGATTCTGGATGGAGACGCATCTGGAGTAGTCTCATCAGTTTACTTCTTTTCCCCACTACCCACATCTTACCAGTTGTCAAGCTTAAAATATTTGAAGATCTGGGTAGACAGTAGAAACAATATAAAGTTTAGAAACTGTCAGGATCAGGTTAAATTCTGAGTCTATCAAATACTACTTCCCCATCTAAATGTATGAAGAGGAGAAATAGGATAACTGTGGATATCAATCTAAATTATCTATTTAAACTGATGAGAATTATTGAAATACTGTTGGAAATGTATAAATCATAACTGACAATTTCTCTGCTCTTTTCTTTCCTCTCTTTCTCCACATCTTGCACCCTCTCTTCTTCCCTCCCTCCTCCTGATGCTTTTTTCCTTTCTTTCTCCTTCCCACTTTCCCTGTCTTGCTATTTGTGAAATGCAAAGAACAGAGAGAATTCTCTGACTAATATCCACCAAAAAAGCACCTTCTTCTCCAATTCCACTGCCTGTTCCACTGTTGAGCATTTCAACTATTCTCAGAAAATTTATGGTCATACTTATTCCATTCGTGTACCGGGGCATTTTGAAGAAGGAAAGCAGTCATTATTAAGCATTGAATTTCTCATGATACACCAAGCATGGCATGTGGCAAATGTTCCATGAAGTATTCTGTGATATAATAAGGAATGAAAAATAGGAAGGGTAAACCACAAAGGTTGTTTAATTCGTGAAGATTAGCATGGTAGACCCCTCTGATGTCAGCGATCCTTGCTATTCCTGCCCCAACTTTGTCATCTTTTCTTAAGTGGCAGGCAAGGCTTGATGACTATCATATAGTAGAGAATATGGAAAAGGGGGTGGAGCTTGCTTCTAAGTAGATGGCAAAACAATTACAGCTACCTTCTGGGAGATCATATGTTGCTATCTCCTGAATTGTTTACCTTACAGAAACTCAGCTAATGCCTCAAGAGGAAGTTTTATGGAGAAGCCCAAGTTGCCAAGGCCTGCCTATAGGCTTGTGTCATGAATGAACATAGAAGCAGGTTCTGAAACCAAGTCAGTTTTAAAATTGCTTCAACCACAAATGAGTCCTGGACCACAAACAGCTTTAACTCCACTTAGCAAGGCTGGTGATCCAAATGCATTCACTAAAACAACTGGACTGACTCACAGAAATCATAAGTTAATAAAATTTGCTTTCATATGCCAAATTTATGTGATGTTATACAAGAATAGACAAAAACCCAGAGAAAACAATAATGCATAAAAGACAACTGGTCTACCCAACTTGAGCTGTAGTTTCTGGGTTAGTGACAGATCATTTGACAGGCATATGTGAGACCTTAGTGTGTGTGTGTGTGTGTGTGTGTGTGTGTGTGTGTGTGTGTGTGTGTATGTGTTTATATATATATATATATGCATAAATGTATATTTATCATACACACGCATGTATACATATATGTATGGGTGCATGTATATGTGTTTATATATATGTATATCATGTGTGTGTGTGTGTGTGTGTGTGTGTGTGTGTGTGTGTGTGTGTAATAGGAGAAAAGGCAACAGAAACCAAAGAACTAATCTTTCCTACTTACCATTCCTCCTTGTTTCCACGAATTTTGAGACCTTCAGTGTCTACAAGTCCTAAGTACCTTGCTGGATTGTTGGAACTCAGGGGTGAGAATGACAGAAGACAGAATCTGGCAATTCAACAGTCATTCAAGAAGACAAAGTGTAAAGAGTAAGAAGCTGGCACCAAAATGAACAGGCAGTCAATCAAATCATGAACTCTCCAAGGTGACCATAAGGACTGAGAATGTTGAGAATGCTGTAGATGTCATTGGAATTAGGAGTTCCAGCAGCACTCCTGGCCTATCTAGATATACCTGGCCCAGTCTCATGGAAAGCAAGTGTGAGTAAAAGTAAGAATTGTATGAAATCCTTGTATTTTGAGAGACAGCCTGCAGATTGTTCTTACCCAACTCTGATGTTTACCTGTAGCCTATGCCTGGATCCTGGTGTAGTAGACATGACTATTCTACTCCTTGGTATGGACAATTGAAAACTGGAGAAATGCCTGCAGGGAAACAGATCTCTAAGGCAAGAAAGCTGTCTGTGAAGTTGATCATTTAGGGTGTTCTCATCCTCACCCATCCCTGCTATTTAGTGGAAGTTGGCCTGTCAAGCGACCCAGTGGGGCTGTCACTCCCATGGGCAATAGCTTTTTCCATTAGCTAATGAGAGTGCCACAGGGAGATAAACACAGCTTAGGCAGTCTTTCTCCTGGGTGCTTGGCCTTTCCTGCCCAGGTTGCTACAGACTGGCAGCTGAGTGGAGGTCAAAGGACCAAAATAAAGGCAGAAAACACCTGAATAGTTTGACCTGGTTTCTCCAAAGAAGACCCTGTGATTCTATGCCTTTGTAATGTGGCAAACAGAATTTGATGCTGTTTGAATTTGCAAACTAATGATAAGAAATAATTGCTAAATAGCTCAATAACTGACAGGAAATTGCCTTGTTTCTCTATAACAATGCAGCAAAACGATTCAATTAGGAATACTGTAGATTAAAAAAAAATGTTTGTTTACATGATTTATTTCCTATGATAATAGATGAAAAAGATAAAAGGGGTGGGGAGGAGAGAAGCCTGAAAGGGTTTAAAAGTCCCTCTTTGTTTCCAGAGGGAGGTTTATGAATGCAAGGAAGGCAGACAGCAGAAGCTGTTGGTTTTCTCTGAATGGTGAAGAGAAAAAAAATGAGTTACAATGGTTGCCACAATATGGTCTCTTCCTGAACTCTGTGGTGGGAAGAAGAGATGTGGGTAGAAAGCTAGGAGAGAAGTCCCTGAGAGTTCTTGAATACACACACACACACACACACACACACACACACACACACACACACACACACACACACACGCACACACACATACATGCACACACACACATACATAACACACACATACATAGACGTGTGTGTGCGCACACTGCTAGTCTTCACTATGAGCTCCAGTTGGGTGGCCAGGGCTCCTATGTAGAGCTTCCTGATTCCAGTGGATCTTCAGAGCTTCAGACAGCATCACATTTTGATATTTTTTTCTGACAGCCTACTGCCTTCTCCCAGGTACAGGGTACTTGCTCCCTCCCTGCATCAAAAACAAACAAAAACTTGGCTTGTCTCTGACTTTCCTTTCTCAGGAACCTAGAGTTAAGAGAACACTTTACAATTTCTTTTTTTTTTTTTTTTTTTAAAAAAAGAACCTTCCCAAGTAGAAAACTAACTCTTAAAACTGAAATTTATTTTAACCACATGGGAGTGTGCCTGCTGTGCTCGGTAGAACTCCTGATAGTGGCTGGTAGGGTAGCTAAGGGCTTGAACCTACAAGTCTCTCCTGTAAGCTCACCTTGAGGCACTAGCTTCATTGTTCCACAAGAACAAAGGGGAATGCTGAACTATCAGCCAGGGGAAATGAGAGAATTCCAGAGCTCATTGCAAAGGCCATAGCTAAGTTTGCTTGAGTCTTTGAACCTGAATCTCTTTCATGGTATATGTGAAAATAACGAATATTACTCTGCTGTCTTTGGGCAAAATTATTCATGTAAATCACAGTTTCTACCCAATGACTCCTGAGAACTTATTACATACATTGGAGCAATAATGGCATAGATTAGCTATTTGTGGCAAATATGTACCCAGAATTATCCACTGGTATTAGTTACATTTCTATTGCTATGTCCAAGAGAGCTTATAGAAGAAAGAATTGATTGGAGCTTATGGTTCCAGAGGGTTAGAGTCCATGCTGTTGGAACAAAGGCACGTTGCCTGAAGCAGAGACTGAGCTCATATCTTCAAGCAGGAAGCAGAGAGAATGAACTGGGAATGCCTCACCTTCTTAAGCTCTCAAGCTCACCTCCAGCAACATAGTTCCTCCAACAGGGCCACAGTTTCTAAGAATCTCCAAACAGCACCACCAATGGAGAACCAAATAGACTATGGGGGCAACTTATCCAACCACTAGCCCAGGTTGTCCTTTAGTTCTACTAATAACACATAGAAAATCTGCCTTGTCTCCCTTTTTGTGAGGGTGTCTCTCCCACCAGAAAGGACTAGAGACTTTAAGGAAATGATGGCAATGCAAGGTAATACTGTAGCAAGTGTTATCATCTTCAATACATCCATTGCCCTCCTTGTGAACACACACAGAGAAGCAGCTCTCAGTGTGGTAACCTGCCCCCCTTCCCTTACAGAAGTGAATGAGCATCGTAGTTCCTTGTTTCCTATTAAAGGGGTTTACAGAGCAGAACATTACAAACTCTTATCTGCCATTTAAGTACAATTCCATCCCTTCTCCCTGCCTATTCCAACATCCCACTGTCCCTTGTGCCGCCTCCACCATCCAATATCACACCCCAGAGGCTAAAACTGTGGGAAAAGAGGCTTGGCTCACTCTTCCTGCTTTGGAACCCAATTACAGCTGGCTGCTGCAAAATTAACGTTCACGGGCATGGAATTATGCTATAGACGCTTTATAGAAATCACTCAATCAAACAGAGTGAAATCTTTTTTATATGGTAATCATTTCCCACCATCAAATTTCATAGGAAAGAACAGTTTGATCGAACCACCTAGTTAAACTGTGTATGAAATTAGTCATTCTCACCATAAACAGTGTTCCACTGCCTTCCCAGACAAAAGCTAACAACGTCAAGGTAGTAATTGGTTAGGAAATGACAGGTCCTAATTCTGTCTCCCAGTTCCTTTTTCCATCAATCTGAAAATTCTAGAGTCCAGTGAACCACTCCCATTTCCCCCCCTTAAGGCAATCCTAGAGAATAAAGAAAGCTCAGGTTTTAAAATCCTCATCATATTAATTAGCAATGGAATTGCAGGCAGGTAGTAGCTCTTTCTGTGTTTCTGAGATTAGGAATCAGACTTGATATCTCTTTAGTGGAATCAATTTCTGATTTTGATTCCTGAAAAGAAGGACTCCATAGAAGACCTTGAATGAGCCCATTCCTTTAAGCCAAAGAAAATCATGGAATGTAGAAGAAAAGAGGGGACAGAATCAGTCCCTTCATAATGAGTTAGTGCTGTATGCTCCTTCAGGCCAAATCATTGTCCCAAAGATGAGCGATCTCTAACATTTTATTAAACAGACATGAGCCAGTTCGTATGTCTGTTAGCAGCATCCCATTCTGCTCAGTGCCACTCCTTCTATTATAACTGGAAGACCCCATTTCCCTCTCCCACTGAGTCCAAGGCATTCCTCTTTGTCCCACTGGAATATTATAAAGCCACACCTGCTCTGCTGGGGACCAAAGGCAGTTCCTGGAGAGGGTCTCAGTGCACCCAGGCAGGCACAGTAGCCTGCAGTTCTAAGATGTTAAAGATTTAGGCATAATAGCTTCTGGCTGTGAGCTCTCCTCATTTTCCTCCCAGCAATGCTGTTGGCATCTTATATATTCTGGTCACATGGTCTTAAGTGAGAATCCAGGTGCAAAAGTAGTACCAGATTCATTTTTTCGGTATGGTTCATAACAGTTTATAAATCAGTTTCACATATCTCATTAAAATTTTAGAACCACCACATGAGGTAGATAGTTGTCATTATTTCGGTAAGAAAATAAAGGTCCAAAGAGATGAAATGGGTTTGTTGAAATTCTCAGCCAGCAAATGAAAGCATCAACACGAGGACTGAGAGAACCAGAATAACAAAAATCTTAATAGCAATAAGTTCGAGTATGGTCACGGGAGCTGGGTAGGCTCTCTTTCTTCATTTGCATGAGGTCATAGCTGGACTTCTGGACCTCTCATTCTCTCCCACAAGCCAGCCCTGACTTCTGCTGAATGAGGTGGTCTCAGACTATAGGAGGACAGAAGCCACATGCTCCCCTCCCCATTCTGAGCCTCTGTAGTCTCTATGATGTCACCTTATCACATTCTATGGGACAAGGAAAACCATGAGAACAGTTTACAGTGCGAAGGTAGGAACTAGCCTCTGCTAGTTGATAGGAGGAGTTGAAAAATACTGTGCTCATAGTTTTCAACTCATTTATTATATTCTCTCCTCACAGCTGTACAGACATAAGACTTTTAAATAGTTAGGTACACCCACATAGGGCAGGAGAGAGCTCTACAATTCATGGCCAGGTTGTTGAAATATTTCAAGTCAGTGGGAAAAGCTTTGGATCCACCAAGGATGGAGGTTCTTGGCCCAGCCTATTATGAGCCAACTGATGATGGGAGATTCAGCTTCAGTCTAGTATAATGGGAGGTTAACATTGCTCACAATCTTCTAGCATGGTTGACCTGATCAAATGAAACACAAGGTGGGCAGTTTCTGCCTCACAGAGCTGTAAGTATTACATTGGGTGAAGGCTGTACCAGCTCTTGCAGTGGCTGCCATTATTCTGCTGTTCAATGAATCCTGAGTCTCAATTCCTTTCCTTTAGGCTATAAGCTTCTTAAGGGATTTTCACCTTTAGAGTAACAAACACATAGCAAGAGACCCTCAGCAAAGAGAGAGTAGTGATTTGCTTAAGGGCACTTGATGGCAGAATCTGCTGCCTTGTTCCTCACTCTACTCAGACCATACCAGTGTTGCTATCAAATATAAAATAAATTGCAGCCAATGAATACTTGTGAATAAGCCAATGGATTTTTCTCATACTGAACATATGTCTGAGAGAAAGGGAAGAGAGGGGGAGAGATGGACAGAGAGACACTGAATGAAAGAGACAGACAGACAGAGACAGGAAAGCAGGCAAGAAAGAAAAATAGAGAGACTGAGAGAGACAGCGAGACAGAGAGACAAAGAAAGATAGAGAGACTGAGAGAGAATATGAGAATGGTTGTCTGACTAAATAATTTTTCATAATCTCTCTAAGGAAAACATTTAATACATGATTCATGGTTGTCTTTCTGCTATAAGAAGAGAGCTTTGTTCCACACAGAACTGGTTTAGAAGTTCATGATTTGCACAGGAGAAAAGAGTACAGAGCTGCATAGATTGCACACCATTTTCTCTTTGTTTTTACAGACATGTGACCTTGGTTACATTATCATGTCCTGGATCTTAGAATCTTTGCCTGTAGGATAAAGAACAACTTTATGACCAGGAACCATACTTCTAAAATTCTCAGATTAACATTTCTCAAACATAATTCTATGCTGAATAAATTTCCCATACAATGACATCTTCAAGGGATGCAAATGGGAAAGAAATGGGGAAGATGCTTGCAAAACTTGCAGTACTCACTATAGAGTGGCTATATCACAAGTCTAGGTCAAAAGCTACAAGTTCTCAGCATAAGTAAGTTCAACCTTCCCTCGACAGCTCTGACCTGCCTAGTATCCTGAGAACTCCAGCCAGTGAGCTTTTGGCAGTGAGCTGCCTCTAGCCTTCTAAATTGTTCAACTGTTCAAACAGCCAGTGACTCTGGAGACTTTTTCCATTGGAAAAGGCACCTGCAAGTCTTGTGTCTTCCCTTTTTGGCAAGAATGTTCAAGTCTGGCAATGTTGTGGGGGTCCCTGCAAGCTTCCAGCCAGCAGTGAAATGATCCATGGGAGAGACAAAAATGAAACTCAGTTCAGTTCAACTTAATTAGCCAATGCTGGCTCAAACTTCTGGAGACTCATGCAAAAGAGTTTATTTTTTTACATATTTAAACACAATAAGACTTTGGAAAAATAGTTTCCTCATGACAAAGCTTTAGGTATGACTACATCTAAACTTCCTTGTATATTACATTTCTTTGGCAAAACACCTGTGACCATGTCCACTAGAATGGGTTCTACTGATTGTGAACAGTGATCAGAATAAGGGTCTAGGGAGGAAGGGTTTGTAACAAGCATAAGTACTAAGAAGTGTGGGCCAGGGAGGAAGTGTTTGTAGAAAGCTTAATAATAAACTTTTTGCAAACTACATGGGGCCTCTTTCATGAGGAATGTCTTTGATCCATATGAAGTTGAGTTTTGTGCATAGTAGTTAAGTATGGATCTATTTGGATTCTTCTATATTCAGCCATCCATTTGACTAGAAGATAATGTCTATTTTCCAGTGTGTATTTCTGACCTCTTTATAAAACAAAAACCAAAGCAACAACAACAGAACAACTGTTATTCCCAGATCACAGGATCCCCATAGACTACTAGAGACCACTAGGAATCCAACTTGTATGCAAAAACAAAGCATCTTTATTCAAGCTTGAGCTCTGGCCCTCCAACCTCTCCAACACAGTGGCTGGTGTGGAAGGTGCTGAGCTGGTTGGTACAAGCCTTGCCTTTTGATCATGGTTGTAGCAGGGTAAGAGACTTTCCAACTTGGTAGTTACATGATTGGCTAACATTTGCTTGGCACATTTCTATTGGCTAGTAATGATTTCAGCTTGGTATAAACAATGGTTGCTAGCTTAATTAATCTACTTTAAAACATTAGGTACTTTCCCCTTAAGAACTGTTTGGTTGTTGCTAGGGGAGTAATGGCTCTTTGTTAAGGGGAATTGTGGTTGTTGCTAGGGTGACTTGGTTCCTGGAACAAGTTGGGGTTTTTCCAGTAGCTGAGTTCATTCTAAGGGCAAGTTAATCATAAAATGGAGTCTGAGAGTAAAGTGGGGTTTGTAATATTAAGCTGGGCCCTTTACAACAACAAGCAAACACACACACACACACACACACACACACACACACACACACACACCAGGTGTCCATAGGTCTGTGAATTTATTTCTGGCTCTTCAATTCTATTCCTTGATCAATGTGTGTGTTTTTATGGCAATGTCATGTTGCTTTTGTTACTATACTTTGTAGTACAACTTGAAATCAAGAATGGTGATACCTCCTGAAGGTCTATTGTTCAGGATTGTTTTAGCTGTCCCATGTTTTTGTGTGTGTGTGTCCATATGAAACTGAGTTTTGCCCGTAAAATATCTGTGAAGGCATGTGTTGGAATTATGATAGATATGCATTGAATCCATAGATTGTTTAGGTAGAATGGCTACTTTACTGTGTGAATCTTGCCAATGCATGAGCAGGGGTAGCCTTCCATTTTCTGATAACTTCTTTCTTCAAGATTTTGGCTTTTTTATTATACAAATCTTTTACTTACTTTGTTAGAATTACCTCAATATATTTAATATTATTTGAGGCTGTTGTGAAAGGTGTTGTTTTCCAGGTTTCTTTCTCAGTCCATTTGTCATTTGTATGTAGGAGGGCTACTGATTTTTGTGAAATAATTTTGTATCCAGCTACTTTGCAATACGTGTTTATCAGTTGTAAGAGTTCCTCAGTGGAGATTTTAGTCTCTTATATGTATTATCATATGATTTGCAAGATACTTTTTATTTTTTCCATTTCAATTTGTATCTCCTTGATCTAGTTCTGTTGTCTTATTGTTCTAGCTAGAACTTCAAGTACTATATTGATTAGGTATGAAGAGAGCAGACAATCTTGGCTTGTTCCTGATTTTAGTGGTCTTGTTTGAGTTTCTATGTATTTAAGTTGGCTATATCAGTAAGCTGCTTTTATTATATTGAGGCACGTCCCTTGAATCTCTAATCTGTCCAGGAATTTTATCATGATGGGATTTTGGATTTTGTCAAAGGACTTTTCTTCATCTAATGAAATCACCATGTGGTTTTTGATTTCAGTTTGTTTAAACTGTGGATTGCATTTATTGATTTATGTTGAACCATCTCCACATCTCTGGGAAGAAACATTTTGTTCTTGAATTCAGTTTGCAAGCTTTTATTGAATATGTTTACATCTATGTTCACAAGATAAATTTGTTTGTAATTCTGTTTTTTAATTGGGTCTTTATGTGGTTCATGAATCAGCGTAACCGTGGCCTCATGGAATGAATTGGGCAAAGTTCCTTCTGTTCCTATTTTGTGGAAATTTTGAAGAATAGTAAAATTACCTTTTATTTCAATATATGGTCACCCTCCTTCTGGTGCATACCTGCAACCATGGATCAGTATTCCCACTCCCAGTTCATAACTCTGCCTTCATCCCAGGAGGCCTGTTCCCACCTGGGAAACCCAGATAAGATACCCACGCCCTAATCACTTGCCTGCTCTGACACCAGTAAGCCCAGCAGCTGTGAGATCTACCCCATCCTTTCAAAGCTCCAACTTCATTCCGGGACATTCCTCTACCTATAACCCACTCTCCAGCCCAAGAGATCTGCCTAACTTTTGGGAAGCCTGCTGCTGTCCAAGATAACTTGTCCCAGAGGCTTTGTTACTCCCAGGGATTGCCAGTCCAGCTGACACCAGAGACAACTGTATGGCTAAAGGAAAGTGCAGGAACAAAGTCAACACAATATGGAATATGGCACCATCAGAACCCAGCTCTCCTACTACAGCAAGCCCTGGATATCCTAATACACCTGAAGAGCAAGACTATGACCTTAAATCTCATCTTATGAAGATGGTAGAAGCCTTTAAAGAGGATATAAATAAATCTCTTAAAGAAATATAAGAAAATACAATCAAACAGGTAGAAGCCCTTAAAGAGTAAACAAATAAATCCCTGAAAGAAATACAGGAAAGTACAATCTAACAGGTGAAAGAAATGAATAATCTGTTCAAGACTTGAAAATGGAAATAGAAACAATAAAAAAAACACAATCCAAGGCAATCCTGGAGATGGGAAACCCAGGAAAGAGAACAAGAACTACAGACACAACCATCACCAACAGAATACAAGAGACATGAGAGATAATTGTAGGCATACACTATATAATAGAAGAAATTGATACATCAGTCAAAGAAAATGCTAAATCTAAAAAGACTCTAAACAAAAACATCGAGGAAATTTGGAATGCTATGAAAAGACCAAACCCTAGAATAACAGGAATAGAAGAGGGTGAGGAGTCCCAGTTTAAAGGGCGAGAAAATATCTTCAACAGTATCATAGAAGGAAACATCCCTAAACTAAAAACAGAGATGTTTATAAATCTACAAGAAACTGACAAATACCAAATAGACTGGACCAGAAAAGAAAATCTTTCTCCCACATAGTAATGAAAACATTAAATGTACAGAACAAAGAATTAATATTAAAATCCACAAGGCCAAAAAGTAAACTAACAAAAAAAGGCAGACTTATGAGTTACACCTGACTTTTCAACAGAGACTCTAAAAGCCAGAAGATCCTGGACAGATGTCATGCAGAGCCTAAGAGAATACAGATGTTAGTCCAGACTACTATACTCAGCAAAATTTCCATCACCATAGATGAACAAACCAAGATATTCTATGACAAAACCAAATTTAAACAATCTCTTTCTACTAATCCAGCCCTACATAGGATACTAGAAGGAAAACTCCAACACAAGGAGGTTAATTACATCCAAGAAAACACAAGAAATTAAACATCTCACAAGAAAACCCAAAGAAGAGAATCATATATACATAATATCACCATGAAATCAAAATAACAGGAACAATCATTGGTCATTAATATCTCTGAAAATCAATGGACTCAATTTACCAATGAAAAGACACAGGCTAACAGTATATATAGACATATGATCCATCATTCTGCTGCATACAAGAAACACATCAGCAACAAAGATAGATACTACCTCAGAGTAAAGGGCTGGAAAAAAGTATTCCGAGCAAATGGACCAAAGAAATAAGATGGAGAAGCCATGCTAATATTTAATAAAATAGATTTTCAACTAAAAGTAATCAAAAGATATGGAGAAGGACATTTCATATACTTCAAAAGAAAAACCTACCAAGATGACTTCTGAATTCTGAACATATATTCCCCAAACACAAGGGAACCCACACTTATTAAAAAAAATTACTGAAGCTCAAGTCTTACATTAAACCTCACACAATAATTGTGGGAGACTTCAACATCTCTTTCTCACCAATGGACAGTTCCTCAAAACAGAGACTAAACATAAATAAAAATAAGAGATGTTATGAACCAAATGAATCTAACAGACATCTACAGAACCTTTCACCCCCAAACCAAAAGAACATATCTTCTTCTCAGTACCCTCTCTAAAATTGTCCATATAATAGGGCACAAAGCAAGCCTCAACAGATACAAGAAGATTGAAATAACTCCTTGCATCTTATCAGGTCACCATGGATTAAGGCTGGACTTCACCAACAACAGAAAGCCTGCATATGTAGAAACTGAACAACTCGCTACTCAATGATCACTTGATCAGAAAAGAAATGAAGACAAAAAGTTAAAGACTTTCTAGAATTCAATGAAAATAAAGGCACAGCATACCCAAGTGTTTGGGACACAATGAAAACAGTGCTAATAGGAAAGTGTAGACTTAGATTTTTAAAAATCTACTTTTATTAAGAGTTCTCAAATACTTCAACACCCTTTCCCTCTTGTAACCCACCATCCAAAGATAGGGGAGAAAAGATGGTAAATAGGACAAGGAGATATGTACCTGTTCCTTGGGGCTATTCCAATCTCTTGTTTGTCAGGATACCAGAGCTCCAGTTTAGTAGTGTCAGGATAGCAAACCAAATCAGCAGCAGTGCATAACCTAGCAGAAATAGCAAGTCCTCCACTGCAGGAACAAGTCAGCAGGAGTGACCAGGGCCAGCCAAGATGCCAGGAGAAGTTCTTTGCCCTGCTTCTTTCAACAAAGTGAAGATCAGTGAAGATGATGGTGCAAAACCAACGAAGCAGTGCAAAACTAACTGGGTAAGCTAGACGTCACTGTCGTTGAGTCCTATTTACACTTTCTCCAAATATCACATGTCCTCCCATGGGTCTTGCCGTAGTAAAAGATCATGTGAGGCTATCTTAGGAAAACACCATGTGAGTCTCTATCACCTGAAATCTAGAATCTTCCAGGTGAGGAAAGTTCAGAGCAGTAAATGCCTTCATAAAGAAATTGAAGAGAACCCACACTAGCAACTTAATAGCACACCCAAAAACTCTAGAACAAAAAGAAATAAAACACACCCAGGAGGAGTAGATAGTAGGAAATCAGGGCTGAAATCAATTAGAAACAAAGAGAGTAATACAAAGAATCAACAAAACCAAGAGCTAGTTCTTTGAGAAAATCAACAAGATAAACAAAGCCTTAGCCAAACTAACTAAAAGACACAGAGACAGTATCCAAATAAACAATCAGAATTGAAAAGGGAGACATAACAACAGAATGTGAAAAAATTTTTAAAAAAATCATTAGGTCTTACTTCAAAAGCCTGTACTGGAAATTTAAATGAATGATTTTCTAGACAGAATCCACTTACAAACATTAAATCAAGATCAGGTAAATGAGCAAAACAGTTAATACCCTTAAGAAAATAGAAGCAGTCATTAAAAGTCTCCCAACCAAAAACAAACAAGCATACAAACAAACAAACAAACAAAAAACCCACCATGGGGTCAGATGGTTTTAGGGCAGAATTCCACCAGACTTTCAAAGAAGAACTAATTCCAATACTCCTTGAACTGTTGTACAAAATACAAACAGAAGGAATACTGACAAATTCATTGTATGAGGTCATAGTCACCCTGACACATTAACCAGACAGATTCAACAAGGAAAGAGGCTTCAGATCAATTTCACTTATGAACATTGAAGCAAAAGTACTCAATAAAATTCTTGCAAACTGAATCCAACACATCAAAAACATCATCCACCATGATCAAGTAGGCTTCATCCCAGGGATACAGGGATGGTTCAATGTTCATCACAGCTTCATTCATTATTGCCACAAACTGGAAACAACAGATATCCCTTAACCAAAGAATTGGTACAGAAAATGTGTTCAAGTACACAGTGGAATACTATTTAGCTTTTAAAAACAGGACATCATGAATTTTGCAGCCAAACTGGATGGAACTAGAAAATATCATCCTGAGTAAGTAACCCAGACCCAAGTGAACAAGCATGGTATGTACTCACTGATAAGTGGATATTAGCCATAAAATACAGGATACCCGTGATACACAGCACAGACCCAAAGAAGCTAAACAAGAAAGAAGGCCCCAGCAAGGATGCTTGAATCCCACTTAGAGGGCAGAATAACACAATCAGGAGGCAAAGGAAGGGAAGGAACTGGGTGGGAAAGGGGAAGGGGAGAGGAATAGGAGGTCAGGATCAGGTGTGCAGAAAGATAGGAGAGAGAGAGAGCCACAGGCCCAGGAAACTAGAAATCTGCATCTTCTATAAGAAGGCGAGGAATGGCAAATATCTCAAAGAAGTGAGGGTGACCTTAGCTGACATGCATGACAGTGGGGCTATGGGACCTGAAGAGGCTACCTCCTATAGCCATGCAGGACTCCCATTGGAGGGATAAGGACAACAACCTAGCCACAAAACTTTTGAGCCAAAATTTGTCCTGTCTAATAGAAATAGAGGGACAAAGATAGAGCAGAGACTGAGGGAATGGCCAACTAATAACTGGCCCGACTTGAGACCCATCCCATGGGCAAGCATCAATCTCTGACACCATTAATGATACTCAGTTATACTTGCAGACAGGAGCCTAGTATAACTGTCCTCTGAGAAGTTCCACCCAGCAGGTGACTGAAACAGATGCAGATACCCTCAGTCAAACATTGGACAAACGTCAGGAACTCTTTGGAAAAGTTAGGGGAAGGAATGAAGGCCCTGAAGGGCATAGGAACTCTACAGGAAAACCACAGATTCAACTAACATGGACCCTTAGAAGCTTTCAGAGACTGAGCCACTAAACAAAGAGCATACATGAACTGAACCAAGACCCCCATCACTTATGTAGCAAATGTGCAGCTCAGTATCCATGTGGTTTCCCCAACAAATGGAGTTGGGGCTGTTGCTTGTCTGAGGAATCCATTCCCCAACATGGCTACTTTGTCTGGTCTCAGTGGGAGAGGGTGTGCTTAACCCTGCAGAGATTTGATGCACCATGGTGGTAAGATACTCAAGGGGGAACCCACCTACTCAAAGAAGAAGGGAAAAGGATGAGGGGAGGGATTTAGAGAGGGGGCAGTGATTAAGATGTAAACAAAAATAATAATAAATGAAAAAAATAAAATGTAAAAATTTTTAAAAAGAAGTTGAAAGACAAATTATGTAACAACAACAAAAAGCATGGCCACCAATAGAAGCTTCTAATACCAGTACCAGGTTACCTCTAATTAAGTTGTTGGCCAAAGACATTCCATGGAAATTTCTAAACAACCAAGGCTGTGGTTAAGGCTATAGATTGTTCTCCACAAACAAACAGCAAGGTACCATTGCTGAAGACAATAGCCACACAGCTCATTAAACATGGAAAGGTTGAAATGCTACCTACATAGAACCCCTAAGTATTGATGCCTTTGAAACAGGAAGACACTCTGTAGGTTACTAAAAGAGAAAGGTAAACACCAAGCTAGCTATAAACCCTTTGATCTACAAGACTGTTCTGCCTGCAAAATATTCCAGGGCAATAGTGGCACAAAACTTGTGGATATAACCAACCAATATCTGATTTGACTTAAAGCCCACTCCAAGAGATGGAACTCATTCCCAACAATGCTTGGGTGACCAAGAACCAGAGACTAGATACTCCAGAGACCTAAGGTATGACCAAATACTACTGGTATTAAAAAGAAAAAGTAGTGATAAAATGACTCCTAATGATATTCTGCCACACTCAATGTCATATTTAGTCACCACTAGAGAAGTTTACTAATGCAAACAAATACAGAGATCCACAACTAGACATGATAGAGACAGAGACACACAGAGAGACAGAGGGGACCTTGGAACACACAGCTCTAAATGGAATGTGTTCAACAAATCTCCTCAGAACTTAGGGAGCGCCATAGAAGAGGAAGCAGAAGGAGTGTAAGAACTAGGGGAGATGGAGGACTCCAGAAGAACAAAGCCCTCAAAATCAATTGAGCAATGCTCATATGAGCTCAGAGACCGAAACAGCAAGTACAAGACTTGTATTGATCTGTACCAGGTCCTCTGAGTATATATATATTATAGCTATCACTTTATTATTTTTATGAGAATTCTGAATATGTAAACAAGTGGGTCTCTAATTCTTGTGCCTTTTCTTTTTTTTCTCTGTTGGACTCTTTTTATTGTCCAACTTTGATGTGAGTTTCTTTTTTATATTTTATTTTGTTATGTTTTGTAAGAACCTCTTCGGGGCCTACACTTTCCTAATGAGAGATAGTTAGGGAGCAGATCTGGATGGGAGAGGAAGAGGAGAGGAAGAGGGAGGAATAGAATAAAGGGAAACTGTAACCGGGATAGATTGTATGAGAAAAGAATATGTTTTCAGGAAAAAGGAACTTTTCCAAAATAATAAAAGAAAATAAAAAATACTTAGGAGGATGATGGTTCTTTCTCATGAAGAAATGGGATAAAGTTATCGCACACTTCAATCTAAATATTGTTTGGGTGGTGTGTTTGTAAATGTATGCATGTTATAAAAAGTATAATAAGTAAATAAACACAAACTATGCCCAACTCAAAACTGAGGGCATGCCATGACCAGAGATGGGGTTTGTTCGATTCAAGAATCTGTTTTATTTAGTTCCATATCACTGCGAACACCAGACCTGACAGAAACAATTTGAGGTCAGGTCTACTTCATGGTTTCAGAGGATTACAGTCCATATTAGTAGTAGGGGAACATGGTAGAGGGTGCCCATATCATGGTAAACTAAGAAGTGGAGAGTAACACTAGAACTTTCTAACACTCCTCCTTGGTGACCTAGTGACCTACTTTCAATAGCTCTGCCGTACTTTTCAAAAGTTCTGCAGTAACCTAGGATAATACACCAACTAATGTACCATAAGAACTCAAAAGATAAACATGTAAGGGACATTTTAAATTCAAATCAGAATGGCACTGAAGGAAAATCTCTCTGGGGAGGCATATAAGGGAACCTCAAATCATCTCTAAGAAAGTGACAAAGCTGGTTGTGTTTGGCATCTTCTTTTCTACCACAAACTGATAGGAGAGGGCAACCTGAGAGTATTGTCAATTATGTGCAAAAGTCAAGGGCATTGCCCCTTGTATTAATGTCCTATCATTGCTGTTACAAATTGCCACAAATTTAATAGGTTGAAACAACACAAAAGCATCATGTGTTTCTGTAAGACAGAGGTCTAATTCAAGTTCCTGAACATGCCATCAGTGCTGTTTCTTTCTAGATTCTGTAGCGGGCAATCTGTTTGGAGCCTCTAGAGAACAATCTGTCTTTCCAGATTCAAGAATGTCTCTCACTCTTTCAAGTCCTTTCCTCACCTTTACGGTACCAGTGGTAATTCAGGTCATCCTCACTTTACATCATGTACTATCTTTGTCTTCCTGTCCATCTCTAAAGGTACCTGTGATTACACCCGTAATCTAGAATAATCTCTCCATCTCAGAATCTCTACCTGAAAGACACCTACAAGGTCCCTTTTACCATGCAAGGTAACATGTTAGGAAATTATTACAGGTGGTCTTATTTGCAGAGCCATCATTCTGACTGCCACACCCCAGTGAGGACCCATCTAATTAGCTCAATTTTGCTAACTTCCTCTCTCTTCAACCTTGCTGCAGTTGCTTTGGAAGCAGCTGCTTTGAAGGTACAGAAGTGGAAGAAAGGAAGGAGAATTAATAGACTGAGAAAGCAGGAGCAGGATACATTAAGGGCTTGACTCCATCTCAGAAATCACCAGCCCCCAAGTGAAGTCAGGCTGAATCAGTTTCTAACTCATTTCATTGAGCAGGGTATTGGAAGTCTGGACCACAGTAGCTGAGTGCACTGAGGCATGTAGGCTTGCTTTGGAGATAGGGAGCCCTGACAATGTGGATTTAAAAGGAAAGTCAAGAAATTCAAACTCTTTTATAGAGATGTAATATTGGAGCGGGTAAGCCATGTGTTAGAGACTGAATCAATGTGTAGAATCAATAGCCTTGAGCCAGGAACTGGTGGTGATTCCTCTTTTTTTTTTTTTTTTTTTTAATCACATTTTACCTAGTCAGATAGACTTCATTTTAGGGCAATGCATCTTCAAGTCCTAAGAAAAAATATGGAGACTCTATAAAGATGAAAGGGATCTCAAAATAGAGTGTGTAAAAAGACTAGAAATATAACCAGCTTGTTTTGAAAGAAGGGATCCAAAACAGTGGCACCAATTGTCTTTAGGTAAGCTTTGTCACTGAGGTCACTGGGACAAGTCAATGCCTAGTTTCTTACCTAAACATTGAGAACTTTACCTAGTGCATTTCTGGCCTATGAAATTTGATGAATTTGGGGATAATATTCAATAATCTTGCTGGCATAAAACATGCTTTACCTATTCTCTGCTGTCCCTGCTTGATGCCTAACATGCTTTTGCCTGCTACAGAACCTCGTCTTCGCTGGTGCCTACTGTACCTACTCAGTGTGGGTTCTGAGAGAAACATGACTTTGCCCAGTGGTAAGCATGAGACGACTTCTGTCAAGTAAGCGTTGCATTCACCCTTTTCATCCCAACTCCGTGTTCATATTAGTAGCTAGACACTACAGAAGTATTTACACCATCAAAAGGGGCAATGACACCAATAAGGATTCTTCCTGCCAGCTCCATTAAAGACCACTTACCAGAACCCATTAACTGATGGCATTATTCATTCTGCTAGTATGCCAGTGAGGAATAGGACACCATCCAGAACACAGATATAGAAGATGCCACCCAGCTCTGTAGTCTAATTTGGCATGTTCCAACTGTACCACTGTACAACTTATGAAGCATATTATGAATTTAAAAGTGTTGCTATTGAAGTCAAATGAACTGATATGTGAAACTTTTAGCCCAGGACCTGGTACATCATATTCCTTCAGTAAATGTGCTGGTGGGTTCTGCTAGTACCAGTAACATGCCTTAGTAACGTCACCAACACTATTGTTAGTACATGATAGAAAACAGTTTCTTTTTCCTTCGCATTTTGTGTACTAAAGTGGAAGTGAAGAGGAATTCTTATGTGTTGGTAATTATCAGAGTTTAAGTGAAAGCCTCATTTCTGTGTCCTATGCTTTTCCTTCCCCAGTTATAATATATGAATGGAGGTAGGTGGTAAGAGCCATGTACTTCTCTCTAACCCCAAAGACATTATTATTATTAAACTAAACGTCTCACACTTTCTTCCCATAAGATCAGTTCATTGCTCAAAATATAGACATGTGTATATTTCAGCCCTGAAACTGAGCAGCCAGCCCATAGAGCACACTGTAAGTCCTGACCCCAATGCTAGGATGCCAAGCCCATAAACAAACTGAAGGCCCTTGTTATTAGAGAATATAAGGACTTTTTTACTGGTACTATACCTCATTGTGAATAAAGTGAAAACAAAGTCAGTTTGTGTCTTTGAGAAAGAAGCAACTTCTCAAATGAAAGGCATTAAAAGGGAATTCTTGAGAGAAAGCAAGGTAGTCTTTTCAAGGGTAAATTTAAAGTCAGAAAAAAGTCCTTGTTTTCCAGAATAGTAATGTTATGATCTGGTAAATACTCAGCATGGGTACTTAGTCTTCCCATGGGTGCCATGGCAGACACACCTAATTGATCATGGCCCTCTCTTCCTCTGAGCTCATAAGAAGCCCAGAATGCTTCTCAAAGCAACACTCTAGGCAGCCATTATCAATCAACCAGAATGGCAGGTGCTATTAAAACATATTTGACATCCCCAGTTTAGATGAAGCAGGGTAGCGGAGGGATGCTATTAAGGGGACCTTTTAAGTCCTAGGATTCCATAATATTCAATGATGGCATTAATATCCAATTGGGTTCTCCATCATTTTTAGTAGAGATTTTATTTGCCTCTGTATGCCAGAGGATCTCAGTTTGCCACATATTTTCTGCTGATGAAATGTTGTTGATGGCAAGAGTCTGCTAATTACTATTACCACTATTAATAACAATAAGAAGCCACCCTGCATTTCTTGGTTCACTAAAAAAGACAATTTCTTAGATTTAGGCAGAAGAATATTCCCCCTCCTTCCTGTGGACCCCATGTCCAGGGTTGTTGTGTGGAAGATAATCTATCTCTTCTAGACACCTTTTTCACTCTGTTGGGCTTCCAGCTCATGGTCTTTTCAAGGTTTTCCTCTTTACAATTTACAGAGCCACAATCAAAACTGAGAAAGTGACTGCACAAAAGGTTGGCGTCAGACCCCAGAAATAATCCAGATTTCAGAATACTTGAACCTTGATCAACCCTTTTTATGTGGCTCCTCCCTTTGAAGTTCTCAGTGATGAACTGGGTGTGCCTCTTTTAGAAAAGTCACTGCGGGTTAACACTAAGTTTAGAGGCTGAGGAGGTTAGGGCGTCAGGAGACGGCACCGTGGAGCTGTGGAGACGGCACCGTGGAGCTGGGATGCAGCCATGGTTACACACAGACATGGACACATCTGTATTTGCAGTCTCTCCCACACATGAACACTCAGCACAGCACACACTTGTTAATTTAATTTATTTATAAACATAACCTGCCAAATTTTGAGATGATGGATGATCTGGAGCTTTAATAAATCTAACACTGAATGAGCCCAAGAAATTGTCTAGTGTCAGCTTTTCGCTAAATGCAATTAGTCATGTGGAAATATTACAGATATAAAAAATAATCTTCAGCTGAATTTCATAAATTTGGTAGAGTACACAGAATGATAGGAAAGCTGTTCGTCTGGAAGAAGCATTATCGAGGGGTAGAAAGAAGAGAGTGACAGAGGGAGGGAGGGAGGAGTAAAAAGGGAAGGAAGGGATGAGGGAAGGAGGGAATAAGTGAAGGAGGGAGTAAGGGAAGGGGTTTGGGAAAAGGTGAAGAGAAAAAGATGAAAGAATAATCAGGTGAGCCAGGCAGTGGTGGCACACGCCTTTAATCCCAGCACTTGGGAGGCAGAGGCAGGTGGATTTCTGAGTTCGAGGCCAGCCTGGTCTACAGAGTGAGTTCCAGGACAGCCAGGGCTACACAGAGAAACCCTGTCTCGAAAAACCAAAAAAAAAAAAAAAAAAAAAAAAAAAATCAGATGGAAGAAAGGACAAAGGGAGAGAAACAAGAAAGCAAAAGTGATATTGACCTGAAGGAGCAAGGAGCTTGCTTAACCCTGAGGTTGCATGAGCTATTCCCCCTAGTGCCTACGCTGGAAGCAGCTCTGTCCCTTGCATACTCCTCACCCAGCATGTGGTTGATAAGGGAAATGGAGTTTGGTACCCAATTTCTGCATTCTCCCAACTTCCTTGCCATGAGATGCACACAGTGAGTAGCGCTGACTGCAGTAACAGAACTGTAGAGTCTGAGATTCTGCCGATCTTCCTACTCTCTTTGTCCCACAGCTTTTAGAGGCTTAGCTTCTATACTCAGGCAGAGACAGAACTGGGGAAATGACCCATCAAGGGGGATATTTGTGAGAATGGAGACTATGCCTGACACATTTCCAGAGCCATGGTGGCCTTGGTGTAGTGAAGTTAGTTCTGAAGCAAGATGCTGTGAAGGAATGAGATAGATGTATTGACTTCCATCAGAGTGAAAAGCCCCAAACTCAGAACCGTTTCCTTCCTTCTCTGTATTTCTCTCCCTCCTTCCCTCCCTTCCTTCCTTCTTTCCTACTTTCCTTCTTCCTTCCCTTCCTCCCTTCTTCCTTCCCTTCCTCCCTTCTTCTTCCTTTCCTTCCTTCCCCCCCTTTCCTCTCCTGTCCCCCTTTTCTTTCCATTTTAAATTTTCATTTCAGCTCTTTGAGACATCTCACTCTAACTCAGGCCCAGACTACCAAATCTCACTATATAGGTCAGGCTAACCTCCAAATTGTGGCAAGTCTGCTCCCTCAGCCTCCCAAGTCCTGTAATGACAGGTATGTGGCAACACACATGAAGAAACACTGATTTTCTACTAGTGCAACTGTGCTGTCCATTTTGGTGGGGGGATTTCCGGAACCCACTTGTGAGACAGACCTGTGTCCTAACTCTAGGCTCCCTCACTTCTGCTAAGGCGATAGGGGTTGCCATGATACAGTGAGCTCCTTGTATATGACACCTACTCTGGTGACTCAGCAGTGTCTGACAGAGGGATACTAGTGAACAGAGACTCCAGCTATTGGGCAACTCACTCACTCTATGACCTTGGGCACTTTAAGTCACTTAAACTTCCTGTCCCTAGGTTTCTTTCTTTTTCTTTTGCATGTGTAGGAAAATCACTTTTATTTGATAACCTTATTAAGATGAAAGACTCAAGGAAGTTGTCTAATTCTGTCTTTAAGTAGGACTTACACCTTTAAAAAAAATCTGGAAACGGAGAATAGTTCATGTTATGGAGCCTTCATTCAAAGTATTTAGTGTCAGAAGCATTAGATTTCAGAGACTTTGGGTTTGGGAATGCTTACACATACATATACAATGAGATATCTTGGGATGGGACTCAACTCTAACCATTGAATTATCCTTGCTTCATACACACCTAGTAACTTGGATGGTAGGTAATTTCATATTTTTGTTGCATTTGCATTTGGGCAGTGAGCTGTCCCAGGGGGACAGCAGGATAATTTCCATTTGTGGTGTCATGTTCGTACATGGCAATTCACATACTGGAGCAGTTTAGTCTTCCAGGATAGGAACACTCAGCCTGTTCTTACATCATACGGAACTGATGACAATTCACTGAGATGATACTGGGTGCTTTGAACAGTACCTAGGATATAGCAACTATTGTGGAATAATAAGTTATTCTTTCTCTTAGACTTCATTCTAAAGACTATGAAATGAGAAAAATACTACATAGCTTACTTTTCCCATTTTCATGAAGGTAGTACTGAGCCAACATAGCAAGTACCTTGTCTGCAATGATGTCTATTCAGTGGACTGAGGAGGTGATATCATTTCTATCACTGAAATTTAAAACTGAAAATGAGGTGCTGGGAAAGTGTGTGTGTGTGTGTGTGTGTATGTGTGTGTGTGTGTGTGTGTGTGTGTGTGTGTGTGTGTGTGTGTGTGTGTGTGTGTGTGTGTAGCATTCATACCCCAGGGAAAGACAGTCCTCAAGAAGGAAGCAAAGAAATGTCTGGGTTGTAGCTCATATTCTGGATCCCTGAGTGTGCAGGACAAGAATCCCACTAACAATAAATGGAATTAGCTGTATAAACTGTGATTTGAAGAGCTGATCCTGTAGTGAAGTTGGGGCTGGCTTTTAAACTTAATTACGCACATGCGTCTCTGGCGGAGTTTATTGAATCATATGGTGTAAACCATAAACAAACACTAAAAACCTGCCTGGGCTGACGGCTACAAGCTACAAAATGATCTTTAAAGATCAAATATTTATTCTAAAATCCCAGGAGCTAACCTCTCTGTATTAAAGGAAAAAGCAAGTGATCCGTTTTTCCTCAACAACAGCTTATGAATCTTCTCCCTGATTGAATATTGCACCAACAAATTACTGTCCCTGTGCCATTCTGCACAGATGAACCTGTTTGGGTGACTCACCAAATGCATAATCCAAATGATTAGTAAATTGTCTTGGCATTGAATTATCTCTGCACATCTTGATATATATCAATCCCATGATGCACTGTTCAGGGAATACAGGCACCTAGGCTCCTTAGTGGTTTTCTGGTTTTCTATGACAAGGCCTCATTAGGCCCTGGAGGACTGAAACTCTCAGCAGGGTGGCTTCTGAGGGTGGCTAATGGGAAGTGGAATTTAGACTTACCATCCATTGCTTTCTACACAGTGTCCTGATGAGCTGAAACCCCAGGCTTCCCTCTCATTTCCTGGGAAAAGAGACTCTCAGCCATTCCACACCCCAACCCAAAGGTTGATGCATTGCTCATTTCCATTCCATTTGGGAGCTGAAATGCAAGCTGGAACTGCCACACTTTTTTGCAGTTCTGGGATGCTTCTGAAAAGGTGTTTTCTTCCTCTGTTGCTCTCCCCGCGCCCCACACACTTTTTCTTATGATTTCTTCCTTCCTTGCTTGTTGGTGTTATTGTTGTTGTTGTTTGTTTTGGTTTGTTTTTGACAATTTACCCGTCAGCTCAAAGATTATAACTTCTTATGGCTATTGGCTTTGTCTATGTGACTCGTGTTTTTCTTGTTCTCTCTCTCTCTCCCTCCCTCCCTCTCCCTCTCTCTCTGCTTCCCTTTTTATGATTATATGCACAGAGACATATTGAAGAATACATATAAATATAGTTGTGTAAAAGCCTACAGTAGAGAAGCCTCCCTCCTACAGGGAGCTCAGGCTATCTACAAATGGCCACCTGGTCCCATTCATCTTTCTAAGACTTCACAAATCCATCCAAACCTCCAAGATAATAAATTTTATAGAAGTATGCACAAGTCAAGATGCTGATTTCAAATTAAATCAGCATGAGGAAGCATGAATGTATAAACAGATAGGAATATGGGGTTGTTTTTTTGGGGTGTGTGGGGGTGTAGAGATTAAGTTTTAGAACTGAGATTTCCAGGAATATGTTTCAGGCAGTTTTTTTTTTCCTTTTTCATTCTTTTATTTAATTTTTTTTTGATATTTTATTTACATTTCCAATGATTCCCCTTTTCTTTGGAAACCCCGTGTCCCCTCCCCCTCCCCGCCTCTGTGAGGGAATTCCTCCTCCC
>CM052708.1:47629239-47639477 GCA_028551405.1 Uromys caudimaculatus
TTTTGATTTGCATTTCCCTGATGACTAGGGAAGTTGAACATTTCTTTAGGTGTTTCTCAGCCCTGCGAATTTCCTCAGTTGAGAATTCTCTGCTTAGCTCTGTTCCCCATTTTTTGATAGGGTTATTTGGTTTTCTGGAGTTTCAGACAGTTTTGCAGTATGTCAGAGATACAGTGGATGCCTATTGCTCACACATGGAGGCAAAGACCTGTGTTATTGTTATTGTTGTGAAATGCATGTTTACTTCTGCATATTTTGACTTTGCCTTGTTAACTTCAATATGACATTTTACTCTCTCTATATATATTTCCAGTTAGATCTCTGGGCCAGATATACCTGGAAAGAAAATTTCACTTACCACTATTATCAAGTCTGTTTTTCAAGTAATAAAATTGTTTCTCTAGAGAAAGAAATGAGGTTGGATGTGGTTGGATTCACAGAACATGAGACACCTTGTCATGGCTGCTTCTTCACATATTTTTTGATCTCTATCTACAATTCTCTAATACCAACTGACCCGAAACCCAGTTCCTTCCACTCTGTATTTTCTTGGCCACTGTAGAGGTGAGTGCATGTTTTCTGCTCTGATGATGCCTTCCTGCTGGCCCTGGTGTAGACCATCCTTTTGAGGGCAACAACATGTACTGAGGCCTCTGTCTTCATATCTATTTTTGTCACCTGTGGACTTCTGTTCCCACATGGAATTTTTCAGGGTCTAGTCACCTCAGAAACATAGGATCCTATTCAATTCTCAAAGCATGGCAACAGTGACCAGAGAAGAAAGTCCTGGGATGCCAGGTGATGAGTGGCCTTTGTGACGGATTTCTCAATTTCAATATCCTTGCATCAGGCAGCCTAGATCAATTAGGTGAGATTGAGTCACAGGAGGTAGCAAATGACAAAGTTTGACAAATGTCCACTTTGGGGGTTCTTCCCTCAGGAGACATTCAGAGAGGCTTCCAACCCTTAATGGAGGAAGAGATTCCATGTGTTCCCAGAAGGCATCTACATACAGGGCAGAGAAAATGTTCATGTGCACTGGAAAGTAGAGTTGCTAAGGGTGTTTGGTGTTGTGCAGGGGCCCTGCCCAAGAACACATGTGTCCTGTGGATGCTCACAAGCTTTTTGAAAACAGGTCTTTAGGCCCTAAGCTGCCCCTTTGTTTTTACAATGTTTAAAGGAATCTCTTCAGACTAATTATACAACACTATTCTTTTTCCAGTTCCTGAATACCCATTGACAACCCTCACCCTGCCCCAGCTTCTACATATATGACAATATGTTGTGATTCTTCCTCATAGAAGTGACACAATTAACTTACATACTGCAACACCCCATTTATGGTTGACATAATCTGTGTCCATATATTGTTAAGCCACCTGATGATAGACTGGAGACCTGTGTCTGAATATACATGCTGATAAACTGAGTCTCTATACTGCCCAAATATTTCAGGTTCACATCTATCACTCAGTACCAAGAGTGACAGACACAAAGTTTATTGGGCATGATTCTAATAAAACTATACTTACCACTAACTCGCCTGCTCTCAAAGCAGGTTCAAGAGCAGGAAGAAGTGTATAATAATTATATTGGTTACCTGAGCAAGAGGATGCCCTGATTTTCTGTACCCAGACATGCCTGCTGCAAAGGCTACCATTTTGTACCCTGATATGCTAACTCACAATCCTTTTTGATTCTGCTGTTTCCTTTTGGCTTTTTGTCTCAATGAAGCCAAGTTCACAGAATCTCTGCTCTAGTCAAGGCTAGAGAATGTTGAGTGTTGATAAGAGATAGGCCACTGACTTCAAGATGATGACCAGCATGCTTCTCCTCCATCTTTCTCTGAGACCCATGAGTTCAAGAAATAAGCTTTGGAATTCTTTCTTTCACACTGACAGTATACAAGAATGTGCAAAGTGTTTCATTTACCCAAAAAAGTCTTATCTGACTCCATCCTTGGAAAGAGCCAAGCTGGAAGGAGAAGTGGTACCCAGGATATCACTCAATCAGGCACAAGTAGTCACTGTTGTATTCATGACACACGCAGGAAGCTTTTCCAACATCTGGCTCCAATCCTCTGACTTTCACCTGGTTCCCCAGCCAATCCCAGCTTGGTGTTAAGACAGTCATCTCAAACATATCAGTTGGTTTAAAGTAAATGAGCCATCCTGAAGAGACGTTTGTTTGCCAGCTTAGTATTGGTTATTCATGTGCATGAGAGCATCTACACGTGTTTTTAGACCATGTCTTTGTAAGTTTTCTTCTTATTCCTTACTATTCTTTTGTTAATTAAAGCCATCAAAAGCCTGACTTTGAGTGTCCTCTGGGCTCCTGGCCCACTGTCTGGCTGAGGTGCTAAAAGAATGAAGAAATGTTCCTATAACAGGCCACAGATGGATGAAGCTGCTCCATTGGGCAGGGTAGGTAACCCACAAATTGGAATGTAAGCCAATGAATAAACACACATTGATTATGTTCATTTAACTACCAGTGTAACTGCCTATGGGGAGGATGGACTAGTGGAAAAAAATTGATGAGCTGGTTAATGTGGCTTATTGGTGAGAAGGTTTTAACGTCATGCGGCTTTAAGAGTCCTGTTTAAAAAAAATTAATGTGGAGATTGCATTTTAATGGGTCTGAGTCCATAGGCAGCGAGTTGCAAATATGTGTCCCTAGGGGCAGTTCCTGCATTAGCTTTTTGCTGAGACCTTTTGGGGTGGGAGAGGGTAACGTATCATCATATTGAACACTTGTTAAGTGCCAACGTGGCTGTTTGGGCTATACAGGGAATGCATTCAGTAGGATACATGGGCTGCAGTGCATGGCTCCCAACTACTGAGTAAATATCAGTGATAGAATGTCATGGAACCAGGGATCTAAGACAGAGTTGAAACAAAGACTGACACATGAGATGGTCCTTGAACTGAATTGATAGTGAAGGTCATGGAAAGGGGAAATCAAACTAGAGTAGATTTAAATGATATTGCATAGGGAAAAAAAGAGAGAAGAGGAAGAAGAAAAAGAAAACAAAGAAGGGAAAGGAAGGTATGAAGAAGAGAAGGAAAGGGAAAAGAAGGGGAAGAGAGAAAAGGGAAGGAGAGAGAAAGGAGGACTTATCTCCTAATCTCCCCCACATATATCTTTTTTCATTGAGCTCTGTGTCCCTCTTTAGGGGGATAATCCTAGCCAAGCAGCTCACAGATCCAATACGTGTCCTTAGATACCAAAGTTCTGTCTTCCTGTCTCAGAGCAAGCTGCTGAGCATCTCTCCCTATGTGAGGAAGCCCTGAGAGCTCCCCTACTGTCCCTGTCGCTGCACTATGCCTGTAGCTTTCTGATTACATGATTCTTTTCAATTCTCAGTTACATGGGAGGTCATATCTGCCCCTGGATGTGGAGATATCTCTGCTGGGCCTTTGAGCTCCTCAATGTGCAGTTGAAGAGCAAGTTACTTCATCCATATCCTTTCTCAGAATCCCCAATTATCATAGGAAGAACTAGACAGAACTTACTATCAATCACTCAATCTGGGCAAGAAAATACAGCCTGCTCTTCTGAGCTACTATCCTGCCCCTATGAGGTGAATAGGTGAGTTAGAATCACACACTTGAGACCACTATCAGTTAGAAGATCCACCTTGTTCCCCCAAACAAAGAGACTATAATTTGCCTTTTCACCCCCAATTTTCCCTTACCTGGAGTACTTCTTAAACCCTGGGTTTCTTTGCACTTGACTTAAAAGCAACCCTTTCCCATTCTGTGGAGCTTTTTAACTTTCAAAGTGTTTCCATACCTTTAATCTTATCTGATTCTAACAATATCCCTGTATGGTTGGTACAGCAGATGTTATTAAGCTCATTTGACTAATGAGCAAATAAGACCCGGCAAGATGAGTGTCTTGCTCTATGTCCCTTGAGAAGGAATCCTTGTCATCTTGACTCTCTGGTCAGGAATATTTTCATCATTCTGGGGACCTAAGAGACAGTCTCTTTTGTCCTGACTCCATCCATCAGGAGAAGGAAAGGAGAGGGGGGATATGGGAATGGAGGTGGGATGAAGATGAAGTAAGGAAGGAGATCCAGAAGGGGAAAATGCTTATAGGACTAACATATTGATGACTGCTCATTAGTGGGGAAGAGGTCAGGGCACCTGCCAATAATGATGTCTGCATTATGGTACTTAATGGAAATGGTGCAAGGGCTGCCCCATCAAAAGCTAATCTGCCTGAGAGACACCCAGGCCCAGCACAGCAAGAATGTGATCCCCGCCGGGGCCAGCTCCTGGAACTGAGTCCAATGCCATTAGTATCTGAAGTCTGGGCTGTATATGCAGTGGGTCCTGCTGATTCAGACAGTGAAGAGACTAGCTATTAGTGGAACCAGGAAAGTACTGAAGAAGCAGCTATGAGACTAGAGTTTTAACCAATGTGCCTGTTGTACAGAGAGGCTAAGGATGAGGACACAGATATCCTCTTTGCTCCCGTTGCATGGAGATATGGGGCTGATGCCTCTGTCAGGCCTCAAAACCACTGTTTTTTTCCACAGTTTGCCCTAAGCATAACCAGGTACAGGTCTTACTCAGGGTGCTATGAAATTCTGTTTGCAGATACCCCAGCTAGTTATCACCTGAGTTTAAGATGGGTGTGTGAACTTCCAGGCTGTATAGTGCTGGTAGCAACATCTCTGGTAACCATAGCTGGAACTAGACATGAAGGCTCCTGTGGTACCCTTAGAGTGCAATGTTACATCCTACTAGTAGAACTGGAATTTGGGCACTTAGGGAAATGTCTCCACTAGCCAGCTGTGTAACCATGCATACTTTCGAACACAGATGTTAATCACTGGTAATTTGATAGTAGTAAGAACTTTACTTATCCCTGGAGAAACTCACATTGAAATCTGAGACCTATTGTGAGGTATTAAAAGGATGAGGTCTTTTGGAGGTGGTTAAGTTAGATAAAGTCAATGAGGTTGGGCTCTTATGTTTGAACACTGATGGCTTTATAAGAAGGAGGAGGGAAACCAAAGCATCATGCATATTTTTTTGTTGTTGTTGTTTTTGTTTTTGTTTTTTTGTTTTGCTTGTTGTCATAACATACTCTACATTGCCTAGGTACTTTGCCAATGAGGCCTTCGCCAGATGTGTCCTTATGACTTTGAACCACAAATGTGAATCACAATAAGCCCTTATCTGAAGAGATTTCAGCTTACACAAAATGCCAGGATCAGAGTGTACATATCTGCAGGATGCTGCTCTACTAGGGTACGTATACAGAGGCATTCCTAGAGCTGAAGAGATTTCTGGCTCTACAGAATCTATTTCATTGGAATCTAACTGAAGATAAGACTCTGACTGGAACATGGGTATAGAAGGAGTTAAGCCGTGTTGCTGAAAGAAGGGATTCTCTAGCTGTTACTTACCAGGGCTATGGGATTCTCAGATATAGTGACACTTGGACATGAAAGGCAAGGCTATCATTGGGAAGAAAACAATATGAGTCAGTGCTGAGAACAAATTAAATGGCAGCCAGGACTAAGTTGCATAAGTGCTTAAAGGCTGGGACACGCTATGCAGGGTACATATGTAAGAGAGATTTATGGGGATGGTCAATCTTGTGGCTTCAAGTCAGCATAACTAATGTGTCAACAAAGGCACAATCCTCAACTGCAGTGTGAGGTACAGCCTCCTTGCCAGAATTCAGGATGGAGAGGAAAGAGGTGTGTAAGTTTGAGACAGTCTGGGCCACATAGAAACTTCTGTCAGCCTGGTCTACAAAGCAAGCAGCCGTATATCATAAAAGTTCTACCACCTCCGAAGTCAGCTGGAGGTTGAGACTGAGTATTCAAACTTAGAAGCCTGTCAGGGAACTTCAGTGAGTCTCAAAAAATAAGAAAAATAAAACAGAATGAAAGAGAAATGATCCTAATGATATTTCACTAATGCTGCAAGATTTTTATATCAAAATATATTTAAAGTTTTAGTTGATTGATATAGAATTACTTCCTTAGCCAAGGACATACATCATCACAAAATAAATTAAGTCACATGTAACAAATATACTTGAAGGAAGATCTTGTAAGAATTGTGTAGCATAAGCTTTGAACCTTGCTGGCCAGTGAAGCTTATGAGCTGTGGGCTTGTCTTCTAATTTGACAACTAATGTGTAGTGTAACTCCTCCTCCTCCTCCTCCTCCTCCTCCTCCTCCTTTCTCTCTCTCTCTCTCTCTCTCTCTCTCTCTCTCTCTCTCTCTCTCTCTCTCTCTCTCTCTCCCTGCCTCCTCCTTCTTTTTGTTGTTGATACAGAGTAACCCTGGCTGGGTTGAAGGAACTCACTATGTAGGTTTAGCTGGTTTCATTCTCAAAAGAGATTTGCCTGATTCAGCCTTCTGAGTGCTAAGGGTCAAAGGTTGTGCCACCAGTATGGACATGCAAATGCCTGTCTTTGTTTCAGCTCCTTTGCTTGTACAGACCTGGTGTACTGGCTGGTTTTGTGTGTCAACTTGACACAAGCTTGAGTTATCATAGAGAAAGGAGCTTCAGTTGAAGAAATGCCTCCATGAGATCCAGCTGTAAGGCATTTTCTCAATTAGTGATCAAGTGGGGAGGGCCCATTGTAGGTGGTGCCATCCCTAGGATGGTAGTCCTGGGTTCTATAAGAGAGCAAACTGAGCAAGTCAGGGAAGCAAGCCAGTAAGTAACATCTCTCCATGGCCTCTGCATCAGCTCCTGCTTCCTGACCTGCTTGAGCTCCAGTCCTGACTTCCTTTGGTGATGAACAGCAATGTGGAAGTGTAAGCCGAATAAACCCTTTCCTCCCCAACTTGCTTCTTGGTCATGATGCTTGTGTAGGAATAGAAATCCTGACTAAGACACCCAGAATTGTCTCAGAACAAATTGAAAGCCCTGTCTGAGGCTAAAGTTTTATATGTCTAAGTTTTGACTTTTATTAAGTGTATGTCTGTGTATATGCATTTTAAGTGTAATGAGATCTATATTTTCCTTCTTGTGGAAGAGAGGACCCTAACACAAAATGTAGGTCATTTCTGGCTGCAGAGGCTGACTTGATAGCATCATCCAGACATCCAAGACCTACTGAGCATATCTGGCTGCTTCTGAAGTACACATGGTAAGGAAAAAGATCCCAACCTTGTATGGTAGTGAGACAGCGGGGATGTCTTTTCCCTCAGGTTTCTCCATCAATGAATCACTTACACCCCCTTCCAGCCCCAGCTCCAGAGCTCTCACTTGCAACATGGAGACAAATACTCAGGCCCCAGCATCTGAGAAAAGCATGAACTGCTCTAATTTTCTGATTCTCCTGGTTTATTGAAACAAACAAGAAAAAAACCCAAACCAACTTTGTTTAAAATGCAATCATGATTTCAAAGTCTACACTTAAAGGGTATAGTGGCTAGTCTTGGTTGCCAACTTGACATCTGGAATTAACTAGCCCCCCTTCCCCCACAAAGTGGAAAGGCACACTTGTAAGAAATTTTTGCTTTATTTGAAGTGAGAAGATTCACATCTAATCTGGATCTTTGAGGTGGGAAGACACACCTATGATAGAGATCTTTTGAGGTGGGAAGACCTACCTCTAATATGGCCACACTTTCAGTTAGATACCTATATAAGGACATGGAAGAAGGTATGCTTTTCTCTTTGCCTGCCTGCTCTCATCTTGCTAGCAGGCCCATTCCTTCGATGCCATCAATCTCCACTTTTGGGGGATTCCAGTAGATACTAAAGATTAGGTGAGACATCCATCCTTGTGGACTGAAGAACTACTGATTTCTTGGACCTTGCAATAGGCAGCCATTGTTGGCTTAGATGGATTACAGTCTGCAAGTCATTCTAATCTCCCCCCCCCTCTCTCTCTATATATATAGAGAGAGAGAGAGGGAGACAAGAGATAGAGATAGAGAGAGAGAGAGAGATTCATTCTGTAAGTTTTGTTACTCTACAGAACCCTACAAAGGGCTAATGCTTTGAGTATATACAGATGTACAGGTGTGACAACTTTTTATAAAAGTGAGGATAGATAAAAAGGCTCTTATCTCTCCATGTGCTCTCTTGCCAACTGATCTTATGAGAAAATGTCCATAAAGTGCCTGGCATGACATAGAAAGGTATGCACTCAATAAACAGTAGCTATTATCTTGATGATGATGTATAGACATGTCTGAAGTTCGGTGAGACCTTGTGAATACCTCCAGATCACCCTGGGGAGTGCAGTGTAGACTATCTACAGAGTCCCTCTTCCAGGTGTAGTCCTCTCCTTTAGTAGCCACCCTTTCCTTATTTACCCTATTGGCACCATTAAGCATTCTTAAGCTTTACCTCCAATTGGGAGTCTCCAGCTTGCTGGGCTGGCAAACCAACCCCCTCCCAAAAGGAGGTCAATTCCAGGCATTCAGAAAATACATGAAGTTTTCTCTGTTCCTTGGCATTTATTTACTGCAGATTATTTATTGGGGAAATATGAGATGGATGGTTATGGAGGGAGAGAACAAACAAACTTACCTTCCTCACTTCCCTTAACTTTGTAAGTTCCTATGTGCACACACTGAAATGTCTATAATTTACTCTTCAGTTTTACAATGTTTATAGCTTTTATGTCATTTGAAGGTTATTTATAACAATTATATAAGGAAGCAAAGTGCCATAAACTGAAGTAATTTACTGTAAAATATCTGAAATGCTAAAAAATCAAATGGTGCATTACTGTAGTACTAGGGCTGTTCTTGGAAAAATGAAAGGGGAGCTCTAAAATATAGCCTATACATATCAGCCAGTCTGTTACATCATTTTGTAGAGATTTATAAACTCAAGAGCACCTGGCAAGTATTAATTTAATTGTGTTGGAGGAGAGGTTGGTACTGAAAAATGCAATTTCTTATCCCAGCATTCATGGACATATATGGATGGTGCTGAAGGAAGCCAAACACAGAACATGAATTGGACCACAACCTTCTGCTCTTGCCTGTGAATTCTGAGGCCAGGGCGGCACGTTGTTCACAGCAGGGAGATAATCGGGACAAGGCCTGTCTAAACCTAATTTTTTTAGTTCCAGAAAGCCAAGTGTGCCGGTTACCTGTTGACCTTTTTGTTTTGATAATATAGCACGATTAAAAGCAGTGTAGGGATGGAAGGGTTTGGATTAGCTTGCAGTTCCACAGGGAGGAAGTCCACCAGTATGAGAAAGGCATGGGAGCAGTCAGGGAAAGCATGGTGACCAGAGTAGCAGTTTGGCTGATCATGTTTCATCCACATACAGAAAGCTGAGAGAGGGAATGGGTGATAGAACCAGATAATAAAGTCTAAAAGTTTCACCCCAGTGATATCTTCCAGAAGGCTCTCCCTCCTAAAGGTTCTATAACTTTCACAAACAGCACCATTATTTGGGGATCAAGTGTCTAGATACATATGCCTATGGAGGAAATTTCCCACTCAAACCATAGCAGCATCTTGAGGCCTTGAAATCAGCCATAGAGTAATATGTGACAGGGTGGCAAGACCTTCTCCAGTCTTCAGAAAGGTCCTTCTCAGAACCAGTTTGTTTCCTCCATCTCCCCATTCATTAATTCAGTGACTGGTGAATACTTTAAAAGGTATAAGAGATGGACTATTGTCCCAGCACAATTGTGGTGTAGAACTGGTAGGAGTGGCCAACCAATGAGTGATCTAATTTGAGGCCCACATGAGAGAGCCCATGCCTGACAGTGCCTGGATGACTAGTAAGCAGAGTCTGGATATCCCAGAGACCTAGGATATAACAAAACATGACTGGCCAACAAACAAACAAAATGACTAATTTCATTCACACACACACACAAATATAAAGGGGCTTCATGCCTGCTTCCCCCACATCCCTCTTGCTCAACTCCAAAGGATAATAAAAACATGTTCCTTTTGTGCATCCCTCATTATCACCCCAGCTTTACAAATGATGGGCACCAATCCCCAAGCCTTAAGTCCAATGCCTTATGGCAAATTGATGTCACCCATATCCCCCAATTTGGTAGACAGAAATATGTTTTTGTCACCGTAGATACATACTCCCATTTTATATGGGCTACAATCCAAACAGGTGAAAACTCAAAAAGGTTAATTTACCATATGCTTTCCACCTTTGCCATCATGGACATTCCTCAACAGATAAGAACTGATAATGGCCCTGCCTTCACCAGCTCTCAATTCAAAACCTTCTGAACACTCTAGGAAATTGTCCATCATACA
>CM052708.1:47639577-47665241 GCA_028551405.1 Uromys caudimaculatus
CAAACCCTAAAGGCCCAACTCCTAAAACAAAAGACAACCACCTATCCCCCTAATGTGCAATTAATGATGGCTCTGACTACCTTAAACATATTTAACATCTACAGAAGCTCCAAACACCCTCCT
This sequence comes from Uromys caudimaculatus, assembly GCA_028551405.1. Lineage (NCBI taxonomy): Eukaryota > Metazoa > Chordata > Mammalia > Rodentia > Muridae > Uromys > Uromys caudimaculatus. The sequence continues at coordinate 47,639,701 of CM052708.1, forward strand.
ATCTCCCTCCATTGGCACACACCAGAATTAACCCCCTCAATCCTAGTACAATGGTGAGATTCTTTGAACGGAATTTGGAAGGAACCAGACCCCCTCCTTACAACTGGGAGGGGTTTTGTTTGTGTTTTTCCACAGGACCAGCCTAAGCCTATCTGGGTTCCTGCCAGAAATGTCCGACATCACCCCACCAACCAAAAATATGGGCCGCCTTTCGCTGGCAGATCAGAGGCAGAAGAAGAGGAGGAAGCAGAGGAATTGCCACAACCAGAAGATCTCCTGGAAGGACATTCATGACCTGATAACTGCTGCCCAGGCCATGTACCCTCCACAAGTCCCCCTTTCCTCTGTTCTCTTGGCTGTTTTTGTCATTCTTCATGCTAACTCTGCTACTGCCCAGCCTTTCTCTAACCTCCCTAATACCTACCACTGGAGATTCTATGCTAGGGAAACCTACAACGGACACAACAAAGTTATAGGGACCCAAGACTGTCCACTTGAAGGATGCCGAACCAGGATTGAGATCCCTCTACATCCAGATTCTATCTCCACTATCACCAGCCCTTTTCTCTGCTTTCCCTACTGAAACACAGGTGAATGTCTCCAGGAGGTCTCCACATATGAAGGTTGCAGATACTGGAGCTGCAGAATGGAATCCGCTAGTCGTGGTGGCACCATGCTTGCCAACCTTAAAACTAATTTTCAGCTATCATCGATCCCTGGAATGAACGTTGGTGAACTGGAGTCATGGGTAAACTTTACCCCAATGGCTATGCCAAATACCCAGTAGTTGACCTGCACATCTCCCGTGAGCTTGTTCCTGCCTCCAAATCAGTCTTTACTCATGCTAATATTATCCAACAGGAAATTCAATCTCAGAAGAATCTCCGAGCTACCCTCTCCTGGCTACAGTACATCCAATGTGCAGCCGACTTCCCTTACCACCCACCCCAACTCCTCCCAATGCTTTTTCTGTGCTTCTCTCTTCCAACCATTATTAGCAGCTGTTCCCATTAACATTTCCCTTCACGACCTTCAGGGACACCTACCCACAAGGAAAGCACAGGACATTCCTCTCTTTGACCTGTGCCCCCCCTCTTTGCCTTGTAGGACCCTCCTCAAAACCTCATCTTACATGTGTCCATGATATTACCATGCGTTAACCCTCCTGCCCTCCTCTGGTGCAAAGGCACTACCGGTGCCTGTATTAAGCCCTCTTTTCAAGGATCCTGCACCCCCATGATAATTGTCCCCCAGGTCTATCTCTACAAACCTGAAGAACTCGCCCTGCAGATGGGAGGAAGCCGAAAGAAGAGAGAGCTCTTCATCCCTTTGCTCATCGGACTAGGCCTTGCTGTCTCACTGGGTGCAACAGGAACCGCTGGAGCAGCCCTTGTCCAAACATAATATCTGGCCAGCGACTTCCAGGACAAGGTTGATCAGGCAATGGCTTCCACTGTGAACAGCCTTGAGTCTCTTCAACTCCAGATAACCTCCTTAGCAGGAGTTGCTCTTCAAACCAGAGAGCCCTGGACTTATTGACTGCTGAACAGGGAGGAACTTGTGTGTTGTTGGGGGGAGGAATGTTGCTTCTATGTCAATGAATCTGGACTGGTAGAACAAGATGTACACATGCTTAAAGAGCTCTGGGGGAAATTCCGGGCACGCTTTACCCCAGACACCTTTTCCCCTTAGGTACTCTAACCCCTTGGTAGCTTGGCTTCTTCCCCTCCTTGGCCCCATACTAGCCATTGGAGCCTTGCTTCTCTTGGCACCCTCCTCATTCAGTTTCTAAAGCAGCAGATGAGTAGCATTGCAAAGTTCACCACCAATCAGGTCTTGGTTCAGTATCAAACTGTTCCCAATATGGGAGACAGTTAATCTGATGACACCTCTCCCTTATAAAAGAAAAAGGGGGAATTGTGGGGCAGTGGTCTGTGGCAGGCAATCTGGCACCCAGTTGAGCATAGGCTGAAAACTCTGGGAGACCCAGTGGAATAATCCACAAGGGACTGAAATACGTTTTTGGCCAATGTTCCCGGAAGACTCCTGTAAAAATAGCTACAGCCTTTTATAATCCCTACAGAGAGGCCTGTCATGTGAGATTTGTCATGTAGGAGCAATGCTAAGCCCTCCCACATGCAAATAAGGTGCCTCAAAGCCCTCAAACCAAACCAATGGGAAGTATCTGTTATCAGACCCCTGACCCCTCCCAAACAGTATATTAGACCATCCCAACCTGTGTAGGGAAGCCCACCATCCAGAAAGAATAAAGGTGTGAGAACTACTCCAGTGTCTGAGAGCTTCTATCATAAGAATTGTAACACTTTGGCCCTCGAAGAGATCTGCTCTCTCGAACGCTGCCAGAAGCTTCTCAAACTCCGCCAGCTAGTCAGCCTCTCTTAGGCTCAGCCCAGGTCAACTCAGCACAGGGCAGAGGGTGCAGCATCTTGGAGCAACCTAGGCAGCAACTGCAGGGACCAAGGCCGAGGAAATTCTGTTCTGGCTGGCACTCTCCCCCTTGCTGGAACCCTCGTATTTGGCCAGCCAGAGATCCCTGAGGAAGGCTCCCAGCACGCAGCCCAACAATTCCTAATAATATTCTGCTATATTCATAGATCAGTATCATCATCAGAAAGGCAGCTGATGGAAGTGGATGTCTAGACTCATAGTCAAACATTAGGCAGAAAGAGAGTCTAAATTGGAGGTCTCCATTGGGTCCCTCCCCTTGGAGCTCCAGGTGCCCTGCAAAACAGGAGAAGGAAGAATTGTGAAAGCCAGAGGGGTACACTGGGAGAGCACCACTGTGAGAGCAAGGCCTTGGGATCAACTAAGCAGGTCTGATAGGGGCCTACAGAGACTGAAGTGATAGTAGCATAGCCTGCATGAGTCTGTGCTAGGTTCTCTGCATATATGTGTCACTGTTAGCTTGGTGTTTTTGTGGGACTTATTACTTTTGACTCTTTTGCCTGCTCTTGGTACTCTTTTCTTCCTACAGGGTTGCCTCGCCCAGCCTTGATGTGAGAGTTTGTTCTTGGTGTCATGTTGTACCATGTTCAACTGATGTCCATGAGAGACATCCTCTTTTATGGGGAGAGATGGGGTGGGCAGAGGAGTAGATTTTGGGGAGAGAGGAGGTTGGAGAGTGATTGGGAAGGGAAACTGTGATCACTTTTTAAAAAAAGAAATGTATTATTGAGCAAGACAGCAGTAGCTCTCCTGCGACTTGCAAAGTGTTAATACTAAGAATTATGTATATGTATTCTCTATAAAGCTGATAATCCAAAGAATTCCAGGCTGCACATGAGATGGACTTCTTTGCTCTGCCACCTAAATGGCTGACATTCTTTGAGGAGAGAACACAAATAGATTTCTTTCAGAATGTGATAGGAGGGCCTTCTCTCTGAGCATGTGACCAAGGCTTAGAGTGGGTGAGCAAGGAACAAGTCACAGCTATCTGCCATGTCATAGGCTTCACTTAGAAGAGGAAAACAGAGTTATTGCAAGGTCTAAGCATGCAAATATCTGCTGAAAGTAAAAGCTGCCTTGTAATTCATCAAGCAAAAATAGTCAAATGTGACTAACAGATTACAGGTCAACACCTCCATAGAAACTAGGGCATGTAGATTCTGTTATAATATCAGACTTCTCCCTGAAGTTGTACAGAGGTATAGATGCAGAGACTGTCTTTTTAGCTCAATCAAACAGAAAGACAATAAATAAGAAGGTCAGGATTCAGGTTATTTTGACATTTGCCTACTAGTTAGGATTCAGTGAATCATGAAGAAGAAAGACAGGACTTCTGTCTCCACATCTCTCCCTTCATTTAGTGTCATGGTCTCTTCCAAATCCTCCATCATCATCCAAATCCCCCATCATCATCTGAATCCTCCATCATCATATAAGTCCTCCATGCATTTCCTGAGAGTCACTCTCTTTTCTATAGTATTTCTTGCTCATTTGTTTTAAATGTTCTTTGTTGAAAATAACCCTTATTTGACATAGCATATATATCCAAGTGAGAATACATGATGAATAAGGATATTAATGGATTATAAAAAAATTATATGGTTCTCTGTTCCTCTCTGTTTCAGAGACAGATGCATCATCTCATGCAGTGCCATCCTCATCCCACAGAAGCAGTGGTGAAGGTTGGAGTGAATGAATTGGCCGTATTAGGTTACCAGGACTGCCTTCTTTTCTGCATCTGGCAAAGTGAAGATTGTGCCATCAATGACTCCTTCACTAACCTCAACTACATGGTCTACATGCTCCAGTATAATTTTACCTATGGCAATTTTAATGGCATAGTCAAGGCTGAGAATAGGTAACTTGTCATCAATGGGATGTCCATCACCATCTTCCAGGAACAAGATCTCACTAACATCAAATGAAGTGATGCTGATGCTGAATATGACATGGAGTCTACTGGGATCTTCACCACCATGGAGAAGGCCAGAGCCCACTTGAAGGATGAAGCCAAAGGGATATCATTTCTTCCCCTTCTGCTGATGCCTCCATATTTGTAATGGGTGTGAACCATGAGAAATACAACAACTTGCTCAAGATTTTCAGCAATATATCGTTCACTACCAATTGCTTAGGCCCCCTGGCCAAGATCATTCATGACAACTTTGGCACTGTAGAAGGAATCATGACCTGGTCCATGCAATTACTGAAGACTCAGAAGACTGTGGGTGGCCCCTCTGGAAAGCTATGGTGTGGTGGCCATGCGACTGCCCAGAATATCATCCCTGCATCCACTGGTGCTGCCAAGGCTGCGGGCAAGGTTATACCAGAGCTGAACAAGAAGCTCATTGGCATGGTCTTCCATGTTTCTACCCTCAATGTATCTGTCATGGATATGACATACCACCTTGAGAAACCTGCCAAGTATGATGATATCATGAAGGTGGAGAAGCAGGAAACCAAGGGACCAGGGTGTCTCCTATTACTTCAATAGTAACTCCTACTCTTCCACCTTTAATGCTGGGGCTGGCATTGCTCTCAATGACAACTTTGTAAAGCTCATTTCCTGATATGACAATGAATATGACTATAGCAACAGGGTGTTGGACCTCATGGCCTACATGGCCTCCAAGGAGTAAGAAACCCTGGACCACCCCACCTCAGCAAGAACACTGAGAGCAAGAGAGAGGCCCTTTGTTGCTGAGGAGTCCCTGTTCTAATTTGGCCCCCAACACTGAGCATCTCCCTCAGAGTTTCCATCCCAGACCACCATAATTATGAGAGGGGCCTAGTGAGCCTTACTCTCCTGAATTGCATCAATAAAGTTTGCTGTGCCTACAAAACAAAGTTACATAAAGAACAGAGCATTCAGGTATTGCATAAGCCCCTACTACTCTCTCTGCATGACTACCCCAACTCTATTGCAGAGAGCCCCACTATCATATCCATATATTACATTCCCTTTTGTTTGGTTTCATTATTCCTCTTCCATGTTTAAAAGTTCGCCATTTCTGTTGCTTGTAGTTGTACTACAGTCCATTCATTTTATCACCATATAGTACTTTATTACAAAATGATACCACACTCTAGCTGCTCTTCTAGTAATGGACTAGATGATTTCTGATTACCATAATAAGTAATGCCACTATAGGCATTTTGTATGTTTTCTGGTACATATACATGTCTCCGATAGGCATATGCACACCAAGGATTGGGTTAGCTGAACCATAGTGTGGGTATTTGGTTCATTTTGTGTCATACTGACAAATGGTTTATACTCCCAAGTGCATTTCTCTGACTTTTAATTTCACCAGTTCTAAGAAAGACTTGGGAAAAACTGAACACCCTTACTATTCCTTAACATTATCAATAAATTGCATTTTTCTCATTGTGAGGAGAATGTATTGGCATCCTCTTCTGCTTATGATTGCTTTTTTATAAGTCAAAATCTTTAAACATAATTTGTGTAATTAATATCTATTTTAGATACAGTTTAGATGTCCAGCAAAGATAGAGAACATCTCAGCATATCAGAAATGGTTTGGGTTTGGTTTTTTTTTTTTTTTTTTTTAATGAATTAAACCAGTATAAGCCTTTGTGTTAAGTTCTCTCTCTCTCTCTCTCTCTCTCTCTCTCTCTCTCTCTCTCTCTCTCTCTCTCTGTGTGTGTGTGTGTGTGTGTGTGTGTGTGTGTGTGTGTGTGTATCTGGTTATGCATGTGCTCTGTGTGTAAGTGACATGTGTGGATGAGCATGTTGAAAACACAGAACAAACTTAAGTGTTGATTCTTAGACATAACCAACCATGCTTTGGGGAGACAATGGCCATCTCCAGCCTGGAACTTCCCAAGTCGCCTAGACTGGATGGCTAGCAAGCCCCATGTATCTGCCAAGCCCCATGTATCTGCCAAGCCCCATGTATCTGCCAAAAATATACCATCAAGCTCAGCTAATTTTAATTTTGAACATTAATCTGAGAATTAGCTCAAGGTCTTTAAGCTTGTAAGGGAAGCACTTTAGTGAATGAACTCTATGTACATTCCAAGTATGGTTTGAATTAGCATATTGTTTTCTTTATCCTACACATATACATGAAAGTCAAATAAGTGGTTTATAGGATACCTATATGTGTACCTTTGTAAAGACAGAAAACCATTTTCCAAAGCAAAATGTATCACTTAATATTTCTCACCATTGGTGGGAATTTTAATTATTCCTCACTTTTCTCAATACTTAATATCATAATCTTTAACATTTTAGTGACTGTGGAGGCATGTCTCCTTGTGTTTTTGCTTGCTTCGTGAATTTTTTCTTAAGTTTACGTTTGTAGATTCATACGTGAGAACTGTATATCACGACCACCTCTCCAACTTCTCATGTGTCCCCCTACCCCCTTTCACAAGCTTTATTTTAATTATTATTATAACTTACATGGACACATATATATGTATAGGTAAGCATGCTGATTCCATTGAGAGTTGTTTGTATGTATATATGTTTAGGGCCAACTGCTAGGGACTGGAGAATCTAATAGGGAGCTTGTTCCTTGGGAAGACTAATTCATTCATATTCTCTCTCTCTCTCTCTCTCTCTCTCTCTCTCTCTCTCTCTCTCTCAACAGTCATTTACTGCCAATTGCTCTTCATAAGGGGATGGGACATTGTGAGATTTCACTCATCTACATTGGCATGTCAGTTGGTGTTGCCATTATTCAGGTCTTGTTTAGGTGACCACGGGTGCAGCTTCTCTGTTAAATATAGAAAATTCAACCACACAGAAGACATCCTTGTTCTCTTATAAATTTACCATTTTCTCTTAAACTTTGTGTGGGAGAGTTGTGTCCCAGTTGTATCAACTTGGGTAGGAAACTACACAGACTTGTTCTTTGCATTTTGAACAGTTGTGGAAATCTGTAATGGTCTTAGTCTGCTGCAAAGAGAAGTTTTCTGGTTTTGTTTTTTATTTTTGTTTTGTTTTGTTTGATGCAGGGCAAGTACTATACTTATCTGTGGTTATAAGGATAAATATTTTGAATGCAGTTAGGAATTTTGAAAGTGTTGGCCATAAGTTCTCCTCTGAGATCCATGAGCTTACCAGCTATGGGCAATTGGTTGAATTTTGTAGCGCCAGGCATGGATTCCCTACTAAACTGGCCTTAAGTCCAAGTCAGATAGTTTTTGATTACTCCCAAGATATACGTGCCACTGTTGAACCCTTGGGGATATCTTGCTATGCTGGTCATTGTTGTGGCTCACAGGCCTTGCAGATGAGTACTTTTCTTCCTTGGAAACTTGAATGGCATTTTTCTGAGACTATGAGATCTGGTCCACAAGGAGGATGCTTCCAGGTCAATTTCAACTCAGTTCCTCCTCCAGGTTTCTGAAGTGTGTGGTATCTTCAGCAATTCATAAAAGTTTGATCATGCTACACAAATCTTACAGCTTGGTGGTGAAACTCAGTGTGCTGTTTTGAGGGTCTCCTATGTTGTTCTTGGATGTGTGTATAGATGACTCCTTTGCTATGAAGAAAAGAAGCATGTGTATGATTCACATATCACCACGTTTGTCCCTTGGTCCTGAAAAATGTTTGGGCTGTTTTTCATTTGAAGCTAATATGAGTAAAGCTAGTGTAAGTCTTTATGTTTAGATATTTCCCCCTGCACCTTCCCCCTGTGGATGTTAAAGAGTAGAAGGATCTTTCCTTCAGGTTCTGAGTGTCACCTCAGTTATCCTCCCCTCTGTTCTCATTTCCCCCTTCCTGTGTTTTCTTACCCTCCTCTCTAGAGCTCCCCTGACAATGGTCCTATTTTAGTTTCCCATTTTCTGTTGTACTTCAGGTTATATGTTAACATCTAAAGATTCCGAGCTAGGATCCACCAAACTAGAGAGAACATGCAAGCTTAGTCATCCTTGGTGTGGGTTACTTTACTCAGTATAATATTTTCTAGTTCCACCCATTTGCAAACTTATATGATTCTGTTTCATTTTTTCTTGATGTTAGTTTGTTAAATCTTTTCAATATACTCATTACCTACTTAGATATGTTATCCTGGTAGGTGCCAGTTGTGTCTCTTCCCGGTTTTTGAATTTTGGGCTGTCAATCATTTAATGTGCAGAATATTAGGCATTATTTATGTATTGCGGATTCTTTGTTGACTGACTATTACAAATAGTTTCTAAAGGCCTTCTTTCAACAGACAAATCCCACTGAAACTGAGTTCATGCTGAGTCACTTCCACAGAAGTTAATGTTTGAAATCAATTCTGTTCTTTAGTTGTGGAATTGAACTGTAGGATTTATTGAGCAATGAAGAAGGGGGGAGAAGAAGAAGAAACAGAACTGGCCATAGCAATATATTTCAGATTGAGGAACTAAGCAAAACAAAACAGCTGACCTGTTGCTCTGGAAGACAAAGTTTTGGGGGTTGTTGCAGCAGCATGAACCACATACCCAGTGGGTCACGGTGGCTGATAGCAGGAAAGGTGGGTAGCAGGTGGCTGTAGAGTGTGGGTTGGAGGTGAATTAGTGCAGATGCTGATACAAAATAAAACCTGTCATTGGTTTTGAAGTGGTAAATTGTGTGCCTGTGACAAACCCAGCAAAAACTTAAAACTTGAAAATTCAGAAGCCTGGAACATATTTAGTCTCAGAGTTCTCATTTTGAAAACTACAACTTTTAAATCAGAACAAAATGAGTAACACAATATCACAAAATCATATCTATATTCCAAAGACTGTTGTAGTTTGCTCTGGGTCTGATAAAAAGAAAAAAGAAAAGAAATATGTGTTCTTAGCATCCTGGTGGACAACTCAGGATATTCAGCAGGTAGCTGTAATGCCCATTCTTTTCCTCAAGGAAGTTTCCATTTAAATAGGAGGTAATATACTCCATCAGAATGGTTTGAGAACAATGCAAGAACCCCTTTTCAGGTGTAATTTGTATAGAGAACCTTGCCAATGATGTACTTTCAGGGATTAGACAAAGTGATGGGGGGTTTGCACATCAGGGTCTTTACTCATCTGTTAGTTTCAGATCTAACCACATCACTCCCTTTCAGAGGTTGAAATATATATTAGCTTTCTGCTTCCCCATGTTCTCAAAGACTGGCCCTAGATGTGGGAGTTGTAGATACTTCAGCAGGACTAAGAGCTCCATAAACATTTGCCCACTGATGGATGGACTGAGTTGAGTATAGCACTGGAGGAAAAACCTGCACTAAGCTTCAACCATTCCCCAGAGCTGGGAGTGTAGGAGACTGTTCCATAATTTGCAGGAGACAATGATCTGCTGAGGCAGATAATTTTTCAAGGGGGCATCAATGTCACAGGTCAGCACTCAGTGGATATACCTGGTAATGCTAGAAGGATTGCAAGATGAGCAAATACTCTTCTAAAGGGTAAGCAATAAATGCTGATATTTGTATACTGTCTCATTTATTATTATCATAATAATAAGTGCTGCTTATAGAGCAAATTCTGATCTAGGCAGAGTTCTAAGATGATTTACAGCTAGTAAAATGAATTCATAAATACTCATTCTACAAATGCTCTGTGTTTTACTCAGGATAAATAATAACATATAATGGATAAACGAAGGAAATAAGTCATTTATATACAGTGTGTGTGTGTGTGTGTGTGTGTGTGTGTGTGTGTGTGTGTGTGTGTGTATGTATGTGGGTGTGTGTGTGTGTGTGAAATGTGAGACATATAAGGCTATGTCTCAATACTAAGAGACTTTCTCAGTTTATCCCATTTAATACCTACTTGACCTGAGGAGTGTGGAAATGTGCATTTACAAGAGCAAAAAGAGAAACTGAGGCTCATAATGTTTAAGAACAAGTTTCTGTAAAGACTGGAGTCATCTCAGGCTTCTAACCTCCAAACAACCTTGGTCGCAGATTTGGGTATTAGGATTGTTGCCATTTGGCAGTTTCCATCCTTGCCTTATTGGTGGATATACTTTCTGCATTAGTGGCCAATGGTGTAGAGTTTCAAACAGGAAAGAGTATCTGGTTGGGTATCTGCTATGTCATTAGGATAAGTCAAAGAAAAAGAAGATGTTTCTAAGTAAGAGGGGTCAGTTGTTCCCACTATATAATGGATCAGCACTGCTGGTCAGATCATCTCTCTGAAATTCATTTTTCAAATATCCAAAAGAGAAATGGTTTGTTTCCCAAACTGGAGGGAGAAGCATCAGGAATGAGCCAACCTTACTCTATTTTGGCTCATGGGAGAGCACAAAGGAGGAGGATACTGTACTTCTGCTATGGAGAAGAGTCCTTCACTGGGGGGAGGGGCTTTCTTTTCTCTTAGGTGATATCCTGTCCCCCATCCAGTTCCTCAGGGCTCCCCAACGTACTGCTTTCTTCTTATTTCACCCTTTAGCAAATACCTTTATTCTTCCCCACTTTCCCAGAGCCTGGCATCTTTTGGTCATACTGTGCTAAGGTGTGACCCTCTAAGGTCCATAGATTAAAGGCGTGGTTCCCAGGGTGGCCGTACTCAGATGCAGTGGATGCTCTAGGAAGTGGGTTATAATAAGGTCCTTAACGGCATGATCTCAAAGAGGTTGCTAGACCTCAGTCCTCTCTGCTTCTTTTTTGCTTCCCAGCTATAAATTGAGCAACAGTTGTTGGCCAACACTCCTAATAGAGGCCCAAAGCAACAGATCCACTCAAGCTTAAACTGAAACCTCTAAAAATGATGAACTAAGATCAGCCTTTTAGGATATATTTCCGATTTCTTTTCCTATATATATATATATATTTCAATTTTCTCCTTTTGATTTTCTGAGACAGTGTCTCACTCTGTAACCCAGGCTGCCCTGTAAAATACTATTCAGTCCAAACTGGCCTTTAACTCACAGTAATCCTGCTGCCTCAGGCTCTGCAGTCCTGGGATAACAGATGTGAGCCACCACCAGCTACTGTTTTTTCCCTCTTAAGTTTGTTTTTTATGCTATGTTTCTCTAGTGATATAAAACTAATACAGACCAAATCAGCCAGGAAGCTAGCACCAAGACATCGCTGAGCAGGGCCTACCATCCAGCAGGAGAGGTTACATGGCATTGAAGAGCCCAGCAGGAAAGAGTTAGCATCTCAACCTCATTACATTCTGAGACGTTTGGCAAAACATTCCTGTTCCATCTCCACTATCATGAGGCTAACAGTTTCTAAGTGTTAGTGTATTCAAGCATTTATAAATGCTAAGGCTCTTGGGCAATGAAAGGATAATGACAGGCGCTGAACAAGATAGCATTTGCAGAGATGATCCTAAGTAGATGACTCAGCGTCCTGTGTGTCAAGGGCACTTGGGACCAGAGACACGTTGAATAAAATGAGTTGGCAGTGGGGCAGGCTCTTGAGAAAGCAGTATGCCCAGTAGCAACTCTCATTCATGAAGACAGTAGCTGGTGTTCCACAAAGAACTTCAGCCCCTGGTTCAGCAAGACTGATCATGGCTGAGAAGCAAAACCCCTCCACCACAGAAGTGAAACTGCTGATGGCTTATCGTCTAGATGTTTTCAGAAAGGACAGAAGACAGAGTCATCCAGTGATTTCATGAGGTGAGAATGAAAGCTGAAGGCCTCCATTCAAAACCTTCTGCCTCACTGAAGGATGCTGGCCAGAGATCACAGTTTATCTCTGTCACATAAAGCATGGTATGGTATCTTTGTAGCCACTTGATACTGAATATATAAGCTTTGTTCTCCATGTGTATAATGGGTTATCAAATTAACCTTATAAAATTAAATGGGGAAATATATATAATATATATTTGTATATATACATGTATAAATATATATTAAATAATATATAACATAATATATAAATACATTATTAAATATATATTTATTTGTGTATATAAACATGTATAAATATTTGTCCTGCAAAGGTCTACCACTCATGTTTTAGACAGGAAAGGGAGGGAAAGAAAGAAAATAGGAAGAAAGATTCCTACCTTAGAGCCCCAGTGCCTTGCTTCTAGGACACCAGGTCCTGCTATGAGGAAATTTACATTTGTATCCAGTGAAAGTATTATTGGAAGTTTCTTCTTCTGTAAACAAAGACACTTAGCTCTCTACTCTTGAGCTTCTTCTAGCCTTTAAACTGCTGTAGGCATGGTCAGGTGTGCCTGTTCAGAAAACAGCCCCCTCTGTGTAATGCAAGGCAACCATGTCCAGGAAAGCAATGGTCAGTTTCAGAAAAGCCTGCCTCACAGTTTTAGTCCTGCCCCACTGGAGTACTGGCACAAAACCCCTATACCACCCTACCTCTGGCCTCCTTGTAGTGTCAGTTTCTCAACTTGTCAAATGAGGGAGGTTGGTACAATGACCTTTAAGTGCCCTTCTTTCTTTAAAACTGTGTGATTTCTAAAACACCAAATAAAATGCCAGCATTTGATAAATTCATCCAAAAGAAAAACTACAACTCATTATTAGACAGCATTGGAGGGGAGCCAGCCAAATCCTGACATAGCCCTTGCTTGCAGAGGCAATCTCTCTATCCACTTTCCATTTGTTGCTCTGGCCTTAGTGCCATTGCTAGCTCTGGTGGAGACAACTGACCTGCTACACAGGGATCAGAAAACAAGGAAACCAAAGCACTAGGACACTTGTTAGCTGGAGAGCTGATTGTCCAAGCCTCATTCTTCCTAGAAACTGCAAGAGATTGCGGGACATTGTAGTCATCCTTCCTTACTGACTTCTGAATGGAGGGCTAGACCACAAACACCTCTGAGACACAGAGTATGAAAGGAAGGGGCTCTGCTATGCACATGGAGAGGGTTCTTCCCTTTTGACTGGAAGGCCTTGAACAAGCCACATCTTCCCTTACAGAACCATCATCTCTATTTCCACAGTGCAGACATGGATCAGGGATCTCTGCCTTCTTCAATAGCATTAATTTGCATGCTTTAAACTCCTCTAGGGATAAAACATCATGCTAACATCAGGTCTTGCCACCAGTGATAGCACAGATGTATCTGAGGCTTTGACCAACCTGCAGTCATATTGCTACCTCCATGGTGGCAGATTCCATATTGTCAGAGCACTCTGCACCTGGCTCTGCCTGAAGGGATGCCAAGGATTCTTGACCACCAGGCTGCCTTTGGGGCAGAGGCTGAGCTCAGAACTCCTGAGGAAAGGCTTACTAGACAACATCACTCTGAGAGTATCCTTTACTAGACAACATCACTAGACAATAGCCATCTAGCAATGGCGTGCAGTTGCTAAGTAGCTGAACCTGGCATGTGGATTTTCTCTCCTTTGCAGCTCAGGGAGGGGGAACAGTCAAGGCAAAACAGAAAGTAGACAAGATTTGTCCTGAAGCTCTCTTTGTCTCCTCTTACACTGCAGGTAGCATCATAAAAATCTCAATTCATCCAAAGGGGTACCCCACTCTTACTCGGACATGAGTCACTTGCCTCCCCAGAGGTGAAGCTCTGTTAAAGCCAGGAATACCTTTGCTTTCCCACGTTCATGCCTTCTTTGTGATGCAAAAAGATACATTTACCCTGGGGCTCAAGCAAATCAACAGAGCTGGGAATGGTCTGAAAATGCTCAAACACTAGGCATCCAAGCCACCATTTTGAACTGTAGCTTAACGGTTGACACTGAAGTCAACTGAACTAGTCGGTCCAGAATGAGCCTACCTGTAAGAGATTCTGGTAGCTCTGGGAAATGACACAAAGGATGACCACCCTGACTGTGAGGATCTGGTAGACTGCCTTTCCTTGCTGGTGTCAGACAGCCTGCTGGTTTCTATCCGTTATTTCATTTTAGACTCAGTGTTCATGTGTACCTCTTGATGACCAGAACATGTCACATCACTAAGATAAATGATGAACCCAGTATGCAGGCTGGTGATCACCACTCCCAGGCAGTGATGTGCTGCAAGAACACAGGATGCTTAGAGATCAGGACAGTGCCCACCAGGCCAGTAACAGAGGCTCTGCAAAGCCCTGAGGCCAGTGTCTACCTTCCCATGTTCCCCCTCTCTCTGTCTCTCTCTGTCTCTGTCTCTCTCTGTCTCTCTCTCTCCCTACCCCCCCCCCCCACTTTCTCATGTGAATCTACACCTCTGGTTTTCCCATTCTCACACTCCACTTCCCACCAATGTACAGAAAACCTTGTTACCCACTCAGTCTATGTGATGAAATTTACCTTGGAAATTCCCCCATGCCTTCGAGTTTCTCAGGAGAATGGGCTATGTGTGTATACCTTTATCTATAAAGTACCAGGAGTGTAGACAAAGCTGTTTGTGGAAAGTCGGAGAGATACCCTAAATCCACTGACTAAAGAAGATATGAGGAATTATATGTGTCTAGAAGCTTTATTTAAACACAGAGGAAAGAGGAAAATAAGGTGGATTTTGATCATTTTTAACTGTATAAAAAGAAAAATTGGTGATTAGGCAAGGTTCACTAGAACACAACCAGGAGGAGAGTGTATGTGTGTATATTATTTTAAGGGGGATTTATTGGATTTCCAAAATGGCTACCTACATGTCTTTTCCTATTTAGGATAAAGGACAACTATGGACTGTCTCCCTTCCTCATCCCTTTTCTTCTGGGCAGTTTTTGCAAGTCAGGCCTCTTTGCCCCTATTCAGAACAAAATATCTCTCTTCACTAGCACTCTCTCACAAGCTAGACTTCTCTGAAAAAATTAAAATCCACACATACATGGGTGTCTTTTGTCAATCCTAGGCTAATAATCCAGCTAATTTGGCCATTTACACCAACCATCACACATGGTATGCTCTAGAGAAGGAAAAGTCACCTTTCCCCACAGTGGATGATGGGAATGTATCTTCAGCAGCATTCTGGGAAGAAAAGGAGGCTTGATGAACAGTGTCTGACACTGAGATGGTAGATCACGGAATTAGAGAGGAAAACCAGGGAGCAGTATGTTGGTACCAGACACTCAGGCTGTTGAGGGGACAGGTGATTGAAGCTTGCAGGAGTGGGAGCGGAGAGGTGTCACCAGCCTGGTCCTCCATGTTGAGGAGAGCTGAAGAACAGCTGTGGGAGTCACTGAGCCACTCGAAGGGAAGTGAACTGGATTTCTATTTCTTGTTTGCACTGTTAAAATGTTCCTTTAATGTGAAAGCCTTTCTGTTAAATGGAGGGGAAAGAGAATTCTACGACAAGTAGAGCTGTAAAACAAAGAGAACAAAAGAAGGAGGCATCTGAAATGGGTTTGTTGCTATAGATATAGGGAGACAGATAGCAGAGCTGATGGATGGATGGAGACAGTACTTATAGCTCAGAGGCTGAACACAGGCTAAAGGAGACAGCAGAAAGAGAGGCGCTCGCTCGTCTCCAGAACTTCCGCTGGGAGTCAAAGCAAACAGCTCAAAATAAAATAGCCAGGCCAGGTGTCACTTACAGGCGAAGTGCTGAGAAAAGGGACGCCAAAAATAAGGCAAAATTGGAAAGGACTTTCAGCTCATCCCATTTAATGGGAACGGTCTTTGGGATCGGCTATAACAACTACAAGATATAAAGGTGATCCAGAGGAAGACAGGACCATCTCAAAGCACTGGATGGGAAATCAGAGAACATTTTAGTAAATAAATGCAGGAGTTAACTTTCTATGTTCAACCTAGTTACCTAAAGGCACTCATGGTCACACATGTGCAAACACACATTCAAAAGGTAAGCAATAAGCTACAATAGCAAGAAACACTCAGAAGTAAACCTGTCTTGCTATAGATAGGGAGGAGAATAAATTTTTGAGGAACCAATAAAATGAAGCCACTCTCCTACAGGAATGGAACCTGTTATTGCATCAAAGGTGACCTATAGCCACAGAAGGCATATAAATTCCAGTCTTTATAGAGTATTCAATCCTGCTGCAGGTAATTAAATTGAGGGGGCATGTCTCGTAAACTATAGAGGCTTCTCCATAAAGTCTTCAGGCCACTAGATTGAGGGCAGAAAGATCCAACCAGAAGCCTATGGCAGGGCCAAGGGAGCCGTCACCATCCTAAGCCTACTGACTGGCTCCTTCAGTCACATCCAGTGCCAGGTATAACTTAATCAAAAGCCACTCTATGGTGTCCACCTAGGCAACTGGATGAGACCATAGTTCAGTTTCTAGAAGCTGGGGTTTGGGGTAAAAAGAAACTTCAGTTTCCGCTCTTCTCTCTTTGATGTTTACAAAATCAAATTCACCTGCCCAACACACAAGTCTATGCTTAGATCAAACTTAGTCTTGATTAAATAGAACATGGGATTCTATGTAGTATCAAGCACCTATAATTCTGGCACCCTGGAAGCAGAGACAGGGAGAACAGACATTCCAGAACAGCCTCAGTGACATAGGCAGTGAGTTTAAGGCCAGGCTACATGAGAACGTCTCTGGGTGTGTGGACGTGGGGATGGTGGGCAGCGGGGGTTGGGGGTACATGGGGGGAAGAGAACAAGAGAGGGCAAAGTTGGTCATGGCTTCCACCTCTGAGCCCTCAGTGTTCCACCTGCATCTCTGCTAGTGTACTTGTTTGTTCTAGCAGTAGCCTTCTCCAGATGTCATGTTCTCTGAGTAGTTTTGCTCAGTTCCTCCTCTGGATCAAGCCAATTTCTTCTATGGGAGTCCAACCCTGATTTTTATCAACTTGTCAACTTAGCACTTAGGGGCTAGTTGAGTGTCCTTCCACTCAACTTCAAGGAACAAAAGTACCTGAAGTGACCACACCCTCTCGGCAGCAACCCTCCTTGTGGCACCTACACAGACCCTACCCTATGTAAGTAACAGGTAGGTCACTATGAAATCAGTGAACTAGGACAGAGAAAAACCTAGAACTCATTGACCAGGCAGGTCTTCCTATAGCATGCCCTGAAAAGAGATAGCCTCAGCATTAGGAAAAGGTCTGATATCTCCCCTGTTTGTGCAATTACCCTGCATATGTGCCCCCTCTACTCTGCCTGAGGCCCAACAGGGCAGAGGCCAAGTCCTTTTGTTCCATTCCTTGCTCCTCCCACCAGCACTGCCTAGGAGAAGGCCAGATTGCTCAGGTCCTCTCCCCAGCCCGATGACACGCCACTTCCAAACAGCTTTTGCTTGGATCAGAGTCATGCCTACTTCTCCTTCCCCTTTCCTGGTAACATTCCTTGCTCCCACCACCCTGCTGTGCTGCCTTATGTAAGTCCTTCTCCTACACAGTTTGCAGTCACTTCTTTGTTTTCCTCTTTGTCCTTCTCCTAAAAGGCAGGCTTTGCTTCTGTCCTTTGGTTTACTGTTTTATCCAGTTCTATGAGAGACATTTTATGTGAACAAGGGTATGAATGAATACATGATCCTCAGACCGGAAGGTCACTACTTCTTTCTGGATTAGACCTAAAACCTCATCTTCATGCAATCTAGGAGCCAGGTCAGAGGCTTTGCCTGTATTAGAGTGATGACAGATGACTGACAGACTGACAGTCCATTTGCTGGTTCTCACTACTGGTCCATGACAAGCAGCTTCCTATTCTTCAGGCTGTTGCAAGATGGCATTAGCTCCCATGATTCACTACTTTGGGTCTGGATGGATATCTTCCTATTCTTATTTCAGGTCACATCCTGGGAGGGGACAGTCTAAAGATAGGCAAGGTGTCAGTGTGGGTTGGCCCCAAATCTTTCCTACCCAAAGTCATGGATGTCTCTTAATGACTTCCTTCAACAGCTTGCTTGGGGGGATGGTGAGTAGAGAGAACACCAAGCAGAACAGCCACTCACACGCAGCTGAGCTATGCATTGCCCCACCCATTACCTCTTTGAGTCTTTCCATCTAAAACTCAGATAAGACCCACCAGATAGCTTGCTGAAATCACACAGCAAGAAAGAAATAGAGTCAAAAATCTAGATTCCCTAAACTGTGCAGACCAGACTCTTTCTAAAGGAGCTGTCTTGACAGGAGGAATCCAGAGCAACAGGAAGATGATTTATTGTATATAAATTGCGATTTACCTGGATGCTTAATTTGCATATGACATACAGTGCAAAAAAAAATTTAGATACTCCATTAAGCTGGAGACAATCTAGCTGAAGTGGTATGGATATGACTCCTGAGAATCCCAAGAGAAGACAAGGAATAGAACCATTCATCTAGAGCCTCTGACCTGGTTCCTAGACTACATAAGGATGGGGTTTCAGCACCAACCAAGGCTGGAGAGGGAAATGGTCCTGTTAGGAGGGATCTCATTGATGAGAAGAATGTAGCAGGGTGCTGAGCCCACATGTCTGCTTTAGAAGGCCTTGACACAGCGGTGGTGAATGAGTTGTTCTTGACTGATACACCAGATATGGGATTCACAGATACAGCCAAAAGCTCCAAGATCGTGGATGTCTAGAACCCGCTGACATCAAGGATGGATGTTAGGACAGGAGGATGGTAATGGGTGACACATAACAGAAACAGAGGAGGGATAACCTGAATGTCATCCTGGATTGCACACCAGCCCTATATCCTCTTCATTCCAAACAATCCATCACTTCCCATGGGAGATTGGTGTCATTGTAACAGATGCTTGGCAAAATTCACACTACACTGACCTCTCTTAGCTCTACCAAAAAAATCACAAATCAAGCAGCCACTAGGGAAGCCATCCTCTGGGTAGAAAATCTCTGGTTCTGCTTTAGAAATCCAACTCTCAGTCAGTTTCTGCCTCATAAGCAGACCTGCCCACGTAGAACCTAGACATCCGAGTGGCTGATTTATGCCTTTAATACTGCCAGCTTCATTTAGCCAGTCTGGAAAACACATCCGGCACATGAAGCTGGAGCTTTTCTTCCCCCATCCATACTCACTGGGCATTAATTTTCACAGTGGATTGTTTTTCTATTGCTTTCAGCGTTGCTCCTTTTATGGACAGGTCTATTCTGTCTCAGACAACGTGCACCATGGCCAGAACGCCCACAGGCTTTCCTCATGCCTTCGTCTCCAGGAAAGAGAACTAGCAGGCAGGTTGGTACACTCTGGTGGGAGAAGGTTAGGGGTGCTTTTCTGAGATCTCAAAATTCCCCACAAAAGATCCCACAAGCCAAATAGCAAAAGAATGGCAATTATCTTCCCTCCGTACACAGCCAGATGAAATGATAGCACCAAAAACATTTCCACCCATCTCCGTTCATCCAATCAACCCAGCATTCACATGCATACATCAAAGCTTACGTAAATGCTTGGAAAGGTTTCCCTCTTGCCTTCATGGCTGCCAGGTAGTGAAGTCTCAACAGGGAAGTTTCTTATGAGATACAAGAGCACGAGAGTGAAAGATGTTGTAGATTTCTCTCTTATCCAAAGATATCTTTAATCATTTCCCTCAGCAACAGGCTGAAGAAAGACAGACTTGATAGCTTGCAAGCCCTATTATCTCCCCAGGTCCCCTGGGGCTTGGTTCATTCTCTTTTCACAGATTCTCCATGAGTTATACATCAAGTCACACTCGTTACTTTCCCTTGCTCTTGATTTGTTTCATCTTGCCTTTTCCTTTTTTTTTTTTTCCTTGTGTTGTTCTTCCTTTTTCACATTCCCTTTTCATAAGATCTTGTCATCACCCTTGTCCACTCAACCAACACAGACATCCTTGATGCCGGGAACAGCCTTCTGCATACACACATACCATGCTTCTCTACCATGAAATCACACCCTCTGATATTCTGTGCATACTGGCACCTGCAATACTTGGTGGACAGATGTGAGCTTTGCTACACTTGAGGAGGACCCTTCAGCTTACTGTTCCATCACAGATAAGAGGACAATATATTTCTTCAAGGCTGCAACTTACTCAAGGTGGCATATCATAGTCCCAGGTCCCCAAATGAAGGCCGACAGACTTTCACACTTTGGCCTCTGCTCACTTGATCATGTTGGAAAACCAGAAGGGCTAGATGGATCTAGAATCTTCAAGTGGAGCTGCCAATGATATTATGGGATGTGAGAGGTCTGAAGGTAGCACAGGGGGGCATTCACAGACAGGGGCAGGGATCTACAGAGATTAGAGGCAGTCCTGGCACATGGCCAAGTGAGGAGGCAACTCATTCCTATCTTCCTGGAAGCCAGCTGTGGATATGAAGTTTAAAGTATTGCAGTATTCTTTCCTTTCTCTCACTCATCTCAGCATGTTCCTCCCTAGACATGGGTCACTGTAGCAGAGCAGGCATGTTGGGCAGTGTATTTTCAGGGAGGGATGATTATTGTGGCAGACATTCACTCTTTCATGAACCTCTAAGGACATGAAGTAACTAAGAGGAGGCAAAGAAACCAAGTGGCCCCTGCTGTCTGTCCCTCTCCTTCTACTCCCAGCTCCCCCTGGGATAAGGAAACTGAAGCAGGGTGGGGAATGGTTCTTCTATGCATATTTCAGCATGGGTTTCTTCTTTGTCCTTCTCACTTCAACTCTCTTGTAGACACAGCAATCCTCTTGGCCAGTGGGATACTCCATTGCCATTGTTCTAGTGCCCCAATCACAGTGACAAATGGTCAAAGGAGTCCCTGCTCAAGGCTTCCTACTTCTAATGAGAAAAGGGAGGGCACAATGGGCTAGGTCTGAAGTCACTAAGGGCCATCTCCCAACTGTCTTCCCCAGTCACAGCATCCCAAATCCACCAAGCCTTCCTGCTGCACTCCCACTAACCCTATTCTTTCTGGGAGCCAAGAACCCAATTCAACTGCCATGTGAGGAAAAAAATAATTGAATTACCTATGGCTATACAGCAACAAGAAGGGAGGAGCTGTGATGTTCTCTCTCTCTCTCTCTCTCTCTCTCTCTCTCTCTCTCTCTCTCTCTCTGTGTGTGTGTGTGTGTGTATGTGTGTGTGTGTGTGTGTGTGTGTATGAGAGACAGACAGACAGAGACAGAGAGAGACAAAGGCAAAGACAGAGAGGGACAGAGAGACATAGAAACAGAGACAGTAAGTTAGAAGCAAGGAAAAGAAAGAATTCAGAAAGAAAAGAAAATGTCTATGTTCTGCACATTATAAAGAATGGAAGCTGCAGAAATATGGATTTATTGCAATATCATATATGCACTCACATGTACACACACACACACACACGTTCACGCTCACACACACAATCTAGGGGCATGGTTTTCCTTGCTAATGTAGCTCTGGGGCAGGAGAAAAATGCCTTCTTCCTCCTTAAGTCCCAGCTGATCACACTCCATTTCCTTGCTTCTATTCTCTAAAACCAGCAGAATTGCTGTTTTTCTCTCAAGTCAAATGAAATCCATGTAATTGAAAATGACTTTCTAAGTAAGTACCAAGAAGGGAAACTCATGTGCACCCACATACACAGGACCTGAAGTTCAGCTTCCAAATCCACCATGTTTTGCTTTTGGGGGGGTGTAGGGGACCTGGGGATGAGGTCTATTTTTTTTTCCCTGGAGGAAAATGTCCCTGTTTTCTCCCACTGTTTGCTTTGGCGAGAAGGAGAGAGAATTATCTGGATGGAGTCTCGGCAGGGAGCTGCCTTCTGTCTGCTTTGCATGCTGCGAGATGTGAATTGATATTGTACTGATAATTTGGGTGAGGGAGGGGCACGTGTGGGGAGAGAGGAGCCTGCATTGTGAGCATCTGTGAAAACCACTTTGCTAAGAAATGATCTTTTTCCTGCACACAATGACAAGATGTTGCCCTCCGAATCTTCTCCTGGCAGTGGCATTGATGACAGAGTGAGCATAATTTCCCATGTCTCCATTGAGGTAGTTATTTATACGATTCCACATTGGAGTCAAAGTCTTTTTCTCTTTCTTTCTTTTTTTTTTTAAACTTTGCCGGCTGTGGCTCTTGCACAAAATAATTACTTCTGTGCCAAGTACTTAGGTAACAAGATAAACAAGAGGCAGCATAAACAGAATGTAAATATGGAACAAGTATCTATAAAGGAAAGGCAATAGAGGGGTAGGAAGATGTTGCATTGGCATGCTACTTCTAGCAACCACCCCCCACAGGGGGGGGTGCCCACTCAAACTTCTCTCTGTGCTTCCCCATGAGTGTGTGAGTCATTAGAGGAGGGACTGATGTCACTTAGAAGGGCAATGGGCACCACTGTCATGTATCAGGAATAGTGAGTGGCAGTAGTTAGGGGTGTCCAGGAAACATTAAGTCAGTCCATGCTGTACACAACTGCATATATTGCGGCCCTTGCTAGAGACAGAATGCAATGATCCCTGGAAGTCAATTCTATGTCCCAGCTCTAGCACAAATCTCTAAGTAAACTTGAGGAAGTCACTTCTCCTCTTTGGATTTCTGTGTACTCATTTCTAATGGTAGGGCAGAGTGGAAGGACCACTGGATACCTCAACTCTACACAATTTCCAGTAGTCATTATTGAACAGACAGTAGAACTCACCAGTCTGGGGCTGGAACAGAACCGGGATGGGGTAGTCATTTATAAGTTTCTATCTTTTCCCACCTAGGCAGTGCTCATAAGGTTACACCATCAGTGACACCCTCAGCCATTAACAGAAGGTATGTTTCGGGGAATGGACATTTACTTGAAGAGAGTCTTTCCAGATGTCATTGTGTTCCTGGTATTGAGAAGAAACTATCCAGTTGGCTATCAAATGCGAACACTTGATTCTCAGTTGGTGGCACCATTTGGGGAGTTTTAGGAGGTGGAGACTTACTGGAGGAAGAACTTAACTGGTCGTGGGCTTTGATGGTTTGAAGCCTTGTACCATTTTCAGTTTGCTCTCTGCTTTGTGCCTGTTATTGAGGACATGAGCCCTCAGCTTTCTGTTCCAGCCACAATGCTTATCTGTTGCCATGCCTTGTTCTGAAATTGTAAACCAAATAAACTATCCCTGCTATAAGTTGTCTTGGTTGTGATATTTTATCACAGCAACAGAAAGGCAACTAATGCAGCATATGTTACAAACACCTGAATGACATAATGCCAATCAAGCACGATATAATAAATCTCTGTGTTTGGGCTTTAAGATTAGTTGACTCAGTATAAAAGGGAAGATCCTGTCTCAACAAATAAGGAATAACAACAACAGAAGACTAATTTAGCATTAGTAATAATGGTGGCTACCACAGTGTGAGTTCATTGGCTACATCGTTACACCACACTTGCCCATGAGCTTGCTTTCATTGCACTTCTCTTTCCAAGAGGCTCCTCCTACCTGCACAAAGGCCTGTCTTACAATTCTATTCTTTGTTATTTCCAAATAAAACCTATGGTGTAAAGAATGCCTCTATACTCATGTTTAGTTTTGACACACAAAGCCAGCAGTAAGTCTAGCCTTCTCTTTTGTAGTTCCCGTTTGTGTTTGACCTAGGATATAACTCTTCACTTTCCTGAACTTCAAATTTCCTACAGGTAAAGTGAAGACACTTTCCTTCTTAGCCAGTGGGTTCAAACCAAACACTTCACAATGATTTTGAAAACTAATATCACCCAAACAACAGAACCTATCTGCACTAATAGTTTAAAGCACTGACACAAAGGAGGAACGAGGCAAACACACTTTATAGGGAGGATTTTAGTATACAAGTGACTGTATCTCTATACTGGACTGACAACCCACCTACAGAATAGAGAAGGCAGAGTCTTCAGGGTGCTTTGACTAAAGGCTGAAGTAGTATGTCTGTCACTGACCTTAGGAAGACTCCTTTACACAGAGCAGGAATTCTAGCACCCCTGCCTCCTCTCTGAATGCCAGCACCCTGCTGTCAGTCTTGACAGAGATGGTACTTCTGACTCTGTGAAGGCATCAGGTTCCCTAGAACTGGAGTTACAGACAGATGTGAGCTGCCATGTGGATGCTGAGAATTGAACCCACATCCTCTGGAAGAGCAGCCAATGCTCCTAACCACTGAGGCATCTCTACAGCCCCTCTCAACAAACATTTCTGGGATCAAACTCTACTTTGCCCTGCTCTCAATCTGGAGAATAGCTGAGATTCTGGCTGCCTAAGCCAGGTGTGGGATGCTCTGAGGATCTGCACCAAGCCCTTCTTTTTCTTGCCCTTATTCCCTTCTGTCTTCATTGTTCTCACACTTTGTTTGTACTCTTCCGCCTCTTCCCTCTCTCTTTGTTCTTCCAAATGCCTCCCAAACCCTAGTCTAGGGACCAGGTGGTTTTGGGCTTTGTTTTAGAAGAATTCTGTTCTCAGTAAGGCTCAGCAAATATGGGAGCTGTTACCAGTTCTTTTTTGCTTGTTTGTTTGTTTGTTTGTTTTTAGATGAAGACTCTATTATTGAATCTTAGATCTTAGAACCATTTCAACTACTATTTACACTGAGATGGTACAATGATGATTCCCTTAGAAAAAAGTTCAACTTAAGTTGAATAATTAGCTCAGTGGTAAGAGCCTCTGCTGGATACCCACAATGCCCTAGGTTCAAAGCCTGGTATTATCAAACGTTAAAAAAAAAAGTCCAATAAAAATCAGAGCTTAGATGCAAGAGTTTCTACAGAAAATGCCATTAGCCTCACAGGAGCAAACATCCATGGCTAGATTTGGGGTCATCAGAGGTTATGTATGTATGTGTTAAGGGGACCATGTCAGTAGTACCTTGATCTTCCACATAGGGCTGCTTTGTCAGCTACCAGACCCCTCAGCATATATAGTGGCATTTAATAAGCAATGAAGATCTGCTAAAGCAGTGTTCTATGTATTATAGTGTTTAATGACATTTAAAATAAGATGCATATTACCTTAGTTTGACTCTATGGGAAAGAATGTGGCACGGGTATATTTGGCCAGAAACAAAAAAGTGAGTCACCCATGTTGGAGTGATGCAGCCTGTTTGTGATATGCAATGCCGCCTTCCATAACTGGCCCTGTGGGTGGTCTGGAAACTGTCCAAAGTAGGGAGGTTAAAACTCTGGCAGCATTTAGTCTGACATATCTGGGTTTGAGTCCAGTCTGGCCTTTCTTGCAGCCTAAGAACACAGGTAAGCATTTTCCTTGATTTTTTTTTCTTTTCTTTTTTTTTTTTTTTATAATTTTTTAAATTTTTGATACTTTATTTACACTTCCAATGTTTCCCCTTTTCTGGGTCTCCTCTTTGGAAACCCCCTATCCCTCCCCAACCTGCCTCTATGAGGGAATTCCACCTCCCACCCACCCGCCCACCCATCC